>OY755041.1:17349813-17801401 GCA_963576565.1 Aspidapion aeneum | reverse complement strand
AAAAATAAAATCGAACTTACCGATGCTCTTTCCGTACAAATGGCGTAGGCCGACTTAATTCCCTCTATGTAGAGGATATGAGCCGTCCACGAGATACGCCTCACGACGGACTCACTTCCACAGTTTCTGGGATATCTCCTACAATCGCTGTAGTGCCAATCACCAAAAACAAAGGCGATCCCAGAAACTGTTGTCGACCCAGCCAAAATTCGTTAGCAAGAGAGACCAAGCACTTCGTCGAGAATACCAGAATAATGTAGTGGCCGGAAACCGTTTTGTAAATTTGGTGGGGAGTGGGGACGGTAAAACGCAATAGTACCAACCTAATCTTCCCGGTGAAATTCAAATAAAGGATGCAAACCTATTTATAAAAAACTTTTCCGCCAAAAATAAATATCTACATTCAGTGGCAAGACTGGGAGAAAAACCCGGGGTTTTCAAGGTAACCAATGAGGAGATACAGCGATAGTTCTATACAGGTATCTAGGGGCAGCACCGACCAAGTGGACATTGCAATTAGGTAAAATGTACATTGAGGTGTTGTCGGATCTATTTCCACGGTTGAAATTTTTATAACAAGGACGTCGAGACACCCTCCATACATTTGACCGAACATTTGCCTACCGGACCCCCACCAACATATCAAGTAGAAGAAGAATAACCCGACGGACTAGAAGAAGCTCAGCATTGAAACCATCAACTGTAAAATCAATTACTGGAGATCAGGGCATGCAGCAAACCCAGGAATATTCGAACACTCAACCAATTCCCATATGAGTAAAGCTATACTAAGTGTAGAATTTAGTTGCACTCCAGTTACAGTCTTCGTCAAAAGTTTCCTTCGCTCTTTATAAATGTTTTTCTCTAATATTCATATGGTTTAACGCCATTTTTGTAAAACATTTCTACAGTAATAAAGTTGTTTCTGAACCTGAACCCAAAAATACACACTGAACTATTGCTTAAAGGCACAAGAGTGTTCAGATGTTAACTCACACGATTTCGTTTATTCTTTTAGTCTTGGTTTTTATCCCTCGTTTATCTCCCATTTACAACAGTGCATAACTCGTATTTATTTTATCCTTTCCCTATCAAATTAATAAAGATATCAAAGTGGCGGAGCCTCGGTTGTTACTGGTCAATCCGTGAACCTAAATATGTTTTCGTGCTATCAGAACTAGCTAATCCGTGAAGAATATGGGGTTCGGATTGTCCCAATATCCTCGAGAATAAACGTAAGGGAATGAAATGTTCATCTAAATGTTTCCTTCCTGTTACTGAAACCATTTGTGATGCGGCAACGCCGCCATTCCCCAGCATAACAGCTGTTTAACTTTATGAACGTCAAGTGAATCACAAAATTCCACAGATAAAAACAAAACAATCAAAATTTTTATGTGATTTTTCCCGAAGCCTGTGATCTTAAATTCCAATTACGATGTCCAGATAATGCGATGTGCGTAGTGTCCACAGTAATTCGATGGAATGCCTCCTTTTAAGGTAACTTCCTAGACCCTATATAACCTCCAAACCTAGCTCTATAAAATACCCTTACTTGTGTACAGAAAGACGAATCAAAGAGCCCTGATTATTTACCTAAATAAACAAATATGTAACGTTGTCTTAAACGTAAAAATGACACGTTACATCCCTGCCTGTTTTATAAGAATTTAAGTAAAATAATCTGGTACCTGTTTTGACGTAAGGGTGCAAACAAGTTCAGAAGCGATAGTAGTTTTGGTCGGGCAGCAAAACGCTATTTTCGTCAATTTTTGGGGGATTTTGATGAACATTGGCACGTTTGTACATCGACCCAAGGAAAGTAAAAAACCAAAAACTTCTTGGTCAGTTTGTCTCTCTAAGCTGCGTATCAGTGCCCTGAACTTTCCGGTTTGCACCTTTCCACTTTTTCCAATATATCTCAAAATCAAAACTCAACTAAATTTTTATTGCTACGGTTTTCATTAGGTAAGATCTATCTCTATGGGCTTATGTCCCACAAATTTTAGAAATATTTATCGATTAAAAAAAAATAATGTCAAAATCAAAACTTTGACGAATTTACCAAAGTAGTGATTTTTTTAAAACTTGAATTTTTGGACCCCGTCAAGAAATTTCTAAGGTGGATTTTATCTGATATACTTTTTTTTCTTCCTCTTGAGTCTCGCTATACTAAACTTTATAAAATATTACAAAATATTGCAGGGAGAGTCTGTAGCAGAACCACAAATACCCAGCTGTCGGGTTTTTCGCAAAATTCAGATTTTAGACTGCTTATACAAAACAATTTTTTAAAACCTTATTTAACCAAAACTTAAAACACTTTTTACCAGCTCTGATAGAGAACTAAATACTAGATTTACTTTCTTAAAAAAAATAGTTAAAAATATATCCAAAATATTTAAAAATTTACCGCAAATATGAAAAAGTCACTGTCTCAAAATATCGGTTTTTTAAGCAAAAATTACATGTTTGGAGATAAACGGCTGGGGATTTTTTATTTTACGTTTAATTTTGGGTCCCCCGAAAACCTTTGTTCTACTATAGACAGGCTTTCAAGCGGTGTAGTTTGTTATTCAAAATATACTTGGTAAGTGGTGCTTCGTCCCGGCGTTTAGTTTTAAGATATAAAATTTAGAGACATTTATCTAAATTAGAATGCTTTTTATTTTCTTTTTTTTTGCTAGAGTTATGCTAAAACCTTATACTTAAAGATACTTTTATTTCTTGGTTTAAACTAATTTAGTTACTAAGATATGCCTTGCCTACAAAAAGGGTAAAAATTTGAATTTGCGCGGTGAATTATATGCTCAAGAATGCATTGACTTTACTTTATTATTTTTGCTTTTTTTCTACCTTGAGTATATCCATTTTCCGTCCTTTTTTAATTTAAGTTTTTCCCTAATTTTACACATACCTTTACTGCTGTATTGCTACAATATAGTAGTGCTCCAACGTCCGTCTTGTTATACGGAGCTCATGCGAATATTTGGGGTACTCTCCATACCAGTGATATATATTCATCGCCAAGTGAAATCACATGCGTGTTTTTAAGACCGCGGTCGTGTATAAACATTTTATGGATTGCTTTGATGTACTACTGCTACTACTTTGATTGGAATTATTTGGATTCGACTGTGCAGTTGTCCATGTACCAAGTTCCTTTCATCCAAGGGTAAGTCAAAGTGTTTTTGAGCTGCGTTTCTTTACATTTTTTACTTATTCCCTATGCTACTATTCCACACAAAAGTGTAACCTAAGGGTGGGAACTATTGGACTGGAGACCCCTATTGCTACAGTTCGGTTGGTTTGTTGACTTTTTCATGCAAAAGACGTCTCGACCGACCAAGTGGTAGCAAAAAAGCTTTTAAAGTTGGATATTTTTCAGTTTTTTTAAAAACTATCCAAATCATACTGTTCGGTAATTTAGCCGTCATTTTCATCAATTTTTGGTGGACTTTCATAAAATTTGGCAAGTTTGTACATCGAGAAGTAAAAAATAAAAAAACGTTGGTTGGTACTCCACTCTAAGCTACCGTTTCAGTGCCCTTAACGATCCTTTATGTACCTTCTCACTTTTATCAAAATAACTCAAAATTTAAAAGAGGAAAAATATTTTTTGTTACGGGTTTAATTAACTTTTAGAAATAAAGTTTGTTTTCAAGAAAAATAATTTCAAATTTAAAAATTTGCCAAAGTAGTGATTTTTTTTTTACTTTAATTTTTTAACTCTGTCAGGAAATTTCTAATGCGGATTTTATCTGACGTACTTTTTTTTTCCTTTTAAGTCTGCCTATAATTTTTTTTCTAAAATATTAAAAAATATTGCCGGAAACATCTGTAGCAGAACCACAAATAACAAGCTGTTGCGTTTATCGCAAAATTCAAAGATTTTAGACTACTTATACATATCCACTTTTTTATACTTTACATAATTTAAAAGCTGCATACCATGACCTGCTTAAAAAAAAATATCCTAAATTCTCAAAAATTTACCGCAAACATGAAAAAATCGCTGGTTTAAAATAACGTCTAAGCGAAAATGACGCGTTTGGAGATAAACCGCTGGGGGTTTTTTGGTTTGCGTTGAATTTTGGGTTCCCCAAAAATATTTATTTTGCTATAGACATGGTTGGAAATAATGTAATTTTTTTGATAGCAAAAAAATATACTTGGTGATAGCAAAATTGGATATTTTTAGTTTTTATAAAAAAATATCCAAGCCATAAATTCAAAGATTTTGGACTGCTTAAATACAAAACCATTTTTAAGCTATATTTGACCAAAATTTAAAAGCGTATGTTTCTGATAGAGAACCAATATACGAATTTTTTTTTTTTAAATAGGAAAATAAACAATTTACCCCAAACTTTTTTTAAAACAACAGTTTTTAAAGCGAAATTGTAGACAAATGGTTGGTGATTCTTTAGTTTGCGGTTAAATTTGGGTCCGCCGAAATTTTCTTTTATTGTAGACTGGTTTTTAAGTGATATAAAAAAAATCAAAATATAGCTGGTAGTAGTAGTGGTGGGGAGACAATTTTTGATCTAGCGACTAGGCACATGACGCGCCCTTTTCGCAAATCCCGATTTGTCAGTACACCATATACCAAACTGATGCACGTGCCCCTTAGGATGCAAATTTTATTTCTTTAAGAGGACTATATTTTTCCTGTCACCTCTTTGTCGAGGGCAGGGATCTATATACTGCGTAGCAAGTAAACACAGTGGACCCACGCTTTTACACTCCTTCCGAAAGGTGGTCCCGCTACATGTTATCATCTAAAATCGCTATCGTCCCAGCAGAACTTATATAAATATTAGCTGGTAACTGGTAGTAATAAGGTGTTTGGGTTAGTTGGGTTTTTAATTCTCTCAAGTCATATAGTAAAATAGTGTAAGTTCTTAATATAATTTAGAAGACCGAAATAATTTGAATTAACACGTTAGTAAGGGTGCTAACTATATTTTATTTTATTTTTAATAAAAATATTTATACTTTTCGAAAAAAGTGATATTTTAAGCTCTTAATAAATACAAAAGGTCAAAACACAGAATTAATTAATACATAAATTAGTATGTGAGCGCGAAACCAATTTTTAAATTTAACAAATGTTACTGCACGTCTAAAATTAAAATAGTGTATCATAAATACATATATTAGAAATAGGTTCTTCATAAAATTATATTTCATAACATACAAATAAGCTGATATAAGTATTTTTGGGATTCGATGCTTAAACTTACTGAAAGCAAAGAACAACAAAACGCTTCTCAATAATGTTTTGTTTTAATTCAAACACAAATGTCATATCGTGTCCTTGTCCTTAGTGACAAATCTGTTAATTTTAATTATTTATGCCTGTAATAGTTAGCCATTCCCCTTAATCCGCCCCTAGGTATGGCCATAAGACAAACAAAAATATCCAGCTAAATTGAACATTTATTCAAATATTACCTATTTTATTTATTTTGTTTTTAAAAATATGGAAAAACAATATCTTCCAAAACATAAATAGATATGTACATACAAAGTACTTGTATTACATACCGTTTTAGGCTTGTTTAGTACGTAGGTGTAATTATACCATTACTTATTATACTACAGAAATTTATAATTAAAAAAAAATTACCCCCGTTTTAAAATCGCCCCGGTTTTTTTCGTAGGATAGAAAACGCATGGCTTACAAAAAACGATGAAAAATTGCAACGAATTGTTAAAAGTTTTTGTAAAATTGTTTAAAAAGGTAACAAAATAGTATGGGTTGCAATCTCGGATTCCTTTTTTTGTTATAAAATGAGAAGAAAACATTGTTAGTATTTTTTTTAATTGTTGGAAAATTTTGCACAATTGTTGGAATATCTTGCACCACAATTGTTGAATAAGGAAGCAAAATGGCGGGGTGCACTTGATGCACAGTTGGTTTTAACTTCATTTCTTTTATAGTTTTCTCAGCAAGATCCAACAAATATACCTTTTATTTAAAATTTAACTAACATCTGGGTAGTAGGAACCTACCTCAATAGGTTTCTATATAGTTCCATTTTCTTTATTATTATTATTCCAAAGAAAATTGACCAACACTCAAGAGCTTGGATAGTCCTATGTGTAGTAATTTACTTACCCCGAAATCTCTCTTTGAGGATTAAGGGTAGGCACCCATTCCTCCAGTTTTTCGAGAGCTAATTCCACAAAATCCGTTGACGGAAGAACATATTAATTAATGGCACTAATCTTATACGGATCACCTCACTAACCAGCAAAAAGCCATATTTAAATTGAAGGAAGCGCGAAGCGATGCGGTGCTAAGATCGCTTAAAACGACTTTTACCGAATCTATCCCACGACCGATCTCTACAATTTTGAGTATCTTTTACCCGTTTTTGTGTTAAAAAGACATTTAGTTGAAAACATTAATAAAAGTTAAAAGTTAGCAAACCCACTTTGGGTTGGGGAAATTTAGGTAGTAAAAAAAAAACTTATTACTTAAAAATTATATGTGTTTCTATAGGTTTGAGTTTATTATATCTACCAGTGGCGCACCCAGGAATATGTCTTGGGTAGGCGGAGGCTTCTTGGGAGGAGGCGAAGCTAATTCATGAAAAATGTAGAAAATATCTAAAAAAATCTAAGGTTTGGGGCAAGGGGGGCGCCCCCGTCTGGGTGCGCCCATGTATCTACATTATAAAGACGATATTTTGTACATCTTTGTTAAGATAAATTTAAAAATTTTTACTAAATAGATATGACGAAAAAAAAAATCATCATTTTGCATTTTGCACAAATTTTCATTAAAAAAATTACATTTTATCTGTGTAATTTTATTACATAATCGGCTTTTCTGCAACGCTGTTGAGATTAATTGTACTATTGTATAACATTTTTACTTGCTTGCTCTACATATTTTTGCATTCAAATTTTAATTTCCTAATTTTTGCCTTCGTAGCCCGCGTAGACCAGGCAAAAATTTAATTTGGAAATTCTAAATTTTTGCCTGGTCTAGCGCAGCAATTGCTAGAGAAAGTATTATTTTCGGTGAAAAAGTTTCTTGAGATAATTGCCGAAAATGCGTTATTTGGGTGTATTTTGAACATTAACGTATTAACCGGAGGAGACCAGGAACCGCGGCAAAAATTTATTGATCAAAACAATTCGATTTGACCCCTAGATGCTTCAATAAGTTGGAAAAGAATAAAAATATTTTTTGGAAAGACGATGGCAACGCTGTGCGACAGACAGCAGACGTATGTTTATTCTTTATGGTCGATCGATTTACCAGTGACGGCGGCAAAATATTTATTTATTAAAAGTAAATACCTAACTTATTAAAACAAGCAATTTAATTTAGTTTACAGCTGAATAGATACCCATTGACAATAAAAATTTACATAAATAGCATTGTTGAGATTATGTTCTCAAATACAGAAGTCGAACATTAAAAATAAGAGTCAGGCTCTAATAAAAACTTGAGAACCCACTTGATTTTCGAACCGGGGCACTCACCGAGAATTGTGAAGTAGTCTCCAGCAGCTGAAAACGGTATTAAAGGTTCTCTTTTTCCTAGCGACAATTAGATCACCCCCATTATTACAATTTTAAAGCTAGATACTATGTGTAGTGCCTACTTTTCTTTTGTATATAAAAAAGTAAATATAATTTTAGTTCCTTTTTTTATGAAAAATTGGTAGTGATATTGTAAAAAAGTAACAGAGCTCTATTTGGATAAGGATATTTTGGACTTTTTTTGAAAAAGCCCTCGATTTATTGCTTTAATGGGGAGAAAATTTGCTTACTTTGGGGATTTATTAAGATGCACCCCCACTTTTACCCATTTGTTTTAATTAGGATAGTAACTGGCCAGAACTAAAATAGTTTTTTTGGTTATGTTACTCTACATTTTTCAATTTTCCCTGAATTTAAAATTTCTTGCCAATATATTTGTATTTACTGCCTCCTACGACGGTTGTTTTGTCCCTTTTAGTAAGATTAAAGGTGTGTAAAAACCTACAAAAAATATGTGCCTAAAAAACAACTCTTTTTTATAGCGAGTTATTTTGAGAAAAGTTAATGCGACACTTATTCCGACGTACTACCATCTCGGTTTTCATCAGCAGTTTCATTAGAAAAGAAACGAAAAAAATGCAACATATCAATTTCTGTTCTGTGGTAATTGCTTTATTATAGTTTTTTCAAAAACATCTTTTTCAAATGATGTTTTGTTCAATTGCCATTTTTTTAAAACAATTTGATCAAAAACATCTTGTTTGAATGACATTTTGTTTGAATAACGTTTGGTTCAAAAACATTTTCTTCAAACAGAAAACTCTTCGAAAAACTAGCTCATTTTGGGAGGTCGCAATGGGTGGTACCTTTATCAATTGATCCTAACCTGTTAACCTAACCACACTAACTTTAATCAATTGATCGCAAACGTATCAATTTCAAGAAATTAAATTTTTTTTCAAAAAAGAGATCATTTGAACATAATATCGATCACAATGTTTCCGAAAAAAAGTCAATCAATCCCACTGCTTTTAAACAAAATTCAAAAAAGATATTTTTGAGCAAAACAATTTGACAAAATGTCATATGAATTTAAGCAATTTTTGAACAAAAAGCTTTCTATCAGATTCTCAAACAAAATGTTTTCAAAAAAAAATGCAACTCGAACAAAATGTCACTTAAAAAAGATGTTTTCAAACAAAATGGTTTCGGTCAGATTATCATTTGAATAAAATGTTTTAAAAACACAGTTGAACATGTTTTTGAACAGATTCTCATTTAAAATTGTTGAACAAAATGTCATTGAACAAAATGTTTTTCAAAAAAATATAATATAAAAAAGATATTTTCATAAAAAATGTACCATCAGATCGTCATTGGAACAAAATATTTTTGAAACTAAAAAATTTGAACATTATATTATTTAAACTCAATGCTTTCTGCCATTTGAACAAAATGTCATACAAATCCACTGCTTTCAAAGATATTTTTTTACAAAATGTTTTTAATCAGATTGACATTCAAACAAAATGTTTGAATAAAAAGTCATTCGAAAATAATATGTTTTTAAAAAAATGTTTTCGAAAGAAAACCCAATTTCGACAAAATGTCATTCGAAGAACTAATTTTTCAACAAACCGAAAGTTTTTTTATCAGGTGGATGTTTGAACAAAAAGATGTTTTAAAACAAACTGTTTTCAACCAAAACGCCATTTGAACAAAATGTCATTTAAAAAAGTAATTTTTGAAAAAAATGTCAAATCAAATTATCTTTTAAACAGAATATTTTTGCAATGCAATTTGAACAAAATATCATTTTCATTTAAAAAATTTATTTTATTTGCCAGTTTTATTTTTTTACACATCACTTAATGCTGATACTATTTTGAAAAATAACTTTTTTTATTTAACATTTAAAATGAGTTAAAAAAAATATATTTATATGGTCTCGCTTATAGTTAAAAATAAGGATCAAAAAATATTTTATAAATGATGTAAAAAATAGGGATATTTAGATACCAGGGCCGAAATTTACTTTTCGTTTTTAAATAAATTGCAATCAATTTTTGGGTTATAACAAACATCCTTAGAAATGGATTTTATTTAACAATGAAAAAAGTAATAAGTAGGTAACTATAGTTTATTGTTTTTAAACTTTTTGAATAAAAATTTTATAGGGTTAAAAACAAATCTGCATGTAGAGACCTCGTCTTTAAACTTTTTAGATGTTTGATTAGGATGCTTTTAGCTTGGTGTATTTTATTTTAGGTTAGACAACCTTAAAAATTCAGAGTAGGTAAAAAGGACTAACCCAACCTAAAAAAATTGCCTCGATCCAAATCTAAAAAAACTGTTTACACAAAAAAAAACGGTTAAATAAAAAAGGTATTCGTAAAAAAATTACTTTCCATATTAATAAGATACATTTTTTACCTTATCTATTGAAAATCAAGGCTCGTAGTTCAGTTAAAAGTATCAAAACCCCAAAACTTGGGACACCCTGTACATTTTTAACTAAACTTATGTTTAAACACTTTTAATAAATAAATAATTATTTATATAATAGCCTAATATTTTTTTTCTGATTTTATATTGATTTCTACGGCACTGGTCTTTGTTTTGTTTTGAAGGTCAAACAAGTTATTTAACTTACTTGTAAAACGAAACTTCTGAATTAAGATGGTCGAGATTTTAGCACAAAATACACTCGCACACCATTTTAAAGTTTTTTAAGATTAATTTTGAGTCCAGATCGAAAATATATTTTAAGAAAAAACACGAAAACAATTCCGAACCGTAAAAAGACAGGTCAGAAACGCCGCTTGACCCTTTACAAAATACTAAAGGGTCCAAAGGGACTACCTTCTAATCAAGAATAGTTTTGTCTCTTTTTCTCGCATCGGTTTAACAAAAGAGGAACAAAATAAGATACTTTACGTTTTGTTTTTTTCTCTCGCACTGGTTTAATAAAGGAAAACGAAGGAGTAGCAAAATAAATGCTGAAAGCAAATAAAGTGGAACACGTTTTTCTCAATAATTTGTGTAGTAACCAAAAAATTCGTAGGAGCTTTCGTTTGAGATATTTGAAAACAAAGCTCATATGTATAGCGTGGATGTCGAGACGCACATTTTACACCATGAATGGGTAAACTAAGAACTAGGCAGATTGCAGCGACGTAGCGTGGGGGGGGGGCGCGGGGGGTTCGTCGCCCCCCCCCGCCCCGAGTGTAGTGGCGCCCCATAGGTGGCCGAAGCGCCCTCAGCTTTATTAAGTCGGGCCGTCGGGCCGGCAACGGCCAATTGAGTGGGTGCCAAAGGAAACTAACGACATGAAGACCTTTGTTTTTTTTTTTTTGGTCGCAAGATTCATGAGCGGCGCCCTTGTGACTTATCGGCCGCCCCCTCACACATGAAGACCTTTTTTTTTTTTTTGGTCGCAAGATTTGTTGACCTTTTTTTTTTGTCACACGATTTTTCATCAGTTTTCAGAGGCGCTCTTTTTAGCTGTCGCCCCCCCCCCCCCCGCCCTTTCGGGCACGCTACGCCGCTGGCAGATTGCCCACACTAAACGAAGTCCTTCAGTACTTAATTGAAAGAATAGAAGAGCTAAACAAGAGCCCATCAGCTGATTTTAAGAACAGTGAAATTTTTCAGATTCCAAACGTCATTATGGATCATTTAGATGATATCCGAGACATCCCAAGAATGGATGAAGAAACAGTTAAAAAATTACAACAGCTTTATGAGATGAGCCGTCAGTGCCTTAGAGACATTAAAACCTCTGGGCAAAATACAGAAACTTGGGACCTACCATTGATGAAATTATTCTCAAAGAAATTGACGTTTAAACTAGAAAAGTCGTACCATAGTTGGTTCCAAGGGTTTCAAAACAAAATTCCCACAATAGAAGACTTTTTTAATTTTTTAACAAAAGAAATGTATACACTCAATACGAGAATCAAAGGCTCAATTTCAGAATCAAAGGCTCAAACTCAACAAACTGAAAAAGAACAGAATTTAGAATGTTACCCAGATCATGTATATCAGAACAAAAAATATGCTCAGATAACTCCAGTCATCTTGGTGATACAAGAAGTAACCTTAGTAAGAGACAACAAAATCCAGCATATCAAATTAAATAGCAAAGTAAAAAAAGTCCTCAATTCAAAGCCAAAAAGAAAATTGGTGCCTATCGTGTGCTCAACCAGGAATACCTTCAAAATAAAAAGCATGTCCAAACATAACCAAAAGTCAAGAAGACATATTAAAGAGAAGAAAACTTTTAAACAAGAATCAACAATCCTTATTAGAAAGAAATCCCAAAAGAAAAAACATTCCAACTCAAAATTTACTGAAGAGGCGGAAGGACAATGGCAAAAAAGTCATAAACCTTTTGCCATTGTAAATAAGCAACAAAACATTTTTAAATTCTTGCCTCCCAATTAACAATTTCTTCATGGAACCTATAATAGTAAAGGTATAACAACAATAACAAAAATAGATCATAATATTTTGCACAAGAAACAATTTGTCGCCACAGCGAAAAGTTCGACAACGTACGATGACCGCAAAATCCAAACACAACCGATGCCTTGATTCATTGTCAGCAGTTTTAAGAAACTGACCCACCGTCTAAAGCCGCAGTACCTATTTCGATACCTACCTATTACATCATCAGCATTATTCAACCTGAGATCCCGACACTCACCCGTTCTGGAGAGAGGGGAAAACGTTTAATTACAAAATTAAACAGATTTTATTTTTTTTTACCATTTTTCATGAATCCTAATTTTTACTTAAATTTATTATTTAAACACAGGTGATCTTGAGAAATTAGATTTCAATAACATAAACTAACCTTCTCAAGTTTACCTATTTAAATTATATAAATTATTTAGTTTATAAATTAACACGAAATATTGAATTTTATATTTTATAATTTCGCACGAACCATAACAATTTGTTAATATAAAAAGAGAGGATTTATCTTAATAAAGCAGATTCAACATTTGATAGTTGTTCTCAATATACCTACTTAGTTTACTGTACCATAATCCTTCTTGGTCATTGCAGGGAGTGAGGCTGCTCCCTGGCAGTAAACTTTCACTTCAATCCCGCTGCTTAACCAAGCCGAGTTAAGCAAGTGTAATTTTCAAGCACAGCTTGCACACTAATAATACATGATTCTTCAAAATGGCGTGCTAATTCTTATTTTCCCAAAAATGTTTTAATCTTTTTTTTAAAATTTATCGAAAAGAAGTACTATTGGGTTTTGTGCAGGCAGATCTTGTAATGATGTTTTTTGTCTTAAACAAGTAATTAAGAAAAGGAGCGCCAGAAATATAGAGACTCATGTTACCTTTGTTGACCTACAAAAAGCATATGATACCGTTCCAGTAGAAAAATTATGGACCGTGTTAAAGCAGACTAATATCAATCATACATACATACAAGCGATAAAAGAACTATACAAAGGGTCAACATCTAAAATTAAAATTGGAAATCGACTTTCAAAAGAATTCCTGGTAACGAAAGGCTTAAGACAGGGATGTTGTATCTCTCCAACTCTTTTTAAAATATATATCGCAGTAGCTCTAAAAAACTGGAAACGCAAAGTGCACGGCATGGGAATACAACTTAACGACCGATTTACCATATACACACTACAGTTTGCTGACGACCAAGTAATTGTGGCTAATGATAAAGAAGACATGGAGTATATGATGAGAAAGTTAACGGAAGAATACTAAAAGTGGGGGTTTACAGTGAACGTGGACAAGACACTACTTATGTATTGGAAACGAATCAAGTGAATTAGAACTAGAAAATGGACAACATTTGATAAGACAGGAACAGACTGTAAAGAACTGGAAAAAAGAATAGTTAAAGCAAAAAAGGTTATTGGTTGTCTTAACAGTATTTTATGAAGCAGAGAGATAAAAAAGAATGTAAAATTTAACATATATGAAACAATGGTGAAAAGCACGCTGTTGTATGGAATAGAGACTTGTCGCGTAACAGAAAAATACAAAGCAAAAATGGATGCAATAAGAAGATCAATGGAAATATCTACAACAGGTCATATAAGAAATGAGATCATAAAAGAAAGAATGGGAATCGAGGGAAGCGTAACGGATGACATCACAAAAAGGCAACTGATATGGTACGGCCATGTACAATGGATGAGCGACGAAAGATTACCAAAGCAGGTCCTAAAATGGCAACCAATAGGGCGCAGAAAAAGAGGGCGTGCTAAACTGGAATGGCAACAGTCAATCCGAGAATCAATGAGTCAAAAAAACCTGACGGAAGATGACTGTCAGGATCGAAGAAGGTGGAGAATAGGCGTCGGACAACGTAGAAAAACGTTCTTAGCCGACATAGTAGTAGTACTATTCCCTTGTACAATAAGATACAAATTAGAAAAATCGGTGTGGTGGTTCTCAAAAAATCTACGTTTCAGCCATTGTTTTACAGATTATACGATTGCATTGACAATCCTGTCTGCATTTATTTCCTTATATACTCATTATTACTAAACCGATCTTGGCGAAAAAAAAAATCATGGTGAGAATTAATTGTTCTTTAAAGATTATATCGAAATTTGCCGCCATCTAAAAAGTTAAGATGTCAGACAGAATCATAATTGATCCTTCAAAGAGGCACGTTTATTTCCAAAAGTGTCAAAGTTTTCCTTTTTTAATTTATGGAAAAGCAGTAAGTAGAAAAGTTGTGCTTTTCTATAAATTAAAAAAAAAACTAAAACATTTTCGGAAAATAATAAAAAAAAATTGAAGAATCAAGTATGATTCTGTCCGAGATCTTAAAGTCTAAGATGGCGGCAGGCAAATTTCGATTATAATTTTTAAAGAGCAATCAATTCTAACCATATTTTTTTTATTTCACTAAAATCGGTTTAGTAATAACGAATTTATAAGGAAATTAATGCAGACAGGATTGACAATGCAATCGTATAAAGTGTAAAACAATGGTTGAAACAAAAATAGATTTTTTGAGAACCACCACACCGATTTTACTAATTTGTACCTGTGCGGGGTAAAATTAGTGCTTGTCTATAAATTTAAAAAAAAAAACTAAAACATTTTTGAACAATAAAAATAAACACGCCATTTTAAAGAATCAAGTATAATTCTGCCTGCCATCTTAAATTTTAAGACGGCGATTATCTTTAATCATGATCTTTGAAAAGCAACCAATTCTCATTCCAATGGTTTTTATTTTATTAAAATCGGTTGAGTAATAATAAATTTATAAGGAAATAAATGCATACATGATTGGCAAGGCATTTTTTTTTAGAACCACTAAACCAATTTTGCTGATTTGTACCTTCTTGTGCGTAGCAAGAACGCAGCTTTTTTACTAATTTAAAAAAATGATTAGAACGTGTTTGCAACACATAAAGAAACGAGTATTTTTGAAGGATACATTTTAATTTCGTCCTCCATCTTGGATTTTGAGACGACGAACAAAAAATATATTTAGTTAAAACTCTGATTAATTCTCTGCTAAGTGCAGTTTGCCCAATTAAAATCGATTAGATGGTTCAAAAGTTAGAATAAAAAATAAATTGTCCAGTTTTTTTTTTGACCCACCCGGTATATCAGAAACTGAAACTCCTACAACGTTTATAGTTATAACATAAATTATTAAGAAAAATGTGTTCCGCTATATTCCGAAAATTGCATATTGATGCGATGCTCCTATAAAAAGTTGTTTCATTTTCAACTTTTTAAATGTCTAAAAACTGCATTAATGGATCATAGACTATTTTATCTAAAATTTGCAGGAAAATTGGTTTATTGGGTTACGAGCTATCGTGGGCCGGACAAAAATACACACGCACACACACACATACACACGGACAAACGTCACGATGATGTTGCTAAGATAGGTCAAACTACACCCAAATACCACATTTTCGGTGTTTTCTCAAAAAAAAATTACCGTCGAAAACAATACCTCTCTAGCCATTGTTGTGCGGGGAAGGAAGGTAAAATAGAAATCCATTGTCAGGCTTGGTTTTCTATAAAACTTGATTTCAGATGTGCGAGAATCTGAAAAAATTTTTGGTAATAATAAGATCATGTAATTGTTTACATAACATATACTGTAAATGTGTTTTTTTTTTAGTACTGTAGATGTATTTTTCCATTTTTACAGAAAACATTGGGTTTTTAAACAACTGGCTTTAAAGAAAAACAATTTTCTTGTAAATTTTCATTATCCATAAACAATATGCAAAATATATCATGTAATTTTACTAATCCTGTAATGTACGTGTAATTTTACAAAACAATTTTTTCAGTGGAGGAAGTAAGATCACTAATTATGAAGATTCTTTTTATCAGTGACCCTAGCGGCAGGAGATTTTTTTTACATCAAAATTATGACTTGCTGTTACGTTTGACGTATGTATTTTAAAACACAAAATTCGTCTGAGAATATTTTTAAAATATGGTTTGTTTACTGATTCTATACATTTTATTCTGCTTTTTTAATAAATGGTCTAGTGAATTTGAAATGGCACAGAAACTTGAAATATTACAAAACAAATCCAATCAGTTTGATTCTTTTCAAATGATTAATAACTTTTGGAAGTTATCCCAAAATCACTACACACATCATCGTAAGAAAAGGACCATAGTAAGTACTTATTTATGTAAAATTAAATGCATATGGAAGTTTCTTTTAACATTCAATAGACAGGTGAATTCTACTCACGCCGTTAGGCGGGTGGATTACAAAGGTAATCCAATTTTATTAGATCCTGCTATTGTTCGGGGCCTAAGCCGGAAATTTAGGGGCTTGTCGTACCGTGACGAAATTTGGCACAGAGGTAGCAGACACCTAGGAATGCCATTCTAGAAGTGGTGCTCCGATGGAACCCAGTGCAGGGCCAAGATACAGGGGCGTACTTGAGGTGGAAAAGCAAAAATTGATAAACTAAATATAAAACTAGTTTCGCATTCAATTTTCGTTTCTTTAAGCTTATAGCTATGTAGCTTATAAATTGAAAAAAATACTATAAGAATTAAAGGTTGGAAATAAAGTTTTTTTTTATGAGAAAGGGAGCAAAAGGTAGGAGGATAAATTGTTAAAATCTTATTTCGTCTAAAGTAGTCGTGTAGGGTGTCGATCTCTCATCCACCAAAACAATTGAACATCGGTTTAATCATCGCTAACTTGTCTAAATAAGTAACATGTAAAATATAGCGGACAGCTGACACCAAGGTCTTTATACTTTTACACAGGTTATCTACATAATTTATTTGGGTAGGGGACAATTCGCCGCGGCCGATTCGACGCGGCCGATTCGCCGCGGGACAATTCGCCGACTGCCGATTCGCCGCAGGGACAACTTTCCGCGAGATTTTTTGTTTTATGATATTACCATTGGCAATTGTTTAAACATTTTTATTTAGCTTGACTTCATATAATATTATATTTGTTGATTTGTTTTGTTATAACTTCTTTCAAGCTTTTCCAACTAGGTATTTAATGGTTGGTATACAATTCAACATTTTTTTTATTAAAAAAATAAATAAAATTATGGTGTCTAACTTAAACTTTTAAAAAATCAAATTGGCGGTTCCAAGATGGCGGATTTTCCCATTTATGAACCGTTTTGCATCAAAATCGGAACTTTGAGATGTTTCAGGTCGCTGACTATTATTTTAAACTTAAATTGTTTAAAAATCGAAATGGCGGACTTTTCCATTTATGAACCAATATGCACCAAATTCTGAACTTTGGGATGTTTCAGGTTGCTCATTATAATTTCTAACTTATTCTGATTTTTTCAAATTTTAAGTGAGAAATCTGAATCAGCCACCTGAAAGACCTCAATGTTCCGAGTTTGATGCATATTGGTTCCTAAATGGAAAAATCTGCCATTTTGAATCCGTAATTTTCAGGTTTTTAAATTTGAGGCAAAAACTGTATTGTGTTACCTTAGGCGCCGCGATGTTTTAAGTTTCAGGCAAATCGGTTAATAAATAAAAAAGTGCGCCATTGTGGATCAGCCATTTTGATTTTTTTAAAGTTTAAGTTAGAAATCATAATTAGCGACCTGAAACACCCCAAATTTCCAATTTTGATGCATATTGGTTCATAAATGGGAAAGTCCGCCATTTTGGATCCGCCATTTTGATTTTTATAAATTTAAGTTAAAAACAACAATCAGCGACCTGAAAGATCTTAAAGTTCCGAGTTTGATGCAAATCGGTTCATAAATAGTTGGAAAAGTTTGAAAAAAGTTATAACCGAACTAATGAACAAATATATTATATCTCGGCGAATTGTCCCCGCGGCGAATCGGCCGGCGGCGAATTGTCCCGCGGCGAATCGGCCGCGAATTGTCTCATCCCCTTATTACATATAAAAAAAATCGATTGCTGTTACTGTATACTATGTGTATCTTGAAAAAATTCCTTTTTTACTATAACTCACCTACGCGTCGTTTAATTTTGTTCTTATTTCACCAATTTAGTGCGTAAAAAATATTAAAATTTTACCTAATTACTTAACCGACCTTGTAGTTTTGAAAATAACAAAGTTAACAATATTACCGACTTTAATTTGAAGACCCTGTATTTTTTAAAGTCTCTAACTAACAGCTACATGGGTGATTAATAGTTTAGCTTTCTAATGTATATTGTCTAATTTTATAAGTGCTGGGAATAAGGTTTTACATAATTTAAAAAATACTCTGCCAATCTATGGGCACCTAAGCTCACACTGAATACTATAGTTATAGTGTATCTACGTGAAAGCTAATATATCTAAAAACTGAACTGCAGACTCAATTACCTTTCGTTTGATACTACACAAGCCATGTTTTGACTTAAACTCTAATTTTTCAAATCTACCCCCACCCTTTTTTTAAAAACTAAAATGTATTTTGTTTAACTCCAGACTCAATTACCTTTCGTTTGATATCACACACGCTATATTTTTACATAAACTCTAATTTTTGAAATCTACCCCCACCCTTTTATTTGGCTTGTGTTCGTTGGATTTTGTTCATTTTTAAATGGGACCATCTCGACCCAAAACCCAGCCAGGGTACCAAATTTTATTAAAATCGGGCAAGCCGTTTTTGAGTTATGCGCGTTGGTCGTTACAGACAGACATACAGACACACAGACAGACAGACAGACAGACAGATATACAGACAGACAGACAGACAGACAGACAGACGGCGCAACAAAAAAGTTTCAAAATCATCTGAAACGCAAAGATATATAAAAATTTTTGAATTCGGAGCAACTTTTTTTTTCTCGAAAAAATTAGGATCACCATAGCTCACACTACTATAGTATAGTAGTAGTGTGAGCTAAAATATATATTGACAAAAGAAACACCCTGTATTTTCTTACAGTTACAAAGCTAAGTAAGATGATGTACACTGTATGAGAAAGACGTTCTGCTAGTTTTAAAAAGTAGTAAAATTAAGAAGGTATCTTAAACCGCATAACTGGTACGACCCAAAGTTTGAGACTACTACTTTTTACATGATTTTTCTAATATCACCTTGTATCTTTCAGCATATTACAAAATTACACAAACATTATTCTTTGTGTCATAGCCTGTAATAAGCCGACAAATTGTGCCACGTTTCATTTCAAAATTCTGGTTAACGCAGTAGTTAAAATAAATAATGTAAAAATACCGTAAAAATGACAGCAAAGTTGTTGTTGCCCAGTATAAACTTTCAGAAAAAGGTAATAATGTAGCGCTAATTACAAAAATAGAGTCCGATAAATGGTTTATAATGAAGAATATAGTGATTGCAATAAGATGTCTATTTGACATATCTAGAATTATTTGAATTTTCAGCACTAAAGTAAAAAATTACGAAAAAAGTTTATTGTCTAGTTACTTTTTAACACTCTGTACAAAAATTTTTATTTAAGAAAATTAAAGCTATACTAGTATTGTTGTAACGTACTGACCTTGAGTTTTCCATAGTGATTTGTAACGTCGTCATAAAAAAAAACTTGAATTGATCATAAAAATGTTACTTATTTTTAAAAACACCCTGTATTTTTAACAGTTCAACAAAATTTCCATTTTCTTTTCGTAAAATATACATAAAAGCTAAGTATTTTTCATTTGGTATATATTTATTGAAAATATCGATACGTCTAAGAAATCCACATACCTTTCCAACTTTTTAGAATTTTTTAATTTACAATTATTAATTAAAACCACCCCTGTACTCCGACTCTGTATCTTGCCTCTCTAACCGCCTGGAATTTTTTTTTTCTACTCAACACCCACACCATAAATTAAAAAAAAAAATATACTATTTTTTATTTCTTGGAAGAAAATGAAACAATATAATTTTTTTATCACTTAAAATAAAAGCGTATATATCCTTATAATCAGTGAGCTTTACACTTAAATTTTATACAGAATTTTAATGAGATGCAATTAAAAATAAAACACTCTGTATCTTTGCTCTGCACTGGGTTCGGGATGAGCACCACTTCGTAAAATAATACCATAGTGTTGTATTATAATCGTGCCAAGTTTCATTACGGTACGCAACAATTGTAGACAAAAGTGGCTTAGGCTCCAGACTATGTTTTACTTAAAAAAATACATATTATATTTTGGGTATAATATATTTGTATTTATGTAATTTTATATTTTACCTAAAATTTATAATAGGTAAATAAAAAGACGTACACGTGTCTTTTTGAATGCGGTTATTAGTTAGTTACTTACAAATAGTTAAATTAAATTAAAGAAACAAAAATTAAATTCTATTTTTTATGGTTAAATATAAACTTATACTTAAGATAATCGTTTGTTTTACAAAATATAAAACGTACCTAACAGTAAAATATTAAAACTGCACTACGGAAAAAATGTTCCGTGATTAGGCGCGTGGATTACAATGGTACTCCGGTCCTATTTGACACCCGCTAACTTAGAACAACGCACACTTCGCTTATTAATTCCATGCTGGGAGGATGCCTGATCGTATGATTGACAGCTACTGAAGCGCATGATCCCACATTGATAAAAACGAATCTTTAAATTAACGGCAAATGCATTTACCTCAAACGCTAGGTTCATTTGATATATGCCAAACAAATGGGGTTTTTGTAACGAACGTACGAAAATGTTGTGGTAAAATCGGCTTATTTCTATGATAGAAATGCTTAAAGAGTTGCGTGACTGGATAAGGTGTTTTTTGTAAATTATAAGGATTTTGCCCTAAAAGCATTGATCATTGTTTCATAACTTATACATTTCAATGAATTTGCTAAAAATGAAACAGCTGTTATAATCAAATGTGACGATTTTGTCCTACAGCCACAAGATTTTTGTTCGGCCGAATATTACTTTTAAAAGATAACCAATTCTTTTATATAAATAGCTATATATAAATGTGCTTTTATGCAAAATGACGTATTTTCTTTATCTCAGACCACAGAAGCTTTTTCCAAAATTCAGAGGGCTTTGAGTCAAAGTCGTCGGTTGCTTATATAAAAAGCTATGTTCATTTAGTACCGGATGATTCAGCATGTCTGAACAGCCCCCTTAATTCCTTTTTATTATAACTACACAGAAAGTGTAAATATAAAAGTTGCTTAGTTTTTTTACAAAGTTTAAGAAAATTTAAATAAAATTTAAATAAATTAGATATAAACTAGGTTAGTTTATAATAATATGTTAAACAGAGTAAGAACAGTTTAACTCTTATGCACACTAAACACACTGCCGGCTAAAAAGAAAATTAATAAAGTAGTTATTTTTGAATATAGATAGAAAGGATATTTTCATCGAAATAAAAAAGTATTTTTTAAATTTGGTAAAAAACTAAACAACTTTAATTTTTATCTTTTTTGTGCATTTCTAATACAAAAGGAGTTAGGGAGTGGAGTAATGGTTATCCTGTAAAAAGGGTTATTTCTTAAATTAAAAAAAATATTTTCAAAAACGTAAGTAAAAAATGGGCTCATAACGGATCTGATAATTTCCTAGCGCATAAACACACTTCATGTGCACTTCATGCTATATCAGTCTTAATAACAGTTTTTGTAATTATCTGAGAAACTAAATATGCCGCATGTTAAACCGAGGCCCCGTTAAAATACTCTGCCAATATATGGGCCCCTAAGCTCACACTAGGTAGTATAGTTATAGTGTACGTGTGAGCTAATATAACTAAAAACTGAAATATATTTTATTCAACTCCACACTAAATTACCTTTTGTTTGATACCACACAAGCCATGTTTTGACTTAAACTCAAATTTTTGAAATCCACCCCCACCCTTAAAAAACAAAAACTAAAATGTATTTTGATAAACTCCGGACTCAATTACCTTTCGTTTGATATCACACACGCCATATTTTCACTTAAACTCTAATTTTTGAAATATACCCCCACCCTTTTTTTAAAATAAATTAAAATGTATTTTGTTTAACTCCAGACTCAATTACCTTTCGTTTGATATCACACACGCCATATTTTCACATAAACTCTAATTTTTGAAATCTATCCCCACCCTTTTTTTGGTTTGTGTTCGATGGATTTTGTTCATATTTAAATGGGACCATCTAGACGCAAGACCCAGCCTAGGTACCAAACTTCATTGAAATCCGCGAAGCCGTTTTTGAGTTATGCGCGTTGGTCGTTACAGACAGACATACAGACAGACAGACAGACATACAGACATACAGACAGACAGACAGACAGACAGACAGACGGCGCAACAAAAAAGTTTCAAAATCATCTGAAACGCAAAGATATATAAAATACTCTGCCAATATATGGGCCCCTAAGCTCACACTAGGTAGTATAGTTATAGTGTACGTGTGAGCTAATATAACTAAAAACTGAAATATATTTTATTCAACTCCACACTAAATTACCTTTTGTTTGATACCACACAAGCCATGTTTTGACTTAAACTCAAATTTTTGAAATCCACCCCCACCCTTAAAAAAAAACAAAAACTAAAATGTATTTTGTTGAACTCCGGACTCAATTACCTTTCGTTTGATATCATACACGCCATATTTTCACTTAAACTCTAATTTTTAAAATATACCCCCACCCTTTTTTTTTAAATAAATTAAAATGTATTTTGTTTAACTGCAGACTCAATTACCTTTCGTTTAATATCACACACGCCATATTTTCACATAAACTCTAATTTTTGAAATCTACCCCCACCCTTTTATTTGGTTTGTGTTCGGTGGATTTCGTTCATGGTTAAATGGGACCATCTCGACTCAAGACCCAGCCTAGGTACCAAATTTCATTAAAATCGGCCAAGTGGTTTTTGAGTTATGCGCGTTGGTCGTTACAGACAGACATACAGACACACAGACAGACAGACAGACAGACAGACAGACATACAGACAGACAGACAGACAGACAGACAGACAGACGGCGCAACAAAAAAGTTTCAAAATCATCTGAAACGCAAAGATATATAAAAATTTTTGAAATCGGAGCAACTTTTTTTTTCTCGAAAAAATTAGGATCACCATAGCTCACACTACTATAGTATAGTATATGTGTGAGCTAAAATTTTGAAATCGGAGCAACTTTTTTTTTCTCGAAAAAATTAGGATCACCATAGCTCACACTACTATAGTATAGTATATGTGTGAGCTAAAAATTAGCATTTTTAAAATGTTTGAACCGTCAATTAGACTTAATGGATATTGACCAAAATCTAATCAGCTCGTTACAGTATTGACCACTATTTTTCATGAAAATCTAAATATTGGTCCAGTGGTTCCGGAGCTATTGTGGGCATACATACACACTCACACGGACAGACGTCACGACGAGATTGCTAAGATAGGTCCAAATACACCCAAAATTTTTCTTCGTCGAAAACAATACCGTCTCTAGCCATTACTGCGCAAGCTAGGAAGGTAAAAATACTCTGCCAATATATGGGCCCCTAAGCTCACACTAGGTACTATAGTTATAGTGTACGTGTGAGCTAATATAACTAAAAACTGAAATATATTTTATTCAACTCCGGACTAAATTACCTTTTGTTTGATACCACACAAGCCATGTTTTGCCTTAAACTCAAATTTTTGAAATCGACCCCCACCCTTAAAAAAACAAAAACTAAAATGTATTTTGTTAAACTCCGGACTCAATTATCTTTCGTTTGATATCACACACGCCATATTTTCACTTAAACTCTAATTTTTAAAATATACCCCCACCCTTTTTTTTAAATAAATTAAAATGTATTTTGTTTGCAGACTCAATTACCTTTCGTTTGATATTACACACGAAATCTACCCCCACCCTTTTATTTGGTTTGTGTTTGGTGGATTTTGTTCATTTTTAAATGGGACCATCTCGAGCCAAGACCCAGCCTAGGTACCAAATTTCATTAAAATCGGCCAAGCGGTTTTTGAGTTATGCGCGTTGGTCGTTACAGACAGACAGACAGACATACAGACAGACAGACGACGCAACAAAAAAGTTTCAAAATCATCTGAAACGCAAAGATATATAAAAATTTTTGAAATCGGAGCAACTTTTTTTTTCAGGTATAATTCGTTGGTAGTAAAATTTTTATAGTTCTTTTTGTTGCCTTATTTAAAGATTTATTTCTTATGTTTAGTGGCAACAGATTAAGGAGTCTAGGACCTGTAAATAAGATAGTTCGCTGAGTCCCTGAAAAGTTTTGTAAAGAAGTGCAATAGTTTAGCCTAGATACTGCTCTTGTTTGTATATCATGTGAAACAAAGTCTTGACATATCTTATAATTTAACGAGAATTGCAGGACTTTCATACAATATAACTGCCTTAAATGTAAAAACTCTATTTCAGAAAATAAAAGCTCTGTAGAATATAATTTCGGTTTAAACAATAGTATCTTGAGTACATATTTCTGAGCTATTTTAAGAGGCGATAAGATAGAGTCGCAAGTGGCACCCCAACACAATATCCCATAACATAGTACCGATTCAGCCAAAGCCAAATAGACCATCTTTGTTAACTTAAATGGAAGAATATGTCTTAGCTGCGAGAACTTGTAAGTTAATTGTCTAATTTTTTTGCTAATATAATTCACGTGAACGTCCCATTTTAAAAATGAATCAAAATATACACCAAGGTATTTAATAGATCTACAAGATAATATTTTTGTAACACAAGTACAGCCATTTAAATGTGGATTACACGCGGAATTATGGAGCAAAATAAAGTCTCTGTGTGACATACCACGATTGTTCAAGCTAAAGCATATAAATTTAGTTTTATCAACATTTAGGGATAATTGATTAGCATCCAACCAACACTTTATTTTGTGAAGGGCCAATTCTGCCCTCCTATAAGCTTCTTCCCAACTACTCCCTGTTACTAGCACAGCAGTGTCATCTGCAAAAGAAACTATTTTACAATTTAGTTTTAAATTAAGAAAACTGTTAACGTACATGGAAAAGAGAATCGGGCCCAACACAGTGCCTTGAGGCACACCTACCGTGACGTTGCGGATATCACTAAGAGTTCCACCAATCCTCACCCTTTGGGTTCGCCCCTCCAAGTAAGAACTTAAAAGATTATACACCACTCCTCTGATTAAATAAAATCTATATGTTTGTGGCGGATTCATTTTACAAACACAACTTTTTCTGGGTATTACGCCACTAGTAAGGAAAAATTACTTTAAAAAATTATAAAAAACCACTGCGTTTCTCCTAGAAAAATAAAAATCACTAATTTGTCAGTGGCTTTCTATAAAAATAAATAGTTGCCTAGTAAAACCTAAACCACTTATCTTTTAATTGAATTTGAATACGCTACGTTTCGATTGCCAATCTACAATCGTTTTCAAGCTTTTTATTTATATTTTGTCTCAAAATCTTAAATGTTTCTTGTTCAAATATATTTTTTATTATTATATCGTTGACAAATTGTCAATATTCTGAAGTTTATTAAAAACAATTGACCAATCTAAACAAAACACAAGGTAACATGATACTATTTTAAGACATTATGTCAGTCAATGTTGTTTTCAAATTGAAAAATAAACAGAACAGGGTGACTCATTAAAACTAGAATCAATAAGGTCTCTTTTTTATAACCATTTAGAAATTTTTACAAAATTATGATCATTGTGGGATTATATTACTATTATATCAAAATCTATTTAAAAAACAGTAATCAGAATTTCATTACAGTATTAATTAATTTTGAAAAAACCTTTTTGCAAATCTTGTCTGAGAATAGGAAGCCAAGCTTTACTTATATCTATAGAAATACTTGAAAGACAGTTATCTTCATTTAAATAAATACATGCTGATTCTTTTAATTTTCTTTTAATGTCATTAGATTCTTTTTGTAAAATTATTATATTTTTGAGAGTAATCATAGAATTAAATGGGGAGAAACAATAATTTTACAAAAAGAATCTAATGACATTAAAAGAAAATTAAAAGAATCAGCATGTATTTATTTAAATGAAGATAACTGTCTTTCAAGTATTTCTATAGATATAAGTAAAGCTTGGCTTCCTATTCTCAGACAAGATTTGCAAAAAGGTTTTTTCAAAATTAATTAATACTGTAATGAAATTCTGATTACTGTTTTTTAAATAGATTTTGATATAATAGTAATATAATCCCACAATGATCATAATTTTGTAAAAATTTCTAAATGGTTATAAAAAAGAGACCTTATTGATTCTAGTTTTAATGAGTCACCCTGTTCTGTTTATTTTTCAATTTGAAAACAACATTGACTGACATAATGTCTTGAAATAGTATCATGTTACCTTGTGTTTTGTTTAGATTGGTCAATTGTTTTTAATAAACTTCAGAATATTGACAATTTGTCAACGATATAATAATAAAAAATATATTTGAACAAGAAACATTTAAGATTTTGAGACAAAATATAAATAAAAAGCTTGAAAACGATTGTAGATTGGCAATCGAAACGTAGCGTATTCAAATTCAATTAAAAGATAAGTGGTTTAGGTTTTACTAGGCAACTATTTATTTTTATAGAAAGCCACTGACAAATTAGTGATTTTTATTTTTCTAGGAGAAACGCAGTGGTTTTTTATAATTTTTTAAAGTAATTTTTCCTTACTAGTGGCGTAATACCCAGAAAAAGTTGTGTTTGTACTCCTCTGATGCCCATAGTTTTTACACGTTTTAGGAGTATAGAGTGTGCAACTGTGTCAAAAGCTTTTTTCAAGTCCAAAAAACAACGATAGGTTTAAGTTTTTTCTTTATGCTATTCGACACAAATTAATTGAGTTCTTGTAAGACATTATCGGTGCTAACTTTAGGTTTAAATCCAAATTGATGTGGGGAGATGATACGATTCTCCTCTAAAAAGCCCCATAACCTTTCTTTAATACATTTTTCTATGAATTTATTTAGAACACAGTGCAATAGGCCTATAATTATTTCTTTCTCTTTTATCGCCAGCCTTATGTATGGGAATAATTATAGAGTTTTTAAAAATCTTTGGGTAGTAACTAGAAGTAAAAATAGAATTAATTAGGTATACCAGAGGTTTAAGGAGAGAGTTATGGTTATCTTTTATAATTTTCCAGGTAATATCATCCTCCCCACAAGAACCAATATTTTTTAAAGAACCTATTACATTTATTAGCTCCGATTCTGTTACAGGTTTAAGAAATAAAGATTTATCGCATAAATTTTCATTGTTTGAGGAGTGGGTGTAATCTTCTCTGCTAGTTTAGCCCCAATAGAGCTGAAGAAAGTATTAAACTCATTAGCGATTTCCGGTTCATTAGTGACTATATGACCGTTTTCCAATTTTAAAAGTTTTATTGGGTTTTGATTAGTGTACTCGTTTGATGCCTCTTTAATGGTTTGCCACATTTTTTTAGGATCATTTATGCTATTATTTATTTTGGACTTATAATAGCTATATTTAGTGGTTTTAATTTATTTAGATAAGTTGGATCAATTGTATGTAAACACGCCCTTTAATTGTTTTGTTTATATTATAGAAGAATAATATTAAAAGCTTAAAATGTTATGAATTAACAAACACTGATTTTTCATTAATTTCAACTAATAATTAATTTTGTCGCTCTTATTTTTGGCCGTTTTTTGGGTGCTTCGCTATCTTCATATGAAGTTAGCGAAGCACCCTCGTAAAAATGGCTTCAGACATGTCGTATCGAAATCGAATATGGTGGATAATTTGCCGCTAATTAGTCGTTAATTAGCTGTGGAAAAACTAATTTTGTTGCTCTTATTTTTGGTCGTTTTTTTGGGTGCTTCGCTAACTTCATATGATCGCGACTAGGTAGATAATTTGCCGTTAATTTGTCGTGAATCAGTTGTGGAAAAATTAATTTTGTCGCTCTTATTTTTTACAGTTTTTTTGGGTGCTTCGCTAACTTCATATGAAGTTAGCGAAGCAGCCTCGTAAAAATGGTTAAATTCGATTTCGATACGTCATGTCTAAAGCCATTTTTACGAGGGTGCTTCGCTAACTTCATATGAAGATAGCGAAGCACCCAAAAAAACGGTCAAAAATAAGAGCGAAAAAATTAATTTTTCCACAACTAATTCATGACTAGTTAGCGACAAATTATCGACCATATTCGATTTCGATATGTCATGTCTAAAGCCATTTTTGCGAGGGTGCTTCGCTAACTTCATATGAAGTTAACGAAGCACCCTAAAAAACGGTCAAAAATAAGAGCGACAAAATTAATTTTTCCACAACTAATTAACGACTAATTAGCGGCAAATCATCCACGATTTTCGGTTTCGATAGGTCATGTCTAAAGCCATTTTTGACAAGGGTGCTTCTCTAACTTCATATGAGGTTAGCGAAGCATCCAAAAAAACGGTTAAAAATAAGAGCGACAAAATTAATTTTTCCACAACTAATTCACGACTAATTAACGGCAAATTATCCACCTAGTCGCGATTCGATTTGCGATGGGTGCTTCGCTAACTTCATGCTCATAAAATATTCACTGTTTGTTTTGTCTTTCTATGATACAAGATAAAAGAGTTAGAGGGGGTGTCCACATATGGTGTATCCAACTGTAAATATAGTAGCAAAATGCGACAACTTTCAAATAACTAAAACTAAATATACCGTATGTCTAGCTAAGTTGGAGCCATATGGAAAACTTTTTTATTATTACATTTAGGAAAAAAGTTATTCTTTATTCTCCGGAACCGCTGCAATTCAAGCTGCAATTTGATTATCTTATCCTCCAACCTGTAAAAAAAGTGTAAAATACAGACATTTGTTTGACGAGTAAACAAGATGATTGGACTGTTGCAGGTGAAATTATTGAACCTGCATGCATAGGCGCAGCCAGTGGGTCGGAGTCCCCCCCGCAAGATTTTTGTTTACCATTTGATACATTTCGCATATTAAAAAAAATATATATATATATTGAAAAATTTTTGTCCGCGCCATGTTTTTTTAAATAATCTTTATGGTTGTTTTCAAACTTTCGTCTATGGTGCATTTTATTTAAGTACAAATGCCTATGTTGCTGTTTAAAAATTTTGCTTGCTGCGCATTTTTTTAGAAAATTTAAACTCTAAACCCCCTCCACAGGAAATATCACGAGTCGTCCTTGCCTTAATATTTTTAAATAAAATACCTATATGTAATTTAAATACCTACATTTTGTGCAAACCTTAGTCTGACCCCCTGCCCCAAGTTCTGGCTCTGCCATTGCCTTGTTTGACTTTCTTTGGACAAAGTTCTAAACTTACCTATTATTTAAAAATGAAATGAAAAGTATTTATTAGTTTTTAATGAATTGCGTATGGTTTTATATTAAATGCTTAGGTTTTTCAGATATCTAAATGTTGGAAATTTAAAGAATCTTCCTTTTAAGAATGTTTTATTAGTTTGTGATGAATTGCCTATGGTTTCACAATAAATGCGTATGGTTTTTCCAGGAGCTAAAGGTTGCAAGCCAAAAGAATCTTTCTTTTTAAGAAATTTTTATTAGTTATTGATGATTGAGGAATTATTTCATATACCCACAAAAATCTTGTTTTGTCTTTTCTAAAGACCAGAAAAGAGGCATCAATCGTATTTAACGATATATTTTTAAAGAATTTAGACTTTAGAAAATTCATGTTCGAATAATTAGACACACATTAAAAGTTTTTAAATAAAATTACTCTTAAGAATACCAAGGGGGTAACAGCTGACCCAAAGTTTATGAATGTATTGCCAGTAATATACAACAAAGTTAGAATGACTTGTTTCCCCCTCGAATAATACTCTAGTGTGTTAGAATGATAACATTAGTCTAAACAGGTTATATTGTTTCTTAGAATTGTTTCTTACCTTTAAATTTTGGCCACAAATGGGATTTTTCTAAAAGCTTTTGTAACTCCATGATGCTCGTCGAAACTCTGTTTCAATTTTCGCACAAACAACAAAGCACAGCCATTTTTCCGTGAGAACAGCGGCTTAACCCTACCCGTGTCCAAGCTCCTAGCAAACTAACGCCTTCGTGATCTTGTCCCACTAACCTACTTGGAAATATGCGAACCTCGGGAGCCAAAATTCTACGACCTTGTAACAAGTTCATAAAAAATTGATTTAAGTACAGGAAATAAAATTAAATTCAGGGTGTTTTAGCCAAAACCCACACTTTTTTACCAAAAGTATAAAGGGCTAAAAGAATAAAAAATTTACATCAAATTAATAGATAATTTTTTGACAAAAGCCATTCTTTAAATTTAATAAGCCAAATCCGCGGTTCATTTGTCAAAAATCGCGTTTTTTTTCAGTGCACCCATAAGCCAGGTTTTAATTGGTCACTGCTAAAAAGGGAGTGGATTACATATGAAATCCCCCCACCTAATAGAGGGTTAAATGGCCAAAACACGAAATTTCATGTGTCTTATATGGGATAAACTATAGCTACTGGGTTCGCATCAAACATTGTAAAATTCTCGATCTCTCTCCATTAAGGAACAGCGTCAAAATGGCGGCGCCATCTTGGATTTTTGACTATTTTTTCCTTAGTTAGCCTTTTACTCAAAAAGTACTGATTTTTTTAGAAAGTATGTGAAAAGGAATATTAAACCCCATTAAAAGACATATCCAACGAAATATCTCCGAGCTACGTAGATACTCTCCTTGCAAAGATACGCACCCTTAAGCATCCACAATATGGTAATTTATAGCACGTCTAATTTAAAATAAATTTTTAAGTTCAACCAATTTTAAAAAAAAAGCCTTTTTGAAAAAAAGTGTAGTTTAATTTTTTGTAGAAAATAAAGTTTCAATTTAAACCATGTAATATTCAGCGCGGTATGTATGGTGGGTAAAGCTCCAGTGGCGTCCGCAAACTGGGAATTCCTTAAAAAATAATTTTTATTGAATGTTTTTTGCAATTTTCGTAAAAACTAAGCATTTTAGGAAAAAAAATATTAAAAATATAATATCAAGAGAATAAGCTTTTTATTCCAACGATGTATAATATAATATGGTTGAACTTACAGCAAACAATACAGTGACTTCCTTAAATGGAGGTTATTTACATACATCTTCAAAAACCTAGTTTAATTATAAGTTTTTATTTAACAAATTAACTTTACTTAATTAATCTTTGAAAAGAAAATTTTATTGCCTATTACCTAGCATAAACCGTTTCTGTAAATCACCCCTAGTTATGGACGGCACTGTAGCGTTAGAAGTAAACTAAATTCTAGAATGTTATACATCGTTGGAAAGAAAATTTTATTATCTTAAAAAACTGTCATTTAAGTTTTTCATAAAGATATTGGGTTTTCAGAAAATTTGACAAAACCTTTAATAAAAATATTTTTTCGTAGTTTTTAAAAGCCACTGAAATGTTAATTGTAACATTGACATAAGTTTATTATACATGATTTAAAAGAAAAGTTTATTGTCTATAACATAGCATAAATTGTTTTTAAAAATTCAGAAAAACTTTTCATTAAAATAGATTTTTGTTAATTTCTATATATAATCCCCATTTAAGGACGTCACTGTGCCTTTAGTTATAAATTTGATCCTACTTTATCATACATTGTTGAAAAGGAAAATTAGTTTTCTTAATAAAGTATTCTAAAAGTAATTGCCTTGAAATCACAGTTTTTGCAAAAATTGCAAAAAATAAATAATTTTTTTTATTTTTTTTGGTTTTTGAAACTGATCCCAGTTAAGGGACAGCATTTAAATGTTAGCCATAATTTTTAGCAAACTTTATTACACATCATCGTAAAGAAAATTTTATCGTCTAATTAATCCGTGTAAAACTTTTTTCCAAAGGGCTTTTTTAAACAAATTGGATAAAAACCTAAAAACTCTAAATTTTCGACGATTTCTGTAAATCAATAAAGTTATTCCTACTAAGTGATACAAAATTAAAATATAAATTTTATTGTCTACAAAAAAGTATATTACCCTTTTTTTCACAAAAAGCTTTTCTATAAGAAAATTGGTCAAATTTAAAAATTTTGCTGTATTTCTTTTTAATAAAATGTACAAGAATTCAGAATATTACGTACGTATCTTTGCAACGATAGTACCTAGGTAGCTCGCAGGTACCGCGTTCGATAGGTCTTTTAATGGACTTTATATTTCATTTGAACAGATTTTCTCAAAAGTAAGTACTTTCTGAGTAAAAGGCTATTAAATGAAAAAATATTCAAAAATCCAAGATGGCGTCGCCATTTTGACCATGTTCCTAAGGAGAAAGGGCTCGGGGATTTTACTATATTTAATGGCATTGGATTCATATTTTTTTAAACAAATTTTTATCCCCTAATCGGCAGCCATCTTAAATATCTCAAAATTCTCAAAGGTGCCAAAGTGGCATCAGCCGGATCTTTAAAGATGAGTTCTTGGGCTATAAGAACCAGCAATACAATTTTGTATATACCTCAAATCCAGGTCCTTTGAAAATCTTCCTGACTATTATGTCAACAATAATAAGAAAATATCGACCGTAGATCATGATAGGTATGTAAGGGCGCACTTCAAAAAATCATATCTTTTATAATATAGTGAAATGTAACAAAAGAAATTACTCTTATAGAAAAAAAATATACTAGAATTTTTTGGTAGCCATATTTGTTTTAATCCGCGACTAAACTCTGATTTTGTTAAAATTTGCAAACTACCCTTAAATTTGGCGCACCGTAAAGCAAAAACTATTGGTCGGAGCGAAAAACTGCATAAAACGTGCAATTTTGTTATCTACATATTTAATTTCAACTATTTTTTATAGCACCTCCTCCAACGGTGCTATTTTGCTCCAAACGCCGCGATGCAGGGTTTTCACCCACTCCCCTCGAGCGGCAACCTCCCGATGTCGCAAACTTAGATGTACGATCAGGGGACCTATGTCTAACATCTCACCAAATTTCATCTTTGTTCGACCTTTTGCAAATAGACATCTACTGACGCTTGGGCTATAATTACAATGATTAATGTTAGACTTCTTTAATTAAAATTTATCTTTTGATTAGGATATAGGAGTATGCGATGAAGAATGGCAAGTTCCAACAAAAATTTTTGCAACTGAAGATGATTCTGGTAAAGAGCAGGATCCTAAACCAATTTGTTCAGGATCATTTATTGATAATGATCGTATAATTACTGCGGCACAGTGTTGTGTTAGCGAGGATATATATGTTGTTTACTTTGTCGACCATAAGAAACATATTGCCCTTGTCGAATATTGTGTAAGACATCCTGAATTCAGAAATTCTGTCCCACCAGAAAACGACTTGGCCATTCTTATTTTGGTAAATCCAGCACTAATAGAACGAACCCTGGATACATATCTACCCATGTTTGGTAAAGACCTTTTTTGTTTAAACCCTATATATTTTCCTGGAGAAGTGGAAGGAAACCATTATCACGGAAGATGTGAAAAGTTAAGTGTTCGTCACGAAAGTATATGTCGAACTGCATATCGAAAAGAATATCCCAAATATTTTAAAAAAATGTATTACTGCGTGTTACCGAAACAGCCAAATAGAAATGAGGAACTGGAGGGCCTTTTAGGTTGTAAGTATATTAGAATACATCAAAAAAAATTGTCTAGGTTGTACTTTAGTCGCGTTGAGGCTTTTTGTGGTTAATCCAATACTTCACTTAACAAGGGCGGCTGTTTAGCAAAAGTCTGGGGGGGGGGGGGGTAATGTTAAAACGGTGACCGTAATAAAGCGCACAGAAAATAAGCGAAAAATACAAATATTCGCACAGGTGAAAATCTCACACAAAAAAAACGCAGATAAACAATCGCGCGATGGAAAAAGCGAACATGGTAAAAAAGCGCGCAGGGAAATGCAGAAATAAATGGATCCATCATCATCCATCTTCTTGGCTAGCCTATTAGCACACATGATATGTCACGGAAATTAAAGTTCCTACAAAGTGTTTAGTGATAACACAAATTATTGAGCAAAATGCGATCTACTATATTCTAAAAACCGCACATTGATACTATTACGGGTTCACTGGTACAAATAAAAGCTCGCAAATATCAAACACGATATGTCAATTTATTTCGACAATTATGTACAAAACTCGCACTCAAGCTTACTAATAACTTGCTAATAACTCACTCCTGAAATCGGCCTATTAACTTCGTGTTAATATCTCGCGATTACTACAGTTCGTTATCTCTGACTGACTGTCGATGCGCGATGCCCGGCCCTATATATTGGGCCTGCGATCTTTCGCGAATAATCTATCCTTTTTCGATACACGAGTATACTAGTTTCTGCTAGAAGGTTCGCGTCTGAGTACGAGTGTGAATCATAGATAACCCAACTAAAACCTAGCCTAAGAATACAACCATAAGATAAGTCAACCTAATACTACACTAAACCTAAATAAATTCTAACTATAAAATTTAAATAACTTAAATTTGGCAAGATTTTAGTCTGTCCAGATGGATTCGGTAGACTACATCATTAATACCCTTAACAACTTTATAAGGTCCTTCCCATGGTGGTGTAAACTTAGGTGATCTTCCTTTCCTTCGTTGAGGATTGTATAGCCAGACTTGATAATTCTCTTTGAACCCTGAAGGGTTTGCTTTTAGGTCATATCTCGCCTTTATGCCGTTACTGGCTACTTCTATTCGTTCTCCAACCACCTCATGGATATCTTGCAGCTTCTGTCTTAAACGTTCGACATAGTCATTAAAGTCCTTCTTCAGGTGAACCAAACATGATATCACATGGTAACCGCAGTTCTCTACCAAACAGGATACTAGATGGAGTAGCTCCCGTCCTATTGTGAATGGCGGTTCTGTAGGCCTTCAAAAACAATGGAATATATTGCTATCTGTTTGATGCTAATCAACAACTTTGCAAAGATGTTCTTCTATTGTTTTATTAAATCTTTCGACCATGTCATCTGACTGCCGATGTAAAGCAGTAGTTTAGGTTTTATGTATTCCTAAAAGGTCACAGAAATTCTGAAAAAGCTTTGATTCAAAGTTTCTAACTTGATCTGAATGTAGTTTCAAAAGAATGCCAAATCTGCTGAAAACATAATTTACCAGAGCGTCTGCAACTGTAGCGGCCTCTTGGTTAGGCAAAGCAAAAACTTCTGGCCATTTGCTAAAGTAATCCATGACAACAAGGATGTATTTGTTGGCCTTTTTAGTTTCTGAAAATGGTCCAGCCACAACAATAGCAATGCGTTCAAATAGCAGGCCTTCGTTTTATTGTTTTATTTGACCTCTGGACCTTGGCTGGCTGGGCAAGTCGAACATCAATGGCACCAATTCTTTATATCTTGAAATTAATTGACCCAATAAAATCGGTTTCTGATTTTGTCCATTTATATATTTATTTATACCTAGGTGCGCGCCTGATTTTCCACCATGGCATTCGGCCACTGTATGATTCACCATACTCCTAGGAACTACTATTTGATTCATCACAGTAAGGCCATCGGCACTTTCCCAGGCACGTTTAAGTATGTTTTCTTCTACTATCAGTGAATCCCATTGTGCTCACAGTGATTTGAATATCATCCCTTGGTTTGCGATATCTTTCAATCGCAAGATAGGTCCTACATCTTTGTTGTTAACTTATGTGGTTCTAATCGAAGCCGACATCCATTCTTCATTTGGTTCTAACTTTATCTAACGCACGAAAGGTTATTCCTTCTTTCTCGTCAATTCTCCTGCAATGTTTACAATCTTCAGGGCAAGGTCTTCTAGATAATGCGTCTACATTATTATGCACACTTCCCGCTCGGTGCTTAATTTGATAATGCTATTGTTGAAGCTTTTTTTTCCATCTCGCGACATTAGGTTGTTTCATCTTTTCGCCTCTAAATCTTGTACTTATCCTTCTACAAATCGTCTGTAGTATGTACACAGACCCAGAAAGCTTCTCAATTCTTTATATCTTGAAATTAATTGACCCAATAAAATCGGTTTCTGATTTTGTCCATTTATATATTTATTTATATAGAGGTGCGCGCCTGATTTTCCACCATGGCATTCGGCCATTGTATGATTCACCATACTCCTAGGAACTACTATTTGATTCATCACAGTAAGGCCATCGGCACTTTCCCAGGCACGTTTAAGTATGTTTTCTTCTACTATCAGTGAATCCCATTGTGCTCACAGTGATTTGAATATCATCCCTTGGTTTGCGATATCTTTCAATCGCAAGATAGGTCCTACATCTTTGTTGTTAACTTATGTGGTTCTAATCGAAGCCGACATCCATTCTTCATTTGGTTCTAACTTTATCTAACGCACGAAAGGTTATTCCTTCTTTCTCGTCAATTCTCCTGCAATGTTTACAATCTTCAGGGCAAGGTCTTCTAGACAATGCGTCTACATTATTATGCACACTTCCCGCTCGGTGCTTAATTTGATAATGCTATTGTTGAAGCTTTTTTTTCCATCTCGCGACATTAGGTTGTTTCATCTTTTCGCCTCTAAATCTTGTACTTTTCCTTCTACAAATCGTCTGTAGTATGTACACAGACCCAGAAAGCTTCTCAATTCATGTTTGTCGCGATGCTGAGGACATTATTTTATTGCTTGCAACTTCTTTACGTCGGTTTGGATGCCTTCTCGGGAAACGACGTGACCCAGGAACTCAATTTTCTTGGAATAAAAAACATTTCTTTGGGTTTAATTTAAGATTTGCATTTCTGATTCTTAAAAACACTTCTCGTAAATTGACTAGGCAGTTTTTCCATGTAAGGCCTCGTAGAACGACTTCCATTACTCTTTTAAATGTAGCTGGGGCATTGCAGAGGCCAAATGGCATCACATTAAACTGGTAAAGTCCACTTCCAGCAGAGAATGCTGTCTTCTCTTTATCTCTTTTAAAGATTCCTACTTGCCAATACCCACTTTTTAGGTCAAGCGTAGAAAACCAATATGATCCTGCCAATGTTGTTAATGTGTTATTTATTCTTGGTAGTGGGTAACTATATTTCTTGGTCGCGTCGTTAAGTTTTCGTTAGTCGACACAAAATCTAGTTCCATACTTGTTAGTGACCAACACCACAGAAGCTCACCAAGGACTTGATGACTCTTCAATAACACCGTCACTGAGCATTTTATTAATGAGATTGTGCCATTGGTAGTCTTCTTGGGGGCTGCTTATCGGTTGGGCATCCCCAGTGTTGATAGCATATTGAATAAGGTTTGTGCATCCCGAACTACTCTTAGTTTTGGAGATGTTACTTTGTTCTTCTATAAACTCTCTCGCTTTACGAAATTCTTCTGGAGTGAAATGTTTCCAAGTTTACTGAAAGTGCTGAAGTACCTCCGTTGGTAACTTGCTTTTATCCTCTTCACATCTTGTCGCTTTCTGAACTGGTTCAAATAACGCTACCACCTCCCTGGGAAAATATTGGCGACTCTAATCGGGATGTCTTTATCGGTTCTAGCCTCCCAAAAATTATGGTGTCACTGTTACCGACCAGTCTTATTGTGCATACTGCCACCACGTTTGTTGGTTCTTTTTGATAAAATGAACTCTTCGTTCCCAAATCTTAGGGTATTAAGTTAATTATCAAAAGCAAATCCATGTTTACTTACCAAATCCATTCCCAAAAAAAATTCGTCTTCTATTTCTGCAACTAATACAGTGTGGCGAATCTTCAACCTCCCTAGCTGTAGGTCTATAACTGTCTGACCCAATACATCGGCGGATTCTCCAGTCACAGTCCTTAACGTTATTTGCTTTTCTGTTGGTCGAATTTTATATCTCGTTGCAATCTTGATCTTGAGCATTGATATGGGAGCACCGGTGTTAACTATTATGTTAACTGGTCTTCCATTTATAAGTCCGTCGATGTTGAGACTGTCAGTAGTAGGTTTTAGGCTCTTGATGTAATACATTTTGGGGGCTACATTCCCATTAGCCAACACCCGCCCCTCTGCGTTGTCTAGTTTTAGTTTTCCTGATTTCTTCTTCGGTACTTTGTCCCGCTAGATGGTGAGCAATACCTCATTTAGGCACGACATCGCGTTGAATATGCCCTGTATGTCCGCATCTAAAACACTTTCCATTTGGAGAGGGACGTCTGTTTTCTTCTAAAGAGTCAATCTTCTCTATCAGTGATTGAAGAATTTGGCTTAGCGTCTTTGAGGGAACTTCTTATTCATTGCTCATTTCTTTGCCCTCCTGAATTGAGACAGCCCTTACTTTTGGCCTGGACATATAAAGCATTGTAACTCTGTTTTTGTTCGGCTGGAATGGACCGTAAGGGTCCCAGAGCAGGTTCTCGTAGAGCTACTAACAAAGCTCGAGCTTTTCCGTTCTCGTCCCAGCCACTTGCAGCAGCGGCAGCTTCAAACTGTTGTTTGTAAGTGGACCAGGAAGACGTGCCATCAAAATTTGGAGGTTTAATGTTTTGGTTGTAATTCACAACATGTCCCTAAGATTTTATTTTGTTGTGTTCTTTCTAAAGCTGTATAAGCTGTTTGGACATGTCCTGGAATTTTTCTTCCATGTCTTCCCTCACATTCTGTAGTTTGGTCTCCACTTTTTCTTCTACATTCTGCATTCTTTGAGTTATGTCTTCCTTAAGATCTTCGGTTGCTGTCTTGAACTCTTCTCTAAGCTTTTCGGAGTTGCTCTTTATTTGGTCGAAGTTTTCTTGCTGTCATCTAAATATTTCTCAAATGTCTGTCTTATATCGTTCTTATGTTGTTCAATGGTCTCATCTCGTTCTGGTTTTGTTCCATGGTCTGCTTTATGTCGTCCATGGTCCGTTTTATATCGCCCTGGTTTTGTTCAACGGTCTGTCTTATATTGTTTTGGTTTTGTTCCATGGCCTGTTTAATGTCGTCCTGGTTTTGTTTAATGGTCTGTCTTATATCGTTCTGGTTTTGAGCCATTTGAGCTGCTAGAGCCTGCATTATTTTAGTTTGATCTTCCATCTTTACCGATCCTTGTCTAGTAAGCATCAACTTCCTGACAAATCACTTAAAATGCCTATGTTTGGGCTATAAAACTAATGTCGAATTCGATTTTTCACTATCTCCTCTGATTCATGAATAGAACGTCGTGGAATAATATGGAAAACACACTTACTGTTCTTCTATCCAATTGTCCTAGCCGGTGGTACTATGTAAGGATCGTCTTTGCACTATTCAGTTCTGAATATACTGGCAAAATCACGTACTGTTCTTTTGTTCGATTGTCTTAGCCAGTGGTACTATGTAATGATAGCCTTTGCACTCTTAGTTCTTTTAGTCTCACTTCTGACACCAATTGTTGCGGGTTCACTGCTACAATTGAACAGTCGCAAATGTCAAAAACGATATGTCAATTTATTTCGACAATTATGTACAAAACATGCACTTAAACTTACTAATAACTTGCTAATAACTCACTACTGAAATTGGCTTTTTAACTTCGTGTTAATATCTCGCGATTACTACAGTGCGTTATCTCTTACTGACTGTCGATGGGCGTTGTCCGGCCATATGTATAAGGTCTGCGATCTTTCCCAAACAGTCTAATCTTTTTCGATACACGAGTATACTATTTTCTGCTAGAAGGTTCGCATCCAAGTACGAGTGTGAGTCATAGATAACGCAACTAAAATCTAGACTAAGAATACAACCATAAGATAAGTCAATCGATGATTCTGTTAAAAGGTTAGCGTTTTTTAAATTTTTTAATTGTCAAAAAACTGTCAGCTAACACAATTTTAGCTGAAAATAACAAAAAAATATAAATATATCTGTACTGCGAAAGAGCCTCTAAAAACAACTGCTACGGGCATGTCGGTTGGATTTCAAATGAACCTAAACGTATGGCTTGGAAAAATTCAGGCTACCGATAACGCGTGCTGCGCTCTACGCGTCATCTCTTTTCTAAGCTAAAAAAGCCCATTATTAGTTACCTTAGGATAAATACCTTTTAATTTGTTAAGAAAAATGCCAAGTAAGCGTCTATGTAAACACAAGATAATGGCTTTTTCTTCGAAAAGTTTCAAAATACAAAGATTTTTCTTAAATTTAAAACAAAAAATGAAAATTAACACCAATTTTGGCAACGTCAAATTACGGCGTTGAAAAATTGTCAACGTCATTTGCGCAAGCAGTTCCTTTCAAATTTGATTACAAGCGTCTACTTTTTTAATCCAAGCCATACGTTTGGGTTCAATTAAATCCAATATGGCGGAACGCTTGTAGCAGTCATTATCCATTAATGGTTTTAATACGCTTTAGCAGTAGAGATATATTCAAGACGTACATGATCTGACAGTAATGATGTCAAAAATGACATATGTCAAACACTTGTCAAATTTTTGACATTTGGCATAATTTTTAAATTAAACACCCTTTATTTAGTATATAGGGCTCCTTTTTCTGATTTTAGCCGTTGTTGAAATATTTGCATTTTAAATTTTACATATTATGTCATTTTTGAAATCGGAGTATGATGATAAATCGTTTTACATTGCCAATTTCGACGTTACTCTCAGATCAATATTGACAGAGCTAGGCTATTGAGTAAAGTATGGCCAACCACCCGGTACGTGACATATGTCAACTTTTTTGACATTTTCAAAAAAACTCATCACTTTTTTAACGAGTTTTCTTGTTTTGTCTCCTTTTGATCTGATACCTTCCTAGCTAGCCTATAAGCAGAATTCAAATGAAGTCATCATCAGCCCTAAAATATATTTTGTAAATATCTCAGAAAGAATTATTAAGCAAAATATAGTCTACTATATTTCGAAAACCGCATTTATTATTTAAATTTTTTAATTGTCAAGAAACTGTCATTAGCATTCATGGATTTTGGCCAACATCTAATCAGCTAGTTAGAGTGTCGAATACTATTTTACCTGAGAGTTTTATGAGAATCGGTTGAGCGGTTTAGGGGCTATCGTGTTACGGACACACACACACACTAAGGCAGAAATCACGACGATATTGCTAAGATAGGTCAAAATACACCAAAATAACACATTTTCGTCGTTACCTGAAAAAAAAAATCGTTGAAAATAATACCTTCTCTAGCCATTGCTGCGTGGGCTAGGAAGGTAAAAAATGTTTTTTCTCTACTTTTTTCGTCGCCATCTTTAAAAAGTAAATGAATTGTATCTTTTTACCCAACTGCAGCACGGCGAAAAGAAGGGTAATGTTTTTCGATTGTTGTAAGTATGTATGTGAGTAAATATGTTTGTGTCACGCTAGAGGCTAAACGGCTGAACTGATTTTGACAAAAAAGGAGTGGTTGAATTGCTACTGATCCCAAAGGTGTAATAGGCTATATTTTTTTAAACAGCAATCAACAGCGGTCTTCAGACGCCATTTTGCCATATAATGTAGGCTTTAAGGTATACAAATTACCTAAATTTCAGGCGATTTTATTGAAATTACTTTGATTCCTCATTGCAAATGTCCTCTAATTTGCTGTAGTTACTTTGTAGTCCTCCCTGCTCCCACCCATCTCCCCTCCTGTCATTCCCCCCAATCGATTCAAAAACCATATTTGCATAATTTTATCAAATATACAACGATTTCAAACATTCTTTATGCATTCCAAAGTTTCGAGTTTGATGAATATTGGTTCATAAGTGGGAAAGTCCGCCATTTTGGATCCGCCATTTTGATTTTTATAAATTTAAGTTAAAAATTATAATGAGCGACCTGAAAGATCTCAAAGTTCTGAGTTTTATGCAAATCGGTTCATAAATGGGAAAATCCGCCATTTTGGGTCCGCCATGTTGATTTTTTTAGTTTAAGTTAAAAATAATAATCAGCGACCTTAAACACCCCAAAGTTCCGAGTTTGATGAATATTGGTTCATAAATGGTTCCAATTTTGATTCAAATGGGTTTATAAATAAGAAAGTGTGCCATTGTAGAACCGCCATTTTGATTTTTTTAAAGTTTAAGTTAGAAATGATATTTAGCGACCTGAAACACCCCAAAGTTATATTGGTTCATAAATGGGAAAGTCCGTCATTTTGAATCCGCCATTTTGATTTTTATAAATTTAAGTCAAAAATAATAATCAGCGACCTGAATGATCTCAAAGTTCCGAGTTTGGATGGAAAAATCCGCCATTGCGAATTCGTCATTTTATGTATTTTTTTAATAAAAAGAAAGTTGAATTGTATACTAACCACCTAATACCTAGTTAAAAAAGTTTGAAAAAAGTTATAATCAAACAAATAAAAAAATTTTTTTCAACAATTGCCAATGATAATATCGTAGAACAAAAAATCTCGTGGCGAGTTGTCCCCGCGGCGAACTGCCCTTGCGGCGAATTAGACCGGGGCGAATCGATCCGCGGCGAATTGTCCCCTAACCTAATTTAATAATAATAAAGTATAGGTAAACTTATAATTAAAACATAATAAATCCTGCCCTGTTTTTGTTAAATTAGAAATGTCACAGGCCAAAAGTAAAAACAAAGAAATACAATCACGGAAAATTGCGAAAAATTCTGAAAATAGTGATAAAAGGAAACTTGTGGGCCAAATTATACAGGAAAATCCATAAAGGTATGTAAAAACATAGAAAATGTTAAATAAAAGTCTGTATTTTAGCCACAATTCTAGTTTAAAAAATTCCATGGCCTAGCTGACTACTAGTCGTCTCGACTCGGGATAATTTTCAAAATATTCATTAGCTCAAAACAATTTCCGGAAATAATTTAAAATATACATATATTTAGTAGGTTAATACACTGTTTAAAATTTTGTGGGATTTTTAAGGTTACTCTACTGGGCCATGATGAGTCTGAAACTGTTGCTAATCCGAGCACTTTGCGCATGTAAAAGAAGGGCGAATAGACTTTATGTTAACTAAAAACTAAAAACTACACCAAGTAGCTGCTTGTTTTTAAAATGCTAAAATAAAATGGTTTAGGTAAGCTTTTTTATCTCCTTTTCCATGAAATATACCGGGTGAGCAAAAAAAACCGTACAATTTATTTTTCATTATAACTTTTGAACTATACTATCCACTTTATTGGCACAAACTGCACTTGCCAGAGAATTAATCAGAGTTTTGAATATGACGAAATTAAAATGCACCCTTCAAACATGCTCGTTTATTCTTGTGTAACGAACATGTTTTAAGTATTTTTTTAAATAAATAAAAAAGCTGCCACGCACAACAAGGTACGAATCAGCAAAATCGGTTTGGTGGTTCTAGAAAAAAATATATTTTTTTCACCCATTGTTTTGCATATTATACGATTGCCTTGCCAATCATGCTTGCATTTATTTCCTTATAACTTCATGAATACTGAACCGATTTTGATGAAATAACGCCATTTTGAAAAATCAAGTATGATTCTGTCCGCCATCTTAAATTTTAAGATGGCGATCAGCGATCATGATCTTTAAAAAGCAATCAATATTTCCAATAATAACGAAGTTATAGACCCCCCTCCAAAATGCAGACTTTTCAAAAAGCCCCCGTAGCTCAAAGACGAGACGATATTTCAAAATGCGGTTTTCACTATAAGTCTTCTCTTGAAATTTGAGCCTTGCAATGCGTGGTCAGTTTTTCTCTGTCTTCCCTAGAAGTACCTTAAACCCCCCAAAAGTGCCCAATTTGGGACACCCTGTACTGCTAAATTAACCATATTAAAATGGATGGAGCAGCGCCGGTTTATCCTATAGGCACTCTAGGCTCTTGCCTAGGGCCCGCAGCCTCAAGGGGGTGCGTAGGGCATTGGTCCAAAAATTAAATTGAACTTTAAATTTATTGTCATGGAAGAAAATGCAAGAATAAAATGGAAAAAAAATATATTTTTTTTAATTTTGTTTTTTTTTTTGGTAAATTACAATTCAAATCTAGGTATTTAATAGAATTGACAAAATTATGATGCCAAAGTTTTATCTATGCATTTTTGCATAGATAATCATGCAAAAAGTGGCAGATTCAGGGGGTTACATAGCAAGCGCATAAACCGCATTGTCTTTGTAAATCTGAATTTATTTTAGTATGTGTTAGTCAAATTTGCAGTTTTTTTTCAAAATCTAATTAAAAAGAGAAAGCTATCAAAAAAGTTTGAAATGCCAAAAACCTGTTATTTAGGTATATTTTGACCTATTTTAGCAATTTCGTCTGACGTCAATCTGTATGTGTGTATGTCTGTCCGTAACACGATAGCTCCTAAACCCCTGAACCGATGTTCATGAAATTTGCAGGTAAAATAGTATTCGACTCTGTTACAAGCTGATTAGATTTTGGTAAAAATCTATTATTTCTAAAGACAGTATTTTGACAGTTTAAAAATTGAAAATATGCTAACTTTTTAACGTAGTATCGCATAAATATGCAGTTTCCGGAATGTAGTAGAACACATTTTTGTGAAGAATTTGTGAACTAACCAAAAACATCTAGAAGCTTTGGTTTCTGAGATATTTAGAAAAAACTGCTTTCAAGGCTGATATAACGTGGAGTTCAAACGTGGAGTTCACTTAGAGTGTGCTAATGGGCTAGGAAGGATCAGATGGATCCATGTATTTTTGTTAATTTTATATACGTCAAAACACTTTCGGTAAACCTCAGATTGATTCAGAAGATCTGAACAGTGTCTCTTCCAAACTGATAGCTAACCTTTTTGGAGGATTAGGCAAAGAGTGGTGAGAAACCACTGAAAAGTGAGCCAGAATAGACCCACTGGTGGTTCCAGTGGAAGGGCTGCAAGGCCCACTCACAAAGAAATCATCATCATCATCATAGCCCTCGAAGGGGGCGCATGCTACAAATATTTCAAGTGGCCAAAAAGCGTTTCCTTTGCAAACAGAATCTTAGGATAAATAGCCTTTGGTACTTTTTAAAAAAATCACCCCTCAAAATTCAAATTTTTTGACGCACAGCACTTTATAACTTATAAACGACGGAAATTTTTGATGTTATATGTTACGTATGCTGCTAGTTTATACAGCTGCCAAATCAATTAAAATAAAAAAGTTTAACTTACGAAAAGCTATACTCGTGTTTCTACAGATAAACTTTTTGCAAATTATTTTATTCAATTTAAAAACGGATGTGCGCAAGCACAACATACCGAACTTATACTTTTCCAAATTGTAATATTTTTCAATAAGATGGAATACCTACAAAACTTTTTTAACTTGAATCGCAAAAACAACGAATAAACCGAGGGGTGGCTCGATCGCCGATTTTTGTACACTAAAAGGAAATACATACGGTTTTTCCTGGTATTTTCCAGTATTTCCTCAAATTTTAAAGGTATATCCTAGTATTTCCCAAGCACTTCCCGGTATTTCCTAGTATATTTCCCAGTACTTCCCAAGTATTTCCTGGTATTTCCCCTAACCTGTACACCAAAAGGAAATACCGAGCTACCCCTCGGAATAAACCAGGGAAAAATTTAGGATTTCCAAACAATTACCTCTTTACCAAATTTTGCACACATATACAGGATGTCCCAGATAAAAGCAACTACATGGGGATTTCGAAAACGGTTTAAGTTAGTTTAAATGAGAAAAAAGTTGCGCTATTCTAAGCCCAACCAGGTGCTGCATCAATATTAAAGATATCTACAGGGGTTACTAAAATATCAAGCAAAAACTAAAAATTGTGTTTTTAGAAAAATTGAAATATTGCCGCCATCTAGCAAACAAACTTAATGAAATTTGTTAGTTTTGTATAAGCAACTACGGCCAATCGAATGATGTTAACAAATTTTTTCTATGCCTTCTAGTTTTTTTTGAAACCATAGCCAACTTTGTTATTTCTTATGACCGCCATATTGAATTTATACGTCACTAAATAGAGCATTCAAAGAGCTTTTTAACCATGTATAATATGCCTATCTTTGCCTAACTGTTTTTCACTTGGTTGGCTGTGAAACAAAGGCCGTAGTTGCGTTTGTTGCATACCTACGTAACTATCTGTCAAAACTTTCTCATTTATTTGATTTATTTGATTTATCTGTTGGAGTTTTAAAGTTTTCAAATTACTTAAGATTTTTTTAGTAAATTTGCCTCTTCAAGATGTAGCAAATATGTGGTTCCAGCAAGATGGAGCACCTCCACATAATGCAAGAATCATAACCGACTAACGAACGAAATAACTGGATCGGAAATGGAGGTCCAGTTGCCAGGCCTGCACGTTCGCCTGCACCTACGCCTCTTGATTTTTGTATTTACGGGTACTTAGGATAAAGTTTATTCTACTACTCATAATACGATAGAAGAACTTGAGGCAGCCGTTGTTTAAGCAATAGAAGAAATTCCTGAACAAATGGTTAAAGAGGCATGCAGTTCTCTAATTTATCGATGCAGGATTTGCATGAATAATAACGCTGGAATTTTCGAACATTTTCTTATTTAATTCAATGCTGTTATTTGTTTTCAGTTTTATTTTAAATTATATAATAAATTCAAATTTTTGTTTCAGAAATAAAAGATAGATTTTAAGAAAATGTTTTTTTTCTTAGTCAGAGAAAAATTAAAAATAAGGGCCTCAAAAATTTGAATATAAATCAAATAAATGAAAAAGGTTTGAAAGGTAGTTGTAGGTAATACAAACACAACTACGGCATTTGTTTCACAGCCAACTAAGTGAAAAAATATATTTTAAATAAATTTACATTTTCCGTCATTCAAAGATAGGCCTATTACACATGGTCGAAAAGCTCTTTTAATGCTCTATTTAGTGTCGTATAAATTCAATATGGCGGGCATAAGAAATAAAAAAATTAGCTAGGGTTTCAAAAAAAAACTAGAAGGCCTACAAAGGCCGTAGTTGCTTATACAAAACTACCAAATTTTGTTAAATTTGTTTGCAAGATGGCGGCAATATTTCAATTTTACAAAAAACACAATTTTTAGTTTTTGCTCGATATTTTAGAAACCCCTATAGACAAAACTTTCTGATTTTCACTCTCTCCAACGTCGATCACAAGGATACGAATGATCCCTGTTTGGAACACGCCCTGACAATCTGCAGGAACACTGATCTATGCCAATCCACGACCGGTTTCGGCCTTTTTGGGCCATCCCCAGGTGAATGCAGGAAATAGCTCCGTGTAGAGCATAAGTAGTGTGAAACCATCATAAACAACTACTTCGAGGGAAAATACCCCTACCGGCATTGAATTATACTGATGGATTGATGCTTTCGTTGGGAACTTGTTAAAACTATTTGGTTTTCACTCTCTCCAACGTCGATCATAAGGATACGAATGATCCCTGTTTGGAACACGTCCTGACAATCTGCAGGAACAGTGATCCATGCAAATCCACGACCGGTTTCGGCCTTTTTGGGCCATCCTCAGCTGAATGCAGGTGATAGCTCAGTGTAGAGCACAAGTTGTATGAAATTAAAAGAAACAACTACTCCGAGGGAAAATACCCCTACCAACATTGAATTATACTGATGCTTTGATGCTTTCGTTGGGAACTTGTTAAAACTATTTGGTTTTCACTCTCTCCAACGTCGATCACAAGGATACGAATGATCCCTGTTTGGAACACGTTCTGACAATCTGCAGGAACAGTGATCCATGCCAATCCACGACCGTATATACTGCCTGCAGTTTTTAAAAGCTGTTAAGATTTATAATAAAATGACGTATTATATTATTACAACTTTTCTTAAAATTTTATGGAAAAACAGGTATGTAGTTTTTCCAAAAAATTTGCGATTTAAAGAAAAAAGAATTACGTCTCAAAAGCAGAAAATAAAGAACAAATAATATAGTTCACCACAAGAAGTTTATGAGATCTCTTTACTAATAAAAAATCGTAAGAAAAAATTTTAACATGCTATACGGGAAACACGATAAGTTTTTAAGCTGACAAATCAGAGCAAAATCGCATATTCTTGAAAATATTATATTGACTCGGACTAGTCAAATTTTCTTTAAAACCTTTCATTTATTTAAATGAATTAGGCACCAGTATATTTCAGGTTTATGTTGCTTTCACAAAAAAAGGAGCCACACAAATAATCAGAAATGTTAAAGATGCTTATTTGGTGTCTTCTGATTATTGTTATTATTATAGTTTGTCCGTTTTTACCCAACTGCAGCACGGCGAAAGGAGGGGTAATGTTTTTCGATTGGGATATTTATGTATGTAAGTATATATGTAAATATGTATGTTTGTGTCACGCTAGAGGCTAAACGGCTGGACCGATTTTGACAAAAAAGTTGTCGTTGAATTGCTACTGATCCCGAAGGTGCTATATTTTTTTAAACAGGAATCAACATGGCGGTTTTCAGACGCCATTTTGTCACATGATGTAGGCTTAAGGCATACAAATTATCTTAATTTCAGGCGATTTTAATGAAATTCTTTTGATCACCCATTGCAAATATCCTCTAATTCCCCCACCATATTCAAATACATATTTGCATAATTTTATCAAATATAAGGCGATTTCAAAAATTCTTTCTGCATACGCTGGCGCTGTCGGATTTTTTTTCCAATACCATTTTACTAGTTCCCCTCCCCCCGTCTCTCCCTCTCTCCTCCCTGCTCTCCTTATTAGTAATAGTTGTAGCCATAACTTTCAAAAATATAAAGCGATTTCAAAAGTTCCTTCTGCACACGCTTTAAGACTTTTTTTTTCAATATCATTTTACTAGTTTCCCCCTTGCACTCCCTCTCTTCTACCCACCCATCTTATTAGTAATACTTGTAGCTCCCAACAAACATTTAAAGTTGTAACGACGAAACCCCAACTAGAAAGAATTTCTTAAAAGTAACCGCAACGTACTCCCGCTACGTCTCAGTATACCATACAGCGACGTTATAATTCCCTAAGTGGGGAACCAATTTCTGATTATAACTACTTGGCCAAGTGTTTAAAGTCACTGTAGTAACAACTACACTACTACGTCGTAGCCAGGTATGTACTACGTCGTAGAGGCTGTTTTTTTCCGTAATGGCATAAAAGTTGCGATGTAGTTGCAAATAATATAATCGTTTCTTTTTGGTAGAATTGTTACACAATATGGTGGACACAACAGTAAACAGACTCGCTTAGTTTTTTTGTTTGGTTATGGTTATAATATGTACTATGTTATCCAAAAGTGTGAGAATTTACGAGCAGAGGATCAAAATTCGAGTGCGACGCAAAGTTTTTTGTATAACATGCATTATATATATTGCAAAAAACCGGTGCGCCCGTAAAATTGAGCCGTTTTCTGGTAGCTGATGGAATTTTTGTGTTGTTATTTTGGAGGTTATGTTTTCATAATCGACAGTTAACTCCAACAAATGGTGCTTAAGAAGAGCGTTTCTGGTAAGCTTCAACTAATTTGTTTATAAAATAGTATAGCTCTTTAATATGAGCTCATAAAACGACAACAAAAATATTAAATTTTCTTTCTTACATAAAAATATAGTCGAAAGGGTTACTTGAAAGTGAGCCTAAGTTACGGCAACGTGTCACTTACGACTTTTATGTCGGCATTCCTTTTTAGTTCTAGATAACACACTCGAATTTCTACTCCTACGTTGCAGAAACGTATTATTAACTAGCTTTCGCCACTAGAAAACGTCTACAGAGTGATAGGAACCACGCGATAAGTATAACTACTACCCTCAAGTTATTGGGGTGTCGCCACTTGCCATTTGCCGTTTCTGTCAACAACAGCACCACTGCTTATAGGTTTTGTACCAGCGTGAATTTGTGGTAGGTTTTAAAACAAAAACAAGATAAATTAAATTCCATTAGAACAATAAATGAAGTGCCAATAAAAAGTGTTTTTTAAAAATGTATGTTGCAGTGGAGAGCATGATCCCTATTCTAGAATTTCTAGGAAGTGTTGGTCAAGGAACTAAAAGAACGTAGTCACATTAATGAAATCAACTTATTCTTACTTTTTTTATTTTCACATTGCTCTCACAATTCGTATGTAGTATTTTTTATTGTTTTTAGATATTTTGGCATTGTCAATATTCAGTAATTTTTATTATTATAAGCCCTATAAGTAAAAAAACAATCTCTGAGACTTGTTAGATCGCTTACAAATCTGCGTGTAACCACGATATATTTAATTTGTTTTTTTATTAGCCGCAAACAGCGCAAAAGTTCCTAGATGAAGTCTAGCATATCCCAGAGGTTATTTTAGGGGCCGTGCATAAATTAGATATTAGGGACCTATTGCAACAAAACACAGCAGAAATTTAAGTTTATTCACTTCAAACCAAGCTTTAACAACAGCACAAATTTGAAGAAAACCAAAAAGACACCAAGCTCAACACATAAAATGAATCACAGTGAGACACGATACGTCAGCACAAGAGGCATAGATAAACGAATTCAGTTTAGTCCGCATAAGAGGGTTACGATGGCGATAGGGTGGTGCCACAGCACAAACCACGAACGACCGTAAAGACAGTACAAGAATAGAACAGCAACAAGTAGCGTAAAAGATTAAGGATGGAGATTAAGCATGGACCAGGGAATTTTTAAAATCCGTGTGCGGTACTCGATACTTTGGATCAATATTTTGCATTTTGATTGTTTTGCAAACTGGTCAAGCAATGAGCTCGAAAAAATGGACTGCTCAAGGTAGTTAAAAAATATTTGCAAAACTATTCCTAATATTCCCATATTATAAAAGGAGCCACAAAAAGTAGGGTTAAGAATGTGTGCGACCAAGATGCGACTTCAAAAAGTCTACGTTTTCAAAGTAGAAACAGGAAGGAGAGATTACTATAAAAGATCGACATTAAAAAAAAGTCAAAGTAGTTGCGGATTTAAAGTTGATCCAAAAAGTTATTTTGTCTACATTGTTACATCAGATGTTACTATGATGACACAAACTTTTGTGGTAAAAATTAAAGTTATAATGTAGTTGTCGGATACACTTGTTTGGGACTCCAATGAAGCTTAACTTTCTAGTGGTAATTAAGTAGGATATAAAAGTCAGGGCGACTACGAAATAACGACTAAAAAGAAAGTAAAACTTTAGCAACGTCCTATTGTGGTAGAGAAGACTATCAGAATCGACTATCAAGAAACAATCCTAAGAAGTAGTTTAGAGGGTCGTTTTTACGAAACATCTACTATTTCCTGATACTAAATAGTAGTTAGAACTAAAAAGTGGTTGGGATCACCACATTTCTACTATAAGAAAGTAGCAAAGCTTTTAGAACATGTAGCCGCTACTATAAATGTTAGTTGGGCTATACCTTTCACAAATATAGAGCGATTTTTTCCAACATCATTTTATTAGTTTCCCCCTCCCTCTCCCTCTCGTCACCCCACTCTCCTTATTAGTAATAATTGTAGCTATACCTTTAATAAATATAGAGCGATTTCAGAAATTCTTTCTGCACAAGCTTTAAGATTTTTTCGACACCATTTTACTAGTTCCTCCCCCCTCCTCTCTCCTCCCCCACCTTCACTCAATGGAAGGTAACACTATTCATGTCCGTAGAAAATATATACCTACTTTTTGGATAAAGCTACAAAACTGTACAATTTCGTAAGTGCGCTTTGGGCATTGTCTACTTCACGCATAGTTAAAATTGGTTTGCATAGCGGACAGTAAATCTAAATTAGAATTTTATATTTTATTTTATTTTTTAGAATTATTATGGATTATGTTTATTTGAATTTTACAAGCATTTAAGTTGGCCGATAATATCAAGTTGAAAGGGTAGAAATTTCCCTAAATAAAAATATATGATTACTAAAACCAGCTCCGCTCAAGACTTAGCACTAAAATTATGCACTAAGAAATTATTATTGTTAATATAATTTTATAAGCGAGTTTCGACACTAAAAAATATGATCACTTACTGCTGTGCTGTCTTCATTCCATGTTCCTGAAAGGCCTTTCAGAGGGTCGAATCCATGTGTCCAGCTTCTATTCCAGTAATATTGATCACACGCGTAATCGCGTTATTAATCAAAAGTGAAAATTTTATTGTGTCTTTGGTTTTAATTTTAAATATATTAATATTGATCATAGCCGAAAAACGTGTAGGCGGAATTCGTTTTCTTATCGGACAAGATGCATTGTTTTATTTTTAGATCGTTCAGTCAACCGTATGAGGCTCGAAAAGCCACTGTTCTTCATTATTTTTATTCACAAACGAGCTCACGTACATATGCCCAGTTCCAACTTTAAGAGGGGCGCTAAAATGAGTTTCACTGGTGTATTTTTATTTTAATTTAAAAGTAGAAAAATGGATTTAAGATTTTATTCTTAATTATAATTATTTTAACAACTAATTAACCATTTAATTATGATTGATTAGAGTAACTTATAGGAAGCCCAATTATGACCTAATTAATTCAAAAGGCCGTATTTAAAAATATAGTAAAAACAAAAAAATGCTTAAAAAATAAAATTAAACAAAATAAATTATTTTTTAAATAAATAATAACCCGGAATGAACATCACACCCCCTGGAAAATGCCTACGCATTTTCAGCATTCTCAATGGGAAGTGGACAAAGTTTTAAGAGAGGACGTTTTAAAGCTGCATTGGTAGCTGTCTTTAATGTTGCCACTCTAGATATTCCATCTTTACCCGGATGCAAGGCGACAATACGGCCAAGCTTCCACTGAAGAGGAGGTAAACAATCCTCCTTTATTAAAACTAACGTTCCAACAGATGGCATTGTGTTATCCTTCAACCATTTATGCCTCTGTTGAAGAGTGTGTAAATATTCTAATTTATATCTCTGCCAAAAATCCTGTTGAAGGCGGTGTACTAGCTGCCAACGACTCAATCTATTTAATTTCAAATGGGATAGGTCAGGATCAGGCGGTGAAGCCGGTGATTCTAACGTAAGAAAATGATTGGGCGTTAAGACACTCAAATCGTTAGGATCCGAACTCAAGGGCGTTAATGGCCGCGAATTTAAAATGGCCTCTATCTGACATAAAAAAGTGTAAAATTCCTCATAAGTAAGGATTTGTTCCCCAATTACCCTTACCAAATGTTTTTTAACAGACTTTATTCCGGCCTCCCACAAACCGCCAAAATTCGGACTACTGGGGGGAATAAAATGCCACTCAGTAGGGTTTAAAGGGTCTAAATTAAGTAGCGTTTTATTCGCTAAAACAAAATTAGTTGCATTACCACTCCACATCTGATGGACTCTACCTCTGCGCGCAAATAACCTGCGCAGCGCAGCAATAAAAGCTTCCGCTGTCAGATCACTTACAAGCTCGAAATGCAGAGCTTTAGTTGCGAGACAAACGAATAAGCAAATATAAGCTTTGCCAGATTTTGCAGCCCTAGTTTTTCCCACTGTTTTTTCTAGTGAAATTTGAAAAGGACCGCCCAAATCCACCCCAGCATTGGCAAAGGCTCGACATTGCTCCAATCGAGCAATAGGAAGTGACCCCATTAACGGCTGCAAAGGTTGAGGTTTGACTTTAAAACATCTTACGCATTTGGTCAAAACATGAGTGATAGCACGTTTTGATGAGAGGACCCAATACCGTTGGTTTAAAAGATGATTTACCGTCAACAATCCAGCGTGAAAGTATTTTAAATGAATGTTTTCAATAATCATGTAGGTTAATTTACTATCGCGTGGTAGCAAAACAGGGTGCTTTTTATCGTAAGCCAGAGACGAATAATGCAATCTACCACCCACCCTTATTACATCATCTGAATCCAAAAAAAGATTTAATTTTTGTAAGGGTTTTGGAAGGCATTTGTTATTTTTTAATTTTTTCAATTCCTCTAAAAAAGCTAATTTTTGAACATGTTTTATGAGTTTTATCAGAGCTTTATTTATTTCCAAAAATGTTAATAAACCTGTTATATGTTCATTTTTTGGTTTAAAATAATTCCATAAAAATCGAAAAATATATGTTAAAACTCGACACGTTGTGGAAAAGTTCGAAAATTTATTCAAAATTATCTCATAATAATTTTCAGCATTTTTATTGATGGTAAAAAGCACAGTGGCGGACCTTCCTTCTGCTTTAGTTTCGCTATTTTCAGATAAACTTTTTTGTGCAGGCCATTGCTCAGATTTTTTACATAAAAAATCTGGACCACTGTAAAACAAATCATGGTTTAATAATTCAAGGGAAAGGCGCCCCGGCTAACCACATCAGCTGGTTTTAAAGAGATAGGAACATAGTTCCACGAATCGGGCGGAATTTTTTCCTGAATCATAGAGACCCGATTGCTAACGAAGGTCTTCCAACGAGAAGGGTGTCCTTTAATCCAACACAAAGTTACTGTTGAATCTGACCAACCAAAAATTTTATTTATTTTTATATGGTTGTTGAAAGCTTCGTAAACAAAATTGGCGAGTTGCGCAGCTAAAAGAGCCGCTGATAATTCCAAGCGAGCTATGCTCAAAATATTTTTAGTAGGAGCTACTCTTGTTTTGCTACATAAAAAATAGACCGAAATTTCATTCTTATAGCAAACTCTTAAATAGCAAACTGATGCGTAACCAAGTGTACTTGCGTCTGCAAAGGAGTGAATTTCATAAGAAGCATTGCCAGAAAAAATATTTATGTGGCGCATTAATTTAAATTCCTTTAAGAGCGGCAATGCGGCTTTATAGCGAGACCAAACTTGACTTATTTCCGCGGGGGCGTGGTCATCCCAATTTAGCGCTTTTATCCAAAGTTTTTGAATAAGGCATTTTGTGAAAAAAGTTATTGGTGAAACCATTCCTAATGGGTCAAAAAGGTGGCTAGTTCCGAAAGAATCTGACGTTTAGTACAATTTCGTTCCTGAGGAGTAACATTAAAAGTAAAATAGTCAGAATTGGGCTGCCACTGAAGTCCCAAAACTTTGGTTAAATTATCGCAATCAAACTGTAGCGCATTCGGATTTATAGACTCATCAGGCAAACCCTTTAAAAATCTTGGGTCATTGGAAGCCCATTTATGCAAGTCAAATCCCCCACTTTTAAGTAATAAAATAAGTTGATCTCTAAGTTCTATTGCATCCATTAAATTATCCCTCCCACTCGAGATATCATCGACGAAAATGTCATTTAAAAGAACTTTACTCGCAAGGGGGTATTTATGTTCTTCAGATTTAGCTAAATATTGCAAGACCCTTATAGACAAATAGCTAGATGGTGCTAAACCATACGTAACACGCTTAAGCTGACACTCCATAATGGCATCGTTAGGATCAAATCTCCACAATATGCGCTGATAACACTGATGCGCCTGCGCAACGATAATTTGTCTATACATTTTAGACATATCGGCTATAAAAGCTATTTTATGCAAGCGAAAGTTTAAAAGAATGACACAAATGTCAGTTTGCAACTTTGGTCCTAGAAGCAAAGTCTCGTTAAGGGCCAAAGGGCTTCCTGGACCGGTAGCATTCGCATTAAAAACTACCCTTAGCTTACTGCTTACACTTTCAGGTTTTTCCACGCATAAATGAGGAATATAAAAGTTTTTATCGCTATCGTCAGGGTTTCGCAATATCTCCATGTGATCCAACTCCAAAAACTCCCTTATAAAATCAGAGTATTTTTTATAGAGATCTGGATTCCTTAACAACTTGCGTTCCAATGATAAAAATCTGTTTAATGCTAATTGTTTACTGCCAGGAAAAGTAGGTTCAATTTTTTCCTTAAAAGGCAAAGAAACAGTGTAGCGGCCTTTAGAATCTCGAGAGACAGTCAAGAAAAATTTGTTCACATAACTCCTCTTCAGGCGACAAAAATGTCTTTTGAGGGATGTTTTCTAACTCCCAAAATTTAACAATATTTTCATTTAAAGTTTTGCAAGTAATATGGCTTAAAAATGAATTAAATTTGGGGTTGTAATCTGAGTAAATTTTTCCCATGACTATATAACCAAAAATGGTATTTAAAAGCGTGGACTCATTAGAATTGTTCCCACAAGTACGTCCATCTTGAATAATGTGAGTAAAAAGATCTGCCCCTATTAAAAGTTGTATAGACCCCGGCTAATGGAAAGTAGGATCTGCCAATTTAATATTTTTAATATGGCTCCAGTTCTGTATAGAAACATTATTACTAGGAATATTTGAGCAAATACGGGGTAAAATAACAGCTTGCACATTTAAAACCGGACAGATTTTGTCCACTGGTCACAGTGTTAAGTAAACACTTCCTAACTTAGAGTTTAAAGAAGTTTCCCCTATGCCCTCAATTATAGTAGAGTTTTGAGTGCGCGGTAAACCTAACATATCTGCGCAACTTTGACTCAAAAAACTAATAGAGCTACCGGTGTCCAAAATCCCACGTACAGTTAGATATTCTCCTTTTGCATCTAATATATTAACCAAAATTGTGGAGAGCATCGTAGGCGCGCTATTCGATTTTTTATTTAAAGTCGCGTTGCAGCACTGTTCAATTGCAGTACTTTGATTTTGATTTTGATTAAGCGAAAAAGCCAAATTAGCGTGCTCATTTTGTTCACCAGTGTTGCCATTATTATTATTTGTAAAGTGCAATAAACTGTGGTGACGTTTTTGACATTCACATGTAATTTGTGACTTACAAAAAGATGTCTTATGTAAATTGCTTAGGCATAGAATGCATAAAGATTTACTTTTCGCCAAATTAAATCTTTCCTTAGGATTTTTACTTAAAATCAGGACATGATATAATTAAATGACGGTTGCTATTGCAACAAAAACAAAATAAATCCGCGCTGTTGCCGCTATTATTATTTTTACTAAGCATGGATTTTTGCGAGTTATTGTTTGCTGGATTTTTTCTAAATCTAAGAGACTTATTTTTATATTCAAATGAATTGTGAGAGTTTTGATTACTTAAACCAGGCAATGAGCATTGAGCGGAAAAAAGCACTTCACACTGCTTATCAAAAAAATCATAAACTACCTGATATTGAGGTATTTCGCTAGATTTGCCATTAAAGATTTCTGTCTCACTCCGATAGCTCAAAAAATTGTGGTTTACCTAGTGGACTGTATTTATACAAGTCCTTCGCTTTCATTTGAAGGGTATAGGAACGCACGCGAAATCGTACCTTTCTGAAGTGAAATTTAATTGAGACATAAAAATAATATTGGTATATGTTGACTATTTAAGAGCGAAATAATAGAAAAATATTAATGATGCGATCTTATAGGAGAGGGACTTACCGGTGATGTCTTGATCTCTTCCAACTGGTGCACCAGATTCGCCAGAAGTCTTCTATAGCGGTCCAGCACTCCCGAGTTTCAATGTTTGGAGTTTTAGAGGAATTTAATGGTTTTTAGAGTTCACCATTTTTTATAAAAGCGTTGATCGTTCAAAATATTCCGATCGAGAGCGTGTGTGTATGGCGACCCACTTTTAGGTTCTGTCTTGTTTTTGCGGCGTGTTTCTTCGCCCTCTATAGGAAAATCGCATCACTTCTAATAAAAAGAATTTAGAATTCTAATTTTATTAAAAAGAATAAAAACGCGATTTAAATTAAAATATGCAGAGGGCGGTAGTAATATGAGGATTGAATTAAAATTAGAAATATATTATTAAATGCGTTTGGAATTTAAATATTAAACTATGCCAAATTGATAGTTTATAGCTAGTTTGTAAGTTTTAAATTTAACTTAACCTATTGAGTAAAACTACAACCCAATTATACCCAATTGTAACCCAAAATATGAGTTTTAAAAATAAAAATAAAATGTTCTGAAAAAATAATAAAAATTAGATTAAAAGAAAAAAAAGGTTTTTTGCGAAACCGAAACATACTGGCGGCCGAAAATGCTATGCATTTTCCAAGGGGCCAATAGGTAAAGGACACAGTTTAGAGATTGGTCTCTTTAACAAACTATCCTTGGTTTTGACAGAGGCTACTCGATTTATCCCATCCTTACCGGGAAAAATTTCAACCACTCTGCCGAGTTGCCACTGAAGGGGCGGTAATAAATCGTTTTTAATTATAACTAAGCGTCCAACTTCAGGAGTTGAAGTGGGTTCCAACCACTTACTCCTTTGTTGTAGAGTATGGAGATACTCTTGTTGCCAGCGTCTCCAAAAATCTTGGTGGATTCGTTGGAGGAGCTGCCAACGCGTGAGACGATTTATTGTAATATCAATAAAGTTTGCGTCAGGAACGGCACTTAGCGGTTCCAGAGATAAAAAGTGACCTGGGGTCAGCGCGGAAATATCATTTGTATCGCTAGAAATTTCAGTGAGAGGACGCGAGTTTAAAATAGCTTCGATTTGACAAGTTACAGTGTATAGTTCTGCGAAAGTTAATATTTGATGTCCTATTAAGCGGATCAAGTGTTTTTTAACTGACTTGATTCCTGACTCCCAAAGTCCTCCAAAATTTGGACTATTACTCGGGATAAAATGCCATTTAATGGGACGCGTAGAATCAAGCTGTAAAAGCTTGCGGTTAGCTGAGAAAAAGTTAGTTGCATTATCACTATACAAATCGGATACGTAGTTTCGGCGCGCAACAAATCTGCGAAGCGCAGCAATAAAACAATCAGCGGTCAAATCGCTTGCTATTTCTATATGAATGCACTTAGTACTTAGGCAAACAAACAGACATATGTAAGCCTTCGTAGTACGATTTCCACGATGTCGACTCATGACTATATTTATTGGACCTCCATAGTCAACACCGGTGTGCAAAAATGCTCTCAACTGAGATACGCGGGGAAACGGTAATGAACCCATCATAGGCTGAACCACCGACTTAGGATTGCATTTAAAACATATTATACATATTGATAAAACATGTGCAATTTCGCGTTTTGCGGCAATGATCCAGTACAATTGACTAAGCAAAAAATGTACCGTCCTCACTCCTGCATGAAGATATTTTATATGGAAATGTTCGATAATCATGAGGGTGAGTTTACTCTTGCGTGGTAATAAAATTTGATGTTTCTTGTCATATTGCAGAGAGGAGTGATGCAATCTGCCCCCTACTCTGATTAAATCGTGAGGATCTAAAAATAAATTTAATTTTTGCATTGATTTATTTAGTTTTAAGTTGTTTTTTAAAGCGTGAATTTCTTCTGAGAAATAAATTGACTGTTAATTTTTTATGAGTAAATGAATTGCGTTTGTTATTTCAACAAATGTCAGAAAATCTTCATTAATTTTTAAATTAGGCGGTTTTAAGAAAAATTTATTATTTAAAAAGCGTAAAACATAGGCTAAAACTCTACACATTTTAGAAAAATTAGAGTTTTCCATTAAAAGCGTGTCCAAAAAATTAGGAGCTGTATTTTTCGTTGCAATTAAAGTTAAATTAGGCAATGATTTCTCCTCTAAAAGAGTTTCAGGAGAGTCATTTTGTTCACAGTCTTTAGGCCAGTATTCATAAGATTTTCTCAAAAAATCAGGGCCGTTAAAAAATAATTTGTGATTAATTAATTCACTGGGATAAACTCCTCTTGAAGCAACATCTGCGGGGTTTTGTGACGTTGAGATGTATGACCAATTTTTGGGTGGTACTTTATCTTGAATTTGTGTAACACGATTTTGAACGAACGTTTTCCACCTAGAAGGGTGCGCCTTATCCAAGAAAGTGCTACTTGTGAGTCACTAAAAGCAAAAACTTGATGTATTTTCAAGCGGGACTCAAAAGTGGTTAAAACAAAGTGAACTAAATCAGCCACAAGATTACAAGCGGCTAATTCAAGTCTTGCAATACTTGTAAATTTGAGAGGAGCAACTCTAGTTTTAGAGCATAAAAGGTAAACTGATATTTTATTTTTGTAAATAACGCGTAAATATACTATTCCGGCATAAGCTTTATTACTAGCGTCCGAAAATGCGATTATTTCAATGCGTGCATTACCAGAAAAACTATTTATAAATCTAGGCAAGCGAAAATCTTTGAGTAAGGGTAGTTCCGATTTATAACGTTCCAAAAGTCGAATAATTTCAACAGGTGCTTCGGAATCCCAGTCTAATTTAAGTTTCCAAAATTCTTGAATTAGACATTTTATTAAAATGGTTACTGGCGCGAGCCAACCTAAAGGGTCATATATTTTAAAAATTTCAGAAAGTATATTGCGTTTGGTACATTCGCGACTCAAGGGTTCTACCGAGTAAGAAAAATAATCAGAACAAGGCTGCCATCTAAGACCTAAAATTTTAGTGGTCTCGTCCGTATCTGAAGAAAGCGCGGTTGGGTTTATATCGGGTTCAGACAAGTTTTCTAAAACTTTTTTGTTATTACTAGCCCATTTATGAAGCTTAAAGCCTCCAGAGTTAAGCAAACAAGATAGCTCTTTTTGAAGCGAAATAGCTTCTTGTACGGAGCTAGCGCCAGTTACAAAGTCATCGACAAAATTGTCAGACATTAAGACTTGAGAAGCGCGAGGAAAATTTTGTTTTTCATCTTCAGCCAATTGCTGTAAAACTCTAAGAGCTAAATAAGGAGCGGGGGTAGTACCGTATGTCACAGTTTTTAAACGATAATCGCGAATAGGTTCAGAGTTATTAGAACGCCACAGGATTCTTTGATAATCCTGCTGCTGAGGTGCAATTAAGATTCCACGAAACATTTTAGAAATGTCGCAACAAAGAGCTACTTCGTGTAATCGAAAATTAAGTAAAATGCTGCAAATGTCCTTTTGCAATTTAGGACCAGCGTAAAGAGTATTATTTAAGGAGAGGTTTTGGTTATTTGATTGCATAACTGTACTCGCATTAAAAACGACTCGAAGCTTAGTTGATAAGCTTTCAGGGCGTTCAATATGATGATGAGGAATGTAATAACTTTTTTCTGTAACTTCCCGGTTTTCGATTAATTCCATGTGATCAAGTGTTAAATAGTCTTCCATAAAATCGGAATATTTTTTATAAGTTTCCGGCATTTTTATTAACCTTCTTTCTAGCGAGAGAAACCTCTTTAGCGCAAGATCACGACTATTTGGAAAAATCGGTTCAATATTATCGCGAAAAGGAAGAGTTACAGTATAGCGGCCTTCATCATTACGAGATACCGTATTTTGAAATATTTTTTCACACATATCATCTTGAGGTGAAAGAATACGTTTCGTTTCAGGGATATTTTCTATTTCCCAAAATTTTATAAGCGAATCATTTAGCATTTTATTTGAAATTTGACAAAAAAATGATTGTGAAATTTGCTGCGTAGCGAGAGAATTAACTTTTCCCATTAAAATATATCCAAAAATGGTATTTAGCGCAATCGGTTCCTGATTATTTTCAAAAATTTGTCCATCTTGAATTATATAAGGAAACAAATCAGCTCCGATTAAAATGTCAATAGCTCCCGGTCTATAAAAGTTCGGGTCCGCGAGATTCAAATTTTTAACTATTTTCCAGTCATTTATTTTAATCTCACTGCTAGGAACTGAAGAGCATATTTGCGGCAAAATTATAGTATTAACCGATAAAGTTTGCGTGTCATTACAAGGCCTGATAATTAAATTTACAGAACCCAATTTTGACTGTAAATGTGTGTCACCAATCCCCTGGACTTCAGTAGTCACGTATACGCGGGGTAACCCTAATTTATTTGCACATTTCAAGGATAAAAATGAGAGCTGCGACCCAGTATCCAAAACTCCCCTAACAGTCTGAAAATTTCCCCTAACATCTTTGATTCCAAAAATCGCGGTTGATAAAAGTACAGCGGAATTATTCATATAAGACGAATAGCATGCACCACCGTTATTTTGATAATTTTCGACTGTTGGTTGTTGCTGTATGCGCGCTTCGCTGCTGGACGTCGCGACGCCTGAAATTGTTTCAGTGACAGTAGGTGCGTTTATATCGAGAGTATTAAAGTGACAAGAACTGTGATGTCGTTTCCGGCAAAATCGACATGAATGTGTGCTTTTGCATTGGAAAGTGCGATGCATATTAGAAGTACAATTTATGCACCATTTTTTATCCTTCAGAAAATTAAATCTTTCTTGAGGAGACTTAGAAACGTAATTTGGACATAAACTTAAAGCGTGATCGCTCGAGCAAATAGGGCATTTTAATTTTTGAGGGGTTTGATTTTGCGGCGAATTATTTGTACCAAAAAAGGCACGTGGAGATTGTCGCGTGTTATATTGATGCGTGGATTGCGTTTTAAAATGATTATTTTGCGATTTTGCGGGTTTATTTCTAAGAGAAACTTCCATATTAAATGAGGAACTAGCGTTTACAGTAAAAAGAGCGTTGCAATGTTGATCAAAGAAATTGTAGATACTCCTATAGGAAGGAATTTCCGTAGTTTTTCCGTGAAAAACTTCAAAGCGGGTTTGAATATTATGGTCAACCGATTTAAGCAGTTTTTGCGCTAAAATAAAATCCCAAAAATCAGGTTCTAAACCAACTGTTTTAAGAGCCTCGAGATTTTTTGTAAAAATATCAAGTAGATTTCTGAGAGCTAAAGGGTCTTCAGAATTAACTTTTGGAGCGTTTTCAGTGGCATTCCAATATGTTTGGGCTAAGAGGCGATCATTTTTATAGCGTTTTACTAATTGTTCAAAAGCAATAGGATAATTCGCGTCTGAGAGGGGTAATTGAGTGACCAATTCTTTTGGAGGACCTTCCAAATTTGTAACAAGCAAAGAGTATTTTTGCATATTTGGAATATTTGGATTGTCGTGAATCAAGCTTTTAAACAAATCATAAAAAGCTGGAAATTGATTCAATTCTCCATTAAATTTAATTATATCGATCCTCGGTAAATGATAAGACATATTGTCATTTTGTTGCGAACCACCCGGAGAATGTGGATTCATGGTGTAACGTGTCATTTTTACGTTTAAGACAACGTTACATATTTGTTTATTTGGGTAAATAGTCAAGGCTCTTTGATTCGTCTTTCTGTACACAAGTAAGGGTATTTTATAGAGCTAGGTTTGGAGGTTATATAGGGTCTAGGAAGTTACCTTAAAAGGAGGCATTCCATCGAATTACTGTGGACACTACGCACACCGCATTATCTGGACATCGTAATTGGAATTTAAGATCACAGGCTTCGGGAAAATCACATAAAAATTTTGATTGTTTTGTTTTTATCTGTGGAATTTTGTGATTCACTTGACGTTCATAAAGTTAAACAGCTGTTATGCTGGGGAATGGCGGCGTTGCCGCATCACAAATGGTTTCGGTAACAGGAGGGAAGCATTTGGATGAACATTTCATTCCCTTACGTTTATTTTCGAGGATATTGGGACAATCCGAACCTCATATCCTTCACGGATTGGCTAGCTTTGATAGTACGAAAACATATTTGGGTTGACCAGTAACAACCGAGGCTCCGCCACTTTGATATCTGTATTAATTTGATAGGGAGAGGATAAAATAAATACGAGTTATGCACTTTTGTAAATGGGAGATGGACGAGGGATAAAAAACCAAGACTGGGGAATAAACGAAATCGTGTGAGTTAACATCTGAACACTCTTGTGCCGAGCTTCTTAGCAGTAGTTCAGTGTGTATTTTTAGGTTCAGGTTCAGAAACAACTTTATTAATGTAGAAATGTTTTACAAAAATGGCGTCAAACCATATGAATCTTAGAGAAAACATTTATAAAGAGCAAAGGAAACTTTTGACGAAAACTGTAACTAAAATACAACTAAATTCTACACTTAGTATAGCTTTACTCATATGGGAATTGGTTGAATGTTCGAATATTCCTGGGTTTGATACATGCTCGAATCTCCAGTAATTGAATTTACAATTGATGGTTTCAATGCTGAGCTTCTTATAGTCCGTCTGGTTATTTTCCTCTTATCTGGTATGGTATCTCGACGTCCTTGTTGTAAAAATTTCAACCGTGGAAATAGATCCGACAACACCTCAATGTGTGCTTTACATATTTTCAACGTCCCCTTGGTCGGTGCTGCCCCCTATATACCTGTATAGAGCTGTTGCTGTGTCTCATTGGTTAGTTTGAAAATCGCGGGTTTTTCTGGTTGGTTGGTATTGTGTTTTACTGTCCCCACTCCCCACCAAATTTACAAAACGGTTTCCGGCCACTTCGTTTTTTGTGTTCTGCCTGGTCTCTCTTTGCTAACAAATTTGGTTGGGTCGACAACAGGCTCTGGGATCGCCATTGTTTTTGGTTTGGCACTGCAGCGAACTGTAGGAGATATCCCAGAGGCTGTGAGGAGTGAGTCCGTCGTGTCCAGGCGTAATCTGGAGTGACGCTCGCACCCTTTTGAGGGGAATTTAAGTCGGCCCACGCCATTTTGTACGGGGAAGAGCATTGGTAAGTTCGATTTTATTATTTTTTTTCTTCATTTTTTTATTATTTGAGTACTCTTCAAGATAATATTTGCCTCCCAAATTGTAATTATTTTTTTCGTGGGAAATGTACTTTTTTTTGACAAAGGACGTGGGGAATTGTTGGCGTTTTTATATTTTTCTTTTAACCACGTGTTGGATAAAAACTATATGTTGTTTTTCTCCTTTGTCTACAGCCCTGTCAATTCCAGCGACGGGACAGTTGGGCTGGACACTGGTGGGAAGCCGGACGGGCCAGTTATAACCCTGAGAAAGGTACGTTAGTTTATTTTAGTTCATCTGTTTAAATTTGCTTTATTTTATTGAGTCGACATGGGGTTCTCGATTTAAGTTACTGTGTAGGGGAACTTCGTGCAAAATTGACGAATTCCAGGAAACTGAAATATTTCATTTTCCACAGGGTTCTACGCTCGGGCAAGCATCCCACAACCATGTGCTGCCCTGATACCATGTGCTAGTTAGTCAGCAGGGGAGGCGCGAACAAACCAGGGCAAACCAGGAGCAGGAGTAGTGGAAAAAGTCTGGAAACAGGTTCACAAAATAAAACAACCTATTGTTCAATTAACCAACAACTTAAAAACTAATCAAGGACCAAGGTAGGAGCAAGCCTTAACTATAATTTTTCCCTCATATATAAATTTTTAATATAATTTAGACGTAATCTTTTCATATATTTCATATATAAGTTTTCACAGTATAATTTCAACATTTCTTGTAAACGCAAGATAAGGTATGACGTCATAACCCTGGTTTTGCGGCATATTTACTACATTGACTTGTTTTCCTTCCTTTCATTTATTTAAGATAATTTTACTGTCAAATTTAAAGTGCCTTGCTATTTTGGCCCTTGTTTTCATCCATTTCATTTATTTTTTTTATGTTTCCGGTAATTTTATCTGATTTTACCCTTAAAATATACAAGATGAACTAAATCTTTGCCTTATTTGTACAACCCAATGACCAACTTTGCGGAGACAAAAGAGAGATGAGATTATATTCTTTTTTTGCGGTTTCGTTACACATTTTTACCTCATGGGGTGGATCTCGGACCGGGTTGCTGTCTGTCTCATTCTACCCAGCGTAGAATGATGACAGCAGATATTTGGTCTAGGTCTCCCCTATGATGGAACGATTTTGGAAGTATATATTTTTTTTAACAATCATTCATATAATTGAGTCCTACGCTACTGACTCGATGTAGGTACACTATGACCTGTTAAAGGAGTCCATCTACCTGTAAAGTGCTTCTAGTTATGTCATCTTAATTCAATCTTTCAGAGTTTTATTCTGTTTATTTTTTTTTTTTGGCTTTTTAATTACACAAATATTCTGGAGGCCTCGGAAGTATAGAATTTCATTGTTTGGCTACAACGTTTGGGTTGAACTGTATTTTATTTAAGATCTTCTTTGTAAAACATTGATATTAAATAATGTGGCGCACTTAAAATTTTCTTATTTCTGAACCCCCCCCTTCTCCACTGTATAAAAGTTACCGGGCATATCAATGTTTTACCTAGCTGGAAAATACAGTTCTGCTTCCAGATATTTGTTTAATTATTCAGTGGGTTTCAGTGTCACAAAATGGCGGCAACGTCTTTAAGCTGCCACAAATGTCATACAACTCATTTTAATAGGCCACAAATTGGCGCCCAAATTTTTTTTAACTTTTTTTAAGGCCACAAATTGGCGCCCTACGTGGTTTTTGGCTAGTTTTTTAACATCTGATGTAATTTTTTATTGTTCTTTTTTGATTTGAAAAGAAAAAGACAAAATTATTTTTAATTTTTTTTTTTTTTTTTTGAGAAAATTTTTTTTGTGGTACAGCCAAAGCCAGGTTAAAGGCTTTCAGTGGCTGTGGGTGGTTTTGACACTCAATCATTTTTTTTTTTCATAAAAAACAAGATCATTGGTTTTTGGAAATAACACTTTTTAAATATTTTTTTTGGTAATATTGGTTGATTTGGAACTCGGTTTGTTGTTTTAGTAATCCTCTTAGTTTTTTATTAGCTTATCTTCACAAGTTTTTTCTTGGAAAATAAAAGATTCATTTTTATTTATTAAGGAAGAATAAGTGGAAAAAAAAACATAGGAGTTTTTATTGAACGGAGTCCAATTCATGTTCTTAATTCTTTAAAGTTTTTTGTAGGAAAAACATGTTTTAATTTTTTTTAAAGAAAAATAAATACAACAATGTAAATTTACTTCAATTTTATTTAATTTATAGGTGGATGGATTTCCAGACATGGTCTTTTTATGTTTTAAATATATGACATAGGTAGTGTGTTTTTTCTAACAATTTTTTTTTGCAGGTTCATTTATTTATATGTTATTATTTCCTGCTTGTGATAAGATAGAAATTGTTTCACCGATTATTTTTTAGTGCAGTCGATTTATTTAGGTCAACAAGTTTTTTTTTGGTGATTTTAATTTTTGTGGGATATCACCACTTGGTATTTGGAATATTTTTACAGGGTTTCACACAAATTTTTCTTGGCTGAGTTGTTTTAAAGTAAAAATAGCTTAACAGCTGGTAGCTTTGTTTAGTTGAAAGTATTAATTAGTAATGAAAGAAAAGGAAAATGAGTTTATTTTGCTGTCATTTTCTTTTCTTGTTTTTGGTGGTAACTGTTGGATGACAATTAAGACCTTACGTCACTCAGTTACATCGGGTCAGAGGAGGGTACTACACTACTAGTGTCGGCTCGGGAGGTTAGGAAACACAAGGCTAAAATCCTAGAGTGACACCTTGGCTGAAGATCGACGCCAGAGGTCCAGTTAACATTTTTTTTTGGGGCAGTTTTTTTTAGGTCTTTGGGTTTAGTTGTCTAGTTGTGTTTCGTGACTGGTCAAATTTTTTTTTGGTAGAAAATACAGCGTTGGGCTTTGGAGTGCATTTTTTTAAAAATGACCTACGGGTATTTCTACCAATTAAAGTTTTCTGGTACACATTTATTTTTTTTCTGTATTTTTTTCTGCGTTCAGGTCATAGCTTGGTCATGGCCATTGGAGAGCAAACATTTATGTTTGAGCCTTGAGAAGTTTTGCCTGCTCCAGATTGAATACAGAGAAAATGAATTTGAAGCCCAACTAGATATAATACCACAAAAGAAATGTTTAACTGAGACAGATATAGATATAAGTTTTTTTGATTTTTTTTAGTTCATTTGTAGAGTTCATTTGTAAAGTTCAGTAATTTTTTTAAGTAATGTCATTGTGAGGCCGTGAAATTGGTCAGTGAATTTAAGAGAGACTTTCAACTAAATATAAATGCTAGGCGGTGGTAATTGGTAAAAATATTTCCAAATTTTGCTTCTTTTTTTAAATAATTTAATTTTTCGCAAAAGATTATTTCCTTTCTGTTAACATAACTTCTCGAATTCTTGTTTTGGTCAAAACGGTTTGTATAGTGGTCGTAGTTTTAAAGGGTGACCAGACAGGTTATATTTTTTAGGGGACCAAACGGGAACTTCTTGAGTTACAAAAAGGTGAACTTTTTCTTTGTCTTAGTTGATCAGGCAGGAATAAATAAATCTTTTTACTCCCGAATCATAATTTTAAATAACAAGATTTATTGGTTAAGTGTTTGGGTCTTATAGAAAAAAAAAACGTTTTGTTTTGAGGATACTGGTATGATATGGAATTATTTTAATTTCATGCCAAAGGTTGGTTGACGGCAGATATGCTAGTCTTCAGTTTTTTTGTTAGTTTGCAGTTCAGGACAGTGGCGTGTACTTAAAGGGGCCTTACATCTGCGCCCATTGTAAAGCAACTTCCAACCTACTTGCTTAGCTTTTCACTTAATCTTCGTTTTGTTGCTTCTGAAATTAAAGCGTTATGTTGGATAACGATGGATGGTGTTAGACTGAAAAAGTACCTAGGTATTTAGGGATGAAAACTTGGAAGTTGTGGACAATTGGGAAATAATTTTTTTTTATTTCATTTTTTCTTTAATTTTAAAATAGTTTCATACTGGTGACCTCAAATAATGAAGCAAATTTTTAAATTAAAATACACTGTTGTGGAATAAATGGGAAAGTGTTCAGGTTGAACAATAAATTTAAGATGATTGATTTTTAAAAAAGATTTCATCCTAAGAATAAATTTAAAAACAATAGGTTTTCTTTGATGAGACTAAACAATGATGAGGGCATATACTTTTTTTTGTTATGCATAATATGATAGTAGTACCTTTTGTATTGCCATAATTAAGGGTTTTCCTCCCGCGAGCTGGGTGGAAATGGAAGAAATGTTTGGTTCGGAGTGTAGAAATCGAGGAACGAGGACTTCCTGCTAATCTTTTTAGGATTTCGCAACTTCGGTTTTCGCTAAATTAAAATACATCCAAATTTGGCCTACAGGCTGAATCTCACATCTTCCAGGACCTTGCAGATTTGCGGAGAAAGACAATTTTTGTGATCTGTTTAGTTATGATAGGAATTAATATAATATAATAGTAACATGCATATGAGGGACTAGATATATTTAGGTTGGAAAGTATTAAGAACACAGATCTGAACAATTTTCCATAATAGTGTCCTATTTTCACAGGGTGCTTCAAAATATCTTCACCCTTTCTTTGAAATAAGATATTGTTTCGCCTGTGGGTGTTTAACCGTTTGAAAAATATATAGGGTACAGATGGGATTGGAATGGAAATCACAAGTTTTTGGGTTTTATTGACATTATACTTAGGGAATAGGGGAAATGTCTAATAAAAAGTTTTTTGGTTTTAGGCCGAGTTTCGTTGAGATAACAAAAGTTTAATTGGGGCCGGGAGTTTTATTATGCTCTTTTAAAATTAATGTAATAGTTTTTGGTTCTTGATTTTGTTCTCTGGTTTTTGCGCAGGATTATTCCCAACTGTTTCATTTCAAAATATCATTTGTAGGTGATGGGGTCTCATTAGCCCTTGGACATTTGGTAGATTTGCTTTGACTGATAGTTGTGGAGTGGGCCCAACTTAATTTTATATCTCGTAAACACCAGGAATAGGGATCTGAGAATGCATTAGGCAGTAAATTTTTTTTTTGATTAGATGTTGTGTGTAAAGACACTTGAGTAGGCAGATTTGGTTTTGCAACGTTCTTATAGGTGAACCTTGAAATTGTTTTCATATTTGTTTTTTGAAAGTACACACAAGATAATTCTTTACGGAGTTGAGTGCAAAGTTTAAAACTTAGGTTCACACTATTATAGTGGTACAGTAAATAAGTACTCACGTTGGTTGTTTCCTTTAGTAATAATTTTAAACAAATATACTAACATCGTTTGTTTTTTGTAACATAAACATTTTTTTTTTAACTTTTCCTAAACTGATTGGTTTTTTTTCAATCACGATTTTTATACCTTATGATTCTTAAGTAAATTTAATTTTCAACATTTTTTTTATAGTAAATAAATTTTTCTAGCTCATTGACTTTTCACATTGCCACAGTTTTGGGAGAGGAAAGGGAATTGACAACTGTTTTTTAAAGGAAAAGAACAAAAACTGTTGCATGACAACTCGAATAAGATTTTTCTGGTGCTGGTTTTATTAATTTTTTTTTAAGGTTCACTAATAGGAGCTGCAACCCCACTTAAACATTTTGCATTTTTTTTTGAAAATATTTTTTAAATATTTTTTCTTTTTAATACTTTTTTTTAAGGAAGGAAACTTGATTTTCTTGTTGAAATTTTTTTTTTGTGCATAGTAGTACCTGGCCCTACAATGATTTTACCAGTTTATTTAAATATTTTTTTTTGTGAATTAAAATATAATTTCATTTCGAAACCTCGCGTTTTAACAACCTATCATCATTTGTTTTAATTTTTTTTTCTCCCTACTCTAAACCACCTATTAGGGTAGAGTAATATTTTGAACATTGTAGTGAGCCACTATTTATTTTTTTTTTCTTATTATTGGGCTACTGTGGGCTTCACCAAAAAATTTTTTTTAAAATTTTTTTTTTTTTGGACACCTTTCGGTACGATCCTAGGGTCTTTTTGACCATGACCATAGTTTGCATCAATTTAGTTTAAGTTTTGGGAATTTCATTTTAATGAAGATTAGAGAGTTGCAGTCCTACCAAGACGTTATTTCTGTAATTTTTTTAATAACATCGGTATTTTTTTTTAATTTTTTTTTAATTACACACAACATCCTTACTAGTCTAATTCGACGCAATTTCAGCGAGCGGATTTTTTTTTAATTGAGCATATTTTACGATTTCTATAACATGAACATCTGTTCCGATGTTTATTGCGTTCACTTATATATTAAGGGATGATGTGACCTTAAGCAATGCATGTTTCGTGTAAACTCAGAGTAGGTAAGCAGGTTAAAGTGGGTTTTGATTTATTCTTTTTAGAAAAATCATTGTATACGGCGATTTGGGTTTTTTGAGGAGTTATTAGTGGAGCCGTTCTGCAATAGCAGGAGTATACCCTAGCGTTAACTGTGTACAACAGCTTTGGGATTTTTGTTATAGGTAGTCTGTTGTACGTTCCATTTAGGGATAAATTTACCTATTCGGTTGCTGAGGTAAACAAACATCACTTAACTTTAATTTTAATCCAGTTCAGCTAGGATAAGCGCAATTATTTTTTTTGTGTTTTACTCACGCAGGAGTGAAACATAAGACCTAAACACTGCCAAAACTCTTGTCTCTCTTTTATTTTTTTTAAACTTTTTTTTATGGCTACTTGTTAATTCTAATTTAGGATTTAAGTAGTTATTTCTCTCTGCAAGGTTGGACGTCATAGTTGGTTGTACAAATACTTAACATAAATTATGATTACATTTTTAAATGCAAATAAATTTTATTTTCTTACTGCTCCGGTGTTTTTCGGTTTTGTTCGCGTCTGCCCGTATTTAAGTTTTATATTTTCTACATTTGTGAGAAAATTTATAGTGATTTCCACTAGTGAGTTTAAAGTGAACTTTGTGTTTGTTATTGCGTGGTTTAGTTTTTATAATTGGGAGGTATAATTAACAGTTTTAATTAAAGTTTAAAGTTTGAAGATAAAAGGCACTATGGCTATTTCTTTGAGTCGGTTGTCTGACGTAAGGTACTTAGTCAAGGACGAATTAATTTATGAGTTAACATGGAGAGGCATAGCCATTGGATCGGTGGAAGAAATGAAACAACAGCTTATGCTGATTAAGCAAAGAGAAAAGACTGATACAAGTATGAGATACCCTCCGTATCCCTTTAAATTTGGCCAAGATGCTTTTAGCTGCATGAAGAAGCTTGATAGTCTGGTACCGCTGGTAGAGAAGTTCTCTGGTACGAGCAAGGGGGGAGAGTTTAGGAAAATCGCTGTAAGGTTGGAACATGTGTTAGCCAGGATAAATAACATGAATCCGTCTAACTTTGAAGAAAGTCAAACCAAAGGCATACTGGTTGCGGAAACCTTGAGTTTGATTGGGAGGTTGCAGAGCCAAGCAACAGATTTATTAAGAGTTGGCGTGAACTCAGATGATGATGAAGCATCTGAAACCCAATCAACGAGTCGAAGTTCAGATCACTCGACAAATGTTGGCAACATTCCCAGCCAGTCTCAACTCCCGCAACCACAGCACTCGAGCACACAAAGACCAGCTCAACAGCCCACAAATCAACCGTCGGTCATTGCTCCATTGCAAATGCAAGTGCTTACAAACCCAACTCAAACATCAGTACAAGCACCACTCCCTATGCCGATTGAGAATTACGGTACAACAGCTTTTCAGTATCAACAACCGTCTACCGTTCCTTTGAGTTTAGCTGCCCTCCAAAGTAGCATAGCACCAATTGCTCAGTCACGACCATTTTCATGTTCGTCGCCAGTACCAATGTCAAGTGATCCTGGTACTTCATATCACGTTGCACCTGTACCTCCGCATAAGTGGAACATAAAGTTTACAGGCGAGAGGGGTACGATCTCCGTCACCGCATTTTTTGAGAGAGTGGACGAGTTAAGTCAGGCGAGAGGAGTCAGCAAAAAGGTTTTACTGAATTCGGGCATTGATCTTTTTGAAAAGTCAGCTTACACTTTTTACAAAGATGTTCGAAGAGAAGTCCATACGTGGGAACAGCTGGTACAGAGGTTCATGGCAGAATATCTTCCTTCTTCATATGGCGAGAAGCTATTGAAGGAGATTCAAAAACGTAAACAAGGCCCTGGAGAGTCTATAGGGACCTATATTGCTGTCATGAACACATATTTCCAAAGACTTGGCTGTCCTGTTTCCGAAGAGGCGAAATTAGCTATCGTCTTCAGAAATATCGCGGACATCTATAAAAATGGGTTAATTGCTACTGAGGTCAATAGCCTATCACATTTAAAGGATCTGTGTCGTAGAATAGACCAGAGATATGGTTTAGAGGAGGAAAATTTGACACCTAGGAAAAACCAATCTATTGAACCTGACTTGGCCTACGTTGACGTAGGGAGCGACAGTGACGATTTTTCAACGGGGGTTGATGCAATTCAAATATCAGGTGCTGGGACATCGAACCAACAGAATTTAAATCATCCTGCTAATAGATTCGACAGAAATAGGCAGCAGCCAGCAAGCAATTTTGCTGCCAGGGCTGATAGAGATAGACAGCAACCAGCTAGTGGTCAGTCTAGTGTAAATGACAGGGATGTACAACCACAGGGTGTTGGATCTGGTAGGGCGAACAGGGACGTTGTATGTTATAGATGCAACCAAACAGGGCATATGGCAATCGGGTGCGCATTACCTAGAGGCAAACAGTGCTATTCGTGTGGACAAGCAGGGGTAACAGTAAGAGAATGTCGAAATTGTAATCGTCAGGGAAACGGACCCAGGCGCTCGTAGGTGGTCGACCTTCGAGTCAGCCTGAACAAGCATCGACCGGTAGGCTAACGTACGTTTTAGATTATGTGATAAGTCATGCTCGTAAAGATGAGAGGCCTTATTTAGAAGTGGATGTGCTCGGAAATAAGTTATTAGGTTTGTTGGATTCCGGGGCTTCACGTACCTTTTTAGGGAATCATGGTTGGTCGATCATCGAGAGGTTTGGTTTTTCACTTGATACGACAAAGAAGACGAGTTGTATTGTGGCAAATGGTCAAAGCACGAGGAGTATTGGGACAGTGCAGCTGCCTATGCGAGTTCAGGACAAATTTAGGTTAATAGAGGTCGTCGTCGTTCCTGAGTTGCCGCACACTTTGATTTTGGGATTGGATTTTTGGATTTCGATGGGTATAGTACCGAACTTAAGTACTAATGAGTGGCATTTTGCCGATAATAAAGATGTGATTTGTTCTTTAGAAACATCAGACCAACAAACAACTCTTACACCTTATGAATCAGAACGACTAGAGGAATTGGTCGTTAAATATAAGAATATGATGGGTGACTCACTAGGATGTACAGATAGGGTAGAGCATAAGATTACAACAGATGCAGCACCGATAAGACAACGTTCATATAAGGTCTCACCGGTCATTCAGAAACTTATTGATGACGAAATCGACGAAATGCTGAAAATGGATGTGATAGAACGTAGTAGTAGTTCATGGGCTTCACCAGTGGTAATGGTTCAAAAGAAAAACACAAAGAAATATCGTTTCTGTGTAGACTACCGCAAATTGAACTCAGTGACGGCGCGTGATAGTTATCCTTTACCACTCGTATCCGAGACTCTTGACAAGTTGAAAGATGCTAAATACTTGTCAACTTTAGATATCAAAAGTGCTTATTGGCAAGTACCAATGGAAGAATCATCGAAGCCACTAACAGCATTCATCTGTAGACGAGGTCTCTTCCAATTTAAGCGGTTACCATTTGGTCTTCATAATGCACCTGCAACTTGGCAGAGACTCATAGATAGCATCATAGGAAACGATTTAGACCCCTACGTGTACGTATATCTCGATGACCTCGTAATTGTCACACAGAGCTTTTCTGAACATCTTAGAATTCTTGAGGAAGTCCTACGAAGATTGCAGAATGCAAAGATAACGGTAAGTTGGGAGAAATGCCAACTGTGTAGGCCAGAAATGACTTATTTAGGTTTCGTAGTGGACCGTCGAGGCATCCGAGTTGACCCTAATAAAATTAGAGCCATGTTAGAGCTCCAGAGGCCAAGAACTGTCAGAGAAGTTCGTAGAGTTGTAGGTACAATATCCTGGTATAGACGTTTCATAGAGAATTTTTCAGCGATAATAGCTCCAATTACAGCTCTAACTAAGAAAAATCAAAAGTTCGATTGGACTCCAGACTGCGAAAGAGCATTTATTAAGATTAAGGAACTTTTAGTGACTGCACCGATTCTTACATGTCCAGATTATACCAAAGAATTTGTCATTCAAACAGACGCATCAGGATATGGAATAGGAGCATGTTTAACGCAGCCTTATCCTGAAGGAGACAAAGTCATATGCTATTTGAGTCGATCTTTGACTAAGCAAGAACGTGTTTACACGACCACCGAGCGAGAATGTTTGGCATTGGTTTGGGCGATAGAGAAGCTCCGGCCTTATATTGAGGGGATCTCATTTAAGGTCATAACAGATCATTTTAGTTTAAAATGGCTTCATAGCTTAAAAGAGCCCAGTGGAAGACTTGCTCGTTGGTCTGTAAAACTGCAGCAATATGATTTTGAAGTAATCCATCGGAAAGGGAAAGATTTAGTTGTCCCGGACATGTTGTCTCGTGCAGTACCTATGATTGATACAATTTCGCAGCCCAGAGATGTTTCAACAGCAATAAAAGATCGATGGTACCAAAAGATGGTAAAGAGGGTCGTAGAATCACCGTTAAAATTTATGAATTGGAGATACACTGATAATAAGTTGTATAAATATGTCAAACAAGAATACCCTCAACTTTCACCATCTAACGAATATTGGAAAGAGGTAGTCCCCAAAGATCATAGGCGTAGAATTATTGGAGAAGCTCACGATCCTCCTACCGCAGGACATATGGGTGTGTATAAAACCTTCCACAGACTGGCAGAAAAATATTATTGGCCAAAAATGCGCCAGGACGTGGCAACTTTTGTAAAGAAATGCTTTATCTGTGCAGCTCATAAAGGTGATACACAAGGTGTATCTGATCAGATGATATCTCACCCAAAACCAACTCGTCCTTGGGAAATTATTTCGACTGATTTATATGGACCTCTACCTCGTTCAACAAAGGGTAATTGCTGGATTCTCGTCGTTACGGACTATTTGAGTAAGTTTTCCTTAGTTTTTCCAATGCGAACAGCCCCTACTCAAGCTGTTGTTAAGCATCTTGAGGAGCAAGTATTTATGGTCTTCGGAGTACCCCGTTTGATACTTTGTGATAATGGCCCTCAGTACAAAAGTAATGAGTTTAAGCGTTTTGCTGAGAGTTATCAGGTTAAAATTCAGTATAATCCGTATTATCACCCCAGAGCAAATCCAACAGAAAGGACGAATCGCACGTTAAAAACCATGTTATGTTGTTATGTGAAAGACAACCACAGGAAGTGGGACGAACAAATACATAAACTTGCCTGCGCGATTCGTACTGCAACCCATAAGACAACCAGGATGTCTCCTTTCTTTGTTAATTTTGGTAGAAATATGTGTCTGTCAGGAAAAGATTACTCCAACCCAGTGTTGTTATCTGAAGAGAATGGTGTACAATCTGCAGCTGAAAGTAAGAACGAAGGTTTCCGGAAGCTCTATGCGGATGTTAAGAGAAGGTTAGAGGTGGCTGGAGAGAAAAACGTAGTTCAGTATAATTTGCGTACAAGGGTACCCAACTTTGTTGCGGGTCAGCGTGTTTGGAAGAAAAATTATGTTTTGTCAGATGCTGCGAAGTTTTTCTCGAAGAAGTTAGCACCGAAATTCGTTGGTCCTTATGTGATTAGAAATAAAATTTCTCCATGGATATTTGAGCTTCAGGAACCATCGGGTAAAGTACTGCCAGGGAGTTGGCATGCCAAAGACCTTAAGTCGGCAGCGGACCTCTCCGATTAACCTTTTAGGTTAATCGTCTTGAAGTTGGGGGGGGATTATGTAACGTGTCATTTTTACGTTTAAGACAACGTTACATATTTGTTTATTTGGGTAAATAGTCAAGGCTCTTTGATTCGTCTTTCTGTACACAAGTAAGGGTATTTTATAGAGCTAGGTTTGGAGGTTATATAGGGTCTAGGAAGTTACCTTAAAAGGAGGCATTCCATCGAATTACTGTGGACACTACGCACACCGCATTATCTGGACATCGTAATTGGAATTTAAGATCACAGGCTTCGGGAAAATCACATAAAAATTTTGATTGTTTTGTTTTTATCTGTGGAATTTTGTGATTCACTTGACGTTCATAAAGTTAAACAGCTGTTATGCTGGGGAATGGCGGCGTTGCCGCATCACAAATGGTTTCGGTAACAGGAGGGAAGCATTTGGATGAACATTTCATTCCCTTACGTTTATTTTCGAGGATATTGGGACAATCCGAACCTCATATCCTTCACGGATTGGCTAGCTTTGATAGTACGAAAACATATTTGGGTTGACCAGTAACAACCGAGGCTCCGCCACTTTGATATCTGTATTAATTTGATAGGGAGAGGATAAAATAAATACGAGTTATGCACTTTTGTAAATGGGAGATGGACGAGGGATAAAAAACCAAGACTGGGGAATAAACGAAATCGTGTGAGTTAACATCTGAACACTCTTGTGCCGAGCTTCTTAGCAGTAGTTCAGTGTGTATTTTTAGGTTCAGGTTCAGAAACAACTTTATTAATGTAGAAATGTTTTACAAAAATGGCGTCAAACCATATGAATCTTAGAGAAAACATTTATAAAGAGCAAAGGAAACTTTTGACGAAAACTGTAACTAAAATACAACTAAATTCTACACTTAGTATAGCTTTACTCATATGGGAATTGGTTGAATGTTCGAATATTCCTGGGTTTGATACATGCTCGAATCTCCAGTAATTGAATTTACAATTGATGGTTTCAATGCTGAGCTTCTTATAGTCCGTCTGGTTATTTTCCTCTTATCTGGTATGGTATCTCGACGTCCTTGTTGTAAAAATTTCAACCGTGGAAATAGATCCGACAACACCTCAATGTGTGCTTTACATATTTTCAACGTCCCCTTGGTCGGTGCTGCCCCCTATATACCTGTATAGAGCTGTTGCTGTGTCTCATTGGTTAGTTTGAAAATCGCGGGTTTTTCTGGTTGGTTGGTATTGTGTTTTACTGTCCCCACTCCCCACCAAATTTACAAAACGGTTTCCGGCCACTTCGTTTTTTGTGTTCTGCCTGGTCTCTCTTTGCTAACAAATTTGGTTGGGTCGACAACAGGCTCTGGGATCGCCATTGTTTTTGGTTTGGCACTGCAGCGAACTGTAGGAGATATCCCAGAGGCTGTGAGGAGTGAGTCCGTCGTGTCCAGGCGTAATCTGGAGTGACGCTCGCACCCTTTTGAGGGGAATTTAAGTCGGCCCACGCCATTTTGTACGGGGAAGAGCATTGGTAAGTTCGATTTTATTATTTTTTTTCTTCATTTTTTTATTATTTGAGTACTCTTCAAGATAATATTTGCCTCCCAAATTGTAATTATTTTTTTCGTGGGAAATGTACTTTTTTTTGACAAAGGACGTGGGGAATTGTTGGCGTTTTTATATTTTTCTTTTAACCACGTGTTGGATAAAAACTATATGTTGTTTTTCTCCTTTGTCTACAGCCCTGTCAATTCCAGCGACGGGACAGTTGGGCTGGACGCTGGTGGGAAGCCGGACGGGCCAGTTATAACCCTGAGAAAGGTACGTTAGTTTATTTTAGTTCATCTGTTTAAATTTGCTTTATTTTATTGAGTCGACATGGGGTTCTCGATTTAAGTTACTGTGTAGGGGAACTTCGTGCAAAATTGACGAATTCCAGGAAACTGAAATATTTCATTTTCCACAGGGTTCTACGCTCGGGCAAGCATCCCACAACCATGTGCTGCCCTGATACCATGTGCTAGTTAGTCAGCAGGGGAGGCGCGAACAAACCAGGGCAAACCAGGAGCAGGAGTAGTGGAAGAAGTCTGGAAACAGGTTCACAAAATAAAACAACCTATTGTTCAATTAACCAACAACTTAAAAACTAATCAAGGACCAAGGTAGGAGCAAGCCTTAACTATAATTTTTCCCTCATATATAAATTTTTAATATAATTTAGACGTAATCTTTTCATATATTTCATATATAAGTTTTCACAGTATAATTTCAACATTTCTTGTAAACGCAAGATAAGGTATGACGTCATAACCCTGGTTTTGCGGCATATTTACTACATTGACTTGTTTTCCTTCCTTTCATTTATTTAAGATAATTTTACTGTCAAATTTAAAGTGCCTTGCTATTTTGGCCCTTGTTTTCATCCATTTCATTTATTTTTTTTATGTTTCCGGTAATTTTATCTGATTTTACCCTTAAAATATACAAGATGAACTAAATCTTTGCCTTATTTGTACAACCCAATGACCAACTTTGCGGAGACAAAAGAGAGATGAGATTATATTCTTTTTTTGCGGTTTCGTTACACATTTTTACCTCATGGGGTGGATCTCGGACCGGGTTGCTGTCTGTCTCATTCTACCCAGCGTAGAATGATGACAGCAGATATTTGGTCTAGGTCTCCCCTATGATGGAACGATTTTGGAAGTATATATTTTTTTTAACAATCATTCATATAATTGAGTCCTACGCTACTGACTCGATGTAGGTACACTATGACCTGTTAAAGGAGTCCATCTACCTGTAAAGTGCTTCTAGTTATGTCATCTTAATTCAATCTTTCAGAGTTTTATTCTGTTTATTTTTTTTTTTGGCTTTTTAATTACACAAATATTCTGGAGGCCTCGGAAGTATAGAATTTCATTGTTTGGCTACAACGTTTGGGTTGAACTGTATTTTATTTAAGATCTTCTTTGTAAAACATTGATATTAAATAATGTGGCGCACTTAAAATTTTCTTATTTCTGAACCCCCCCCTTCTCCACTGTATAAAAGTTACCGGGCATATCAATGTTTTACCTAGCTGGAAAATACAGTTCTGCTTCCAGATATTTGTTTAATTATTCAGTGGGTTTCAGTGTCACAAAATGGCGGCAACGTCTTTAAGCTGCCACAAATGTCATACAACTCATTTTAATAGGCCACAAATTGGCGCCCAAATTTTTTTTAACTTTTTTTAAGGCCACAATGGTAAGACGGCGATTGCCACTAGAAGCCTGTGCAGAAGTTTGAAAAAGATCATTAAAAATTTCTTGAATTTGCGTGACACTTTTCTGAAAATCGTGAAGTTTTTTCCTAGCTGATTCGACTTCATTTTTATCAGCAAAAATTTCATTTAGCAAAGTAGAATGCTTTTTTGAAAACTCCGCGCGAATATCTTCAAGTTCTTCAAAGCGAATTTTAAAAGTATTGCGTTTTGTGGCGTCAGTTTTAGCTTCTAGGGCTACTGCTAAAATTTCATTAACATTGGATTCCTCCATATCTCGAAAAACTTTAATTTTCTTGATTTTCTCAGCTGCCATTTTGTATTCTAATAAAAGCGTATATTAAAAGCGAATATCAAAAGCGTTTGTAAAAAGCGTTTATAAAAAGCGTTTATTAAAATTAAACTGTAAATCAAAGCTATTTTAAAAGCGAAAATAATTTAAAAATATTTTTATAATTTTTTAAAAATATTTATAGAAGCGATATAAACGTAGTCATTTTTTCAGTATACCACTGAAAGAATTCCTGAAAATATATGCGTTTATCTTTATAGCGAGGTGACCTCAGATCAGTGATCCAAAACAACCGAATAAACCTTTTTTGTTAGCCTGTCGAGACCAAGGATTTTATAAAAAAAACTGATATGGCGTTACCTACTACACGAGCAGTAAATAAATTTATATTTTTATATTTTAAATTTTAAAAATTCTTGTAAAAAACAGTCCTCATGTTATTACCAATATTACCTGCGTTTCACTTTAGAAAGGATGATTTTTTAATTTCAAACTAATAAAAATCAAAATCCGGCTCGAAGGACCAAAAATATGTCTCACTCCGATAGCTCAAAAAATTGTGGTTTACCTAGTGGACTGTATTTATACAAGTCCTTCGCTTTCATTTGAAGGGTATAGGAACGCACGCGAAATCGTACCTTTCTGAAGTGAAATTTAATTGAGACATAAAAATAATATTGGTATATGTTGACTATCTAAGAGCCAAATAATAGAAAAATATTAATGATGCGATCTTATAGGAGAGGGACTTACCGGTGATGTCTTGATCTCTTCCAACTGGTGCACCAGATTCGCCAGAAGTCTTCTATAGCGGTCCAGCACTCCCGAGTTTCAATGTTTGGAGTTTTAGAGGAATTTAATGGTTTTTAGAGTTCACCATTTTTTATAAAAGCGTTGATCGTTCAAAATATTCCGATCGAGAGCGTGTGTGTATGGCGACCCACTTTTAGGTTCTGGCTTGTTTTTGCGCGTGTTTCTTCGCCCTCTATAGGAAAATCGCATCACTTCTAATAAAAAGAATTTAGAATTCTAATTTTATTAAAAAGAATAAAAACGCGATTTAAATTAAAATATGCAGAGGGCGGTAGCAATATGAGGATTGAATTAAAATTAGAAATATATTATTAAATGCGTTTGGAATTTAAATATTAAACTATGCCAAATTGATAGTTTATAGCTAGTTTGTAAGTTTTCAATTTAACTTAACCTATTGAGTAAAACTACAACCCAATTATACCCAATTGTAACCCAAAATATGAGTTTTAAAAATAAAAATAAAATGTTCTGAAAAAATAATAAAAATTAGATTAAAAGAAAAAAAAGGTTTTTTGCGAAACCGAAACAATTTCAAAACGCGTTATTAAGTCAGTGTTTTCCCTTTTTAAAAGCATTTGCATAAGAATGTAATCCCAGCCATCTACGTCAATTTGCATCCCTCTCAAGGCTTCTAGATTTTTAGAAAATGTATCGAGCAAGTTCCTTAAGGCATTGGGGTCCTCAGAATCAATTTTTTGTGAATTTTCTATAGAACTCCAATATTCATTTGCCAAGAGGCGTTTATTTAAGTATCGCTTGACCAATTTGTCATAAGCGATTGCGTAATTTGCTCCGCAAAGTGGCAACGTTGTTACCAGTTCAAATGGGAGACCCTTTAAGTGATTAACCAAATGCGTAAATTTAGCCATATTTGACAACGCTCAAAAGTTATTAATTTAATTTCTTCTAACCTTATATGAGAGTTACTTGCCCCCGCTGGCAGTTGCTGAGGGGAAATCGCCCCTATAGAGAGCCTCTGCTGAGTTGCTGTGTGGTTACCATTTGAAAAAATTATATTAAAAATTGATTTAATTTCTGCGTATTTTTTATTAAAATCAAGCACTTTTTTAGTAGCTGACCTGACCTCCTCCACATCGGAGAAAACGTCATTTATTAACGCAGTGTGATGTTTTACGAACTCCTCACGGATAAACTCAATATCTTCAATTACGACCTCAAAAATTCCCTTTTTTGAAGCATCAGTTTTTGCTTCTGTAGCTGTGTTAAAAATATCTTCAAGCTTATCATATTCGATATCGCGCTGAACTTTACGTTTTTTAATTTTTTCTGCGTTTGCCATTTTTTATTATTAAAAAATTAAGAAAAAAGAAAATATTGTGCTATTTTAATTTTTAATCAAGAATAACTAACTAGCGAGAAAACTGGCCTACCCAATTCGTACGTACACAGTCTTTTTTTTCTTTTATCGCAAATATATTTTTAGAATACTCACACACCTACAAATTCGTTTTAATGCAGCTTTAAAGGATTTTATTTTAACAAGGTCAATGATTTCACAAATTAAAAAACTGCAAAAATTATTATTTTATTTTTCGCAAATTTTTAATTCTATTTTGTAAAAGGAAAAAGACTAAATCATCCGGCTCGAAGGACCACAAATGTCTACTTCACGCCCAGTTAAAATTGGTTTGCATAGCGGACTGTAAATCCAAATTAAAATTTTATATTTTATTTTATTTTTTAGAATTATTATGTATGTATGTGATTATGTTTATTTGAATTTTACAAGCACTTAAGTTGGCCGATAATATCAAGTTGAAATGATTACTAAAACCAGCTCCGCTCAAGACTTAGCACTAAAATTATGCACTAAGAAATTATTATTGTTAATATAATTTTATAAGCGAGTTTCGACACTAAAAAATATGATCACTTACTGCTGTGGTGTCTTCATTCCATGTTCCTGAAAGGCCTTTCAGAGGGTCGAATCCATGTGTCCAGCTTCTTTTCCAGTAATATTGATCACACGCGTAATCGCGTTATTAATCAAAAGTGAAAATTTTATTGTGTCTTTGGTTTTAATATTAAATATATTAATATTGATCATAGCCGAAAAACGTGTAGGCGGAATTCGTTTTCTTATCGGACAAGATGCATTGTTTTATTTTTAGATCATTCAGCTCGAAAAGCCACTGTTCTTCATTATTTTTATTCACAAACAAGCTCACGTACATATGCCCAGTTCCAACTTTAAGAGGGGCGCTAAAATGAGTTTCACTGGTGTATTTTTATTTTAATTTAAAAGTAGAAAAATGGATTTAAGATTTTATTCTTAATTATAATTATTTTAACAACTAATTAACCATTTAATTATGATTGATTAGAGTAACTTATAGGAAGCCCAATTATGGCCTAATTAATTCAAAAGGCTGTATTTAAAAATATAGTAAAAACAAAAAAATGCTTAAGAAGTAAAATTAAATAAAATAAATTATTTTTTAAATAAATAATAACGCGGAATGAACAGGCATTAAAACTAAAAGTTGAAGTATGTCGTACATTAAAGCTATACCTACAATTTTGTACCCAATTGCGACTAGTAGTTACAAGTAAATTTAGCAGTTGGGTGTTATTTTTTTTTTGAATTATTACGTAATAACATTGCCATTTCTACTGGGCATTTTGTCTATTAATATTTTTTTCGTTTCTTATATATTTCTCAATAAAAAATATTACACTTGTCTTCTCCGCAATGCCGCTGAAATTATTTATCTAGCAGGCCATGTTTTTTAAAAAATAGTTTTTACAAGCTTTTATTTAGCTTCAGATGTTCTGTCTAACTATCTAACTATCTAACTATCAACTAACTATCTAACTATCTATCAAATCTTGTGAAGCGTTTTTGACACACTTCCCATTATCCGATTTGGATGAAATTTGGTACACACATAGTGGCCCCATGACATTACAACATTAAGAAAAAAATATATTACCACCCGTACCCCCACCCCTTCTATATAAAAATGTGTTTTTGACACACTTCCTGTTATCCGATTGGGATAAAATTTGGTATACAGAGAGTGGTCCGATGATAATACAACAATAAGAAAAAAATATCCTCCCACCCCTACCCCCACCCCCTTCCATAGAAAAATTTGTTTTTGACACACATCCCGTTATCCAATTTGGATGAAATTTGGTATATATATAGTGATCCGATGACAATACAATATTAAGAGAAATGCTGGGTTATCTGGGGTCGGGTTGGGAGGGTTTTGGTACCTCTGCATTTTTCTGCTAGATTGATTCTAGCAAATAATGATATTTAATTGATACGGATATCTTATCGTGCTAACATCGTCAAAATTTCCATCAGTCGGCCATCGCTTTTATTATTATGATAATATTAGAATGTTAGAAAATTATTTTTTAATTTTTAGTGCATTTTATAAAAGCTTGTGACTTAAAAAAAAATTTGACCAATTTATTTTACCGTTATTAATGTGTCAAAATATCAATCAAGCTCCGGAACGGCATAGATTTATGAAATTTGGTACAATTAACAGAGATATTATCATTGACAAGCAATCTTATATAACCTGAAATTTTGCACACATCAAAATATCGCCATTTTTTCGTGTAAAGAAGCCAAAATCGACGTTTTTGAACTTAACAAAATATGTACAAAGTTCATCTTCTTCCATTATGTGGTTATGCTCGGGCTGAATCAACCCTTAAGGTTGAAGATTATATGCCCGTTAAACTTTTTGTTTGGTCGTTTAACTTTACACCTTCACTTCTTTTAAAATTCAAAATGTTTTTCTTAAATTAAAGTTTTGAAATTGTAGAGGGGGATCTAAAATTTTTAGTCACTACTTACTTGCGTAGGTATCTGTTATTCGACACTAAGATAAAAGGCAGTGTATGTGGATACCTAGGTACATAACTTAAACTTTACACCCGTTAATAATTTTGACTCAAATTGTTTTAGCCAAACCGTTGCTTCATATTTTAACCCTTTAGTAGACGGATGGTAACACGAGTACGGGTTAGGCCCCTCAAGAACATGTTTTTTGCAAAAAAAATTTACTTGAAGCTAAATTTATTACACAAACAACGCTAGCATATATTAAAGTAAGCCTCTAGAAATACCCTCAAGCAAAAAAAAATATTTTGTTTCTTCAAATGTTTGAGGTATTAAAAATAACATAAAACTCAATTATTAACATATATTTCGTTAAAACCAAATAACTCCTTTTTGGAATAAAACAAAAATTTCAAATTCATCAAGTTCATTGGCTTAAAAACTATAAAAACATAAACTTTTATCTCCATAAACCATCACCCGCTAAAAATGTTGAGATCGAAACATAACCTTTTTTTAAAATTTATGTTGAGACACAGGCAGCTGTAATATGCTCTACACAAAGGCGGCATTTACAAAACTTGCGAATAACTCTAGTTTTATACCTTTTACAATATTTGCAGCACCCTCTTTTATTTGGAGGAGGGTCAGGTTGGTCTGGACCAGGTAATATGCCAGCATATTTTGCGGCAACATGACGCACACCTCTGCAATGTTTGGCTTGACCAAGTCAAGTAATATTTTTTTTTTCTTCAAATTCTACTGTGGATTATTGAACCTAGTAATAAGAAAAGCATTGATTACACAAATTTCATAAGTGTCTCTTTATCGGGAGCTTGATTGTTGTTTTTGAAACGTTAAAAACGGTAAAAAAGTACTCCTTTTTTAAAAACATGGCCTGATAGAATAAATACCCACCCATTGCAAATGTACTCTAATTCCCCCCACCATATTCAAAAACCATTATCGCATATATAGGGCGATTTCAAAAATTCTTCCTGCATACGCTGTCGGATTTTTTTTCCAACACCATTTTACTAGTTCAGCAGATTTTTCCTGCAATATTTTTTAATATTTTAAAAAGCAAAGTATAGGCAGACTCAAAAGAAAGCAAAATAAGTACATATGTCAGATGAAAACCTCAATAGATATTTATTGACAGAGTTAAGAAATTCAAGTTTTAAAAAAATCACTACTTTGGCAAATTTTTAATTTTTTTTTTCTTGAAATAAAAAAATATTTTTAAAAGTTGTGTTAGGCGAGCCGATAGAGACAGGTCTCACATAATTAAAACCCTAATAAAAAATATTTTGACCTTGAGATATTTTGATAAAAGTAAGAAGGTGCAAACTGAAAAGTTAAGGGCACTGAAACGCAGCTTAGAGTGAACTACCAACCAACTTTTTTTTACTTCTGCTAAGTTGATGTAAAAGCTTGCCAATTTTTATGAAAGACCCGCAAAAATTGATGAAAATGGCGAACAGACCGACCAGTATAGTTGGATATTTTTAAAAAAATTTAAAAATATCCAACAATAATCGATTTTTTGCTACCACTTTTTAAAATAATTTTTACACCTGTTGAAAGCTTGTCTATATTAAAACAAAAGTTTTCGGGGGGCCCAAAATTAAACGCAAAATAAAAATCCTCAGCCGTTTATCTTCAAACATGTAATTTTTACTTAAAAAACCGTTATTTTGAACCAGTGCTTTTTCCACGTTTGCGGTAACCTTTTTATTATTTGGATCATATTTATAATTTTTTTGTAAGAAAGTAAATTTTGTAATTAGTTCTCTATTAGAATCACTAAATATTGTCTTAAGTTTTGTTCAAATAAAGTTTCAAAAAGTGATTTGTATCAGCTGTCCAAAGTCTCTGAATATTGCTAAAAACGCGACAGCTTGGTATATGTGATTCTGCTACAGATTTTTCCTGCAATATTTTTTAATATTTCAAAAAGTAAAGTATAGCCAGACTCAAATGGAAGCAAAAAAATTTGTCAGATAAAATCCACCTAAGAAATTTTTTGACAGGGTCCAAAAATTCAAGTTTTAAAAAAATCACTACTTTGGTAAATTTGTCAGTTTTGATTTTGACGTTATTTTTCCTGAAATCGATAAATATTTCTAGAAGTTGTGGTACATAGGCCTATAGATACAGGTCTTACCTTATTAAAACTGCAATAAAAAAATAATTGGCTTTTTTTTGATTGTGAAATATTTTGAAACAAGTGGAAAGGTGCAAAACCGAAAGTTGAGGAAACTGATACGCAACTTATAATGAAATGCCAACCATTTTTAAATATTTTTATTTTGCTTGAGTCGATGTACAATCATGCCAATGTTTGTGTCAAAATCCCCCAAAAATTGATGAAAATGGCGGTTGAATGACCGACCAGTATTCGATTTGAATATCTTTTAATAAAAACTGAAAAATATCAACTTTTAACGCTTTTTGCTACCACTTACCAAGTATATTTTGAAAAACAAATTACACCGCTTGAAAGCTATAGTAAAACAAAGATTTTCGGGGGACCCAAAATTAAAAGGAAATTAAAAAATCCCCAGCCGTTTATCTGCAAAAGTGTAATTTTTGCTTAAAAACCCGTTATTTTGAACCAATGATTTTTCCATGCTTGGGGTAAATTTTTAAATATTTTGAATTATATTTTTAACTGTTTTTTTAAGAAGGTAAATCTAGTATTTAGTTCTCTATCAGAACTGGTAAAAAGTGTTTTAAATTTTGGTTAAATAAGGTTTTAAAAATTTTTTTTGTATAAGCAGTCTAAAATCTTTGAATTTTGCGAAAAACGCGACAACTTGGTATTTGTCATTCTGCTACAGATTTTCCCTGCAATATTTTTTTACATTTTAAAAGGTGTGGTATAGCCAGTCTCAAAAGGAAGAAAAAAAAGTATGTCAGATAAAATCCGCCTCAAAAACTTTTTGACAGCGTTCAAAAATTCAAGTTTAAAAAAAATCACAACTATTGTAAATTTTCAAAGTTTTGATTTCAACATTATTAAGTTGCTCTACATGAGCTTATAGAGACGGGTTTTACCTAATTATTATTGTCACAAAAAATTTTTTAGCTGTTTTTGATTTTAATATATTGAAAAAAAATGGGGTGGTGCCAATTTGAAATTTAAGGGCACTGACACGCAGCTAAGAGTAGAGTACCGACCAAAAGAAAAAAAATTTTGTACTAACCTTGGGTCGATCTACGAATGTACCAAGTTTTATCAAAATCACCAAAAATTGTGTTTTGCTGCCCGACCATTTGGGACAGTTAATTTCGTTGGTTAAAATTTTATGACTAAATCTTAACGCATATCTTCGATTGCTAAGACTATCTATTCCAATGATTTTTAAGCGTTCTATATAATTGTACAGTTTTTTGTCTATGCCTTATATAAATAGCACAAAGTTGACAAACTTACGTTGTACTCTTTCTAACCTACACAGAAAAAAATGTGTGTAATTTTTTTCAAGAATTGTTAATTTTATTGCACAATTTTTTTCCAAAATGGGTATCAAACCAATTTGTGCAAAAATTTTGCATAAATTTGTGCAATAGAATTTGTTGTATAATTTTAAACAATTGTGCAACTGTTTTTATTGCACAATGCTGTGCAAGATGTTATTGTATAGGCTTGTATAAAAACAAATTCACATATTTTTGCACAATTTGTTGTTATATTTTGCATTATTTTTTTTTTTTAATTTTGGAAAAATTTGCATAATTATGTGCAAAAATTTCGTATAATTTTATAAAAACTATTCAGGCATATAAACATTTGTACAAAATATTGTGTAATTTTTTATTCTGTTTTGTGGAATATAAATTCACAATTATTATGTAGTTAAATTTTAAAAGATGTTTGGTATAATATATTTTATATTTTACGATAAATATTTTTAGTTACGGCAAAATTGCACAATTTTGTGCAAATATTTCCTACAATTTTGTGTAAAAATAGTTAAAAATATTAATTTTTTACATAACATTCTGTAATTTTCTTTAACAATTAAATGAAAAGTATCCCTGAATGTGTAAAAGATTCTTGTTTGTTGGGCTTCCAGCGTTCGGATTTTCCCTTGTTTGAGAACTGCAAGGAAGGCATCGAAGACAAAATAGCTGTTTGTCAGCTAAAAAACATTAGAATTTAATTTATTTAAAAGATTTCTATGTAATAGTCAGAATATTCTGACTGATATTTTAATAACCTTTAAATAAATGTTACAGTTTTATAGATACCGTGGTAGTAAGACACGCAAAATGTATCTTTTGACTTCCAATTTACCAATTTTTAGTTAATCAAAAATTATCATTTACCTTCGTCTGGTTTATGAAAACCCTTTTCAAACCGCTGTATCTGATCTTTGGTAAACTGATCAGCCTTTGATTTTAACAGCACCCAAAGTTTTAAACAAACTTCTGCACATTTGTCAAAAAACCGGCTTTGTTTTCCGGATATGCCATTGCAAAAACGTTCATGCTAAAAAATTGAAAAAAATTGTTTAAATATAGAATTTTAGAATTGGCCGTTATAAAAAAGCGCAGTTTATACCAAAAATAGCTTAAGCGATGAGTAACAGCCTGAAATTTTGTAAATAGTTTTATTTGCTCAAAACTCCCAATTTTTTCTCTGCGAAAATTCTTGACTAAACCAAGCCAATTTTGGGGACAATGTTGCCATTTACTTTTAAACACATTTTTTAAATCACAGAAATAAAAAATCGGTTACTTATTCCTTACTATTACTTTTTTATCTTGTATTTATAAGATGAAAAATGTAACCGAAAATAATAAGTGACTATTAAATACTCTTAAATATATTTTTTATATGATTGTCTTGTAAAAGGGGGTTTTGCCCAAGGAGAACACGATCTGAAAATGGCATTTTGCGCACGCTGTGTGCAAAACGTTTTGCACCCGCTTATGTCATTTTTGCGCACGCCTATGTCATTTCTGCATACTGGTCTCCCGTCATTGTGATTTTTGTTGTTGTCACCCATCAATATAAGTTGGCCTAGTTCCGTAGCAACCGTCACTGCTCGTATGTTTTGTTGATTAGATACGTCAAAAAATTGTTGAATTTTTAAAGTTTTGTTGTAAAAATGTCGGAAATAAAAACAAGTTAAATTAAAATTTGATTTTTCTTTCTTTATTAGCAGTCGTATAAAAAATATTGTAAAAAACTCGTTTGAAAACCTCTTTGCACACTCCCTCGACTTGTAGACCTCGCCTTCGGCTCGGTCTACCAAACTGTCTCGATCGTGTGCAAAGAGTCGTTTTCAAACCTTGTTGTTTAAATAACTACTAAACTAAAAAAAAAACAAAAAAAATGGCGGGATGAACTGGTTTATTAATTTTCGCACAATTGTACAAAAATTTTAAATTGCTTATTGTATAAAAATTAATAAAATGGCGGGATGCACTTAACTAACGATTAAAACAAAAAGAAAACAAAAAATGCAAGAAATCGCTGAAAATGTTTGCAAAATTGTTTGACAAGTTAACAAAATATAAAGTATGGAGTAGATTTGATAGTTAAAAAAATGAATCATGTTGTCTTAAACACTGTTGAAAAATGTTATACAATTCCTGGAAAATTTTGCACAATTGTATAAAATCTAGCAAAATGACAGGATGCGGTTCCTTAATGGTTTACAAAAAACGATGAAAAATTGCAACGAATTGTTAAAAGTTTTTGTAAAATTGTTTAAAAAGATAACAAAATAGTATGGGTTGCAATCTCGGATTCCTTTTTTTGTTATAAAATGAGAAGAAAACATTGTTAGTACTTTTTTTAAATTGTTGGAAAATTTTGCACAATTGTTGGAATATTTTGCACAATTGTTGAATAAGGAAGCAAAATGGCGGGGTGCACTTAATGCACAGTTGGTTTTAACTTCATTTCTTTTATAGTTTTCTCAGCAAGATCCAAAAAATATACCTTTTATTTAAAATTTAACTAACATCTGGATAGTAGGAACCTACCTCAATAGGTTTCTATATAGTTCTATTTTCTTTATTATTATTATTCCAAAGAAAATTGACCAACACTCAAGAGCTTGTATAGTCCTATGTGTAGTAATTTAATTACCCCGAAATCTCTCTTTAAGGATTGAGGCACCCATTCCTCCAGTTTTTCGAGAACTAATTCCACAAAATCCATAGAATCCATTACACACTTAACGTTGACGGAAGAACATATTAATTAATGGCACTAATCTTATACGGATCACCTCACTAACCAGCAAAAAGCCAAATTTAAATTGAAGGAAGCGCGAGGCGATGCGGTAGGAAGATCGCTCAAAACGACTTTTACCGAATCTATCCCACGACCGATCTCTACAATTATCTATCTATATCTCTTTTACCTGTTTTTGTGTTAAAAAGACATTTAGTTGAAAACACTAATAAAAGTTAAAAATGAGCAAACCCACTTTGGGTTGGGGAAGTTTAGGTAGTAAAAAAAACTTCAATTTATATATGTTTCTATAGGTATGAGTTTATTATATCTACCAGTGGCGCACCCAGGAATATGTCTTGGGGGGGCGGAGGCTTCTTGGGAGGAGGCGAAGCTAATTCATGAAAAATTTGGAAAATATCTAAAAAAATCTAAGGTTTGGGGCAAGGGGGGCGCCCCCCTCTGGGTGCGCCCATGTATCTACATTATAAAGACGATAGTTTGTACATCTTTGTTAAGATAAATTAAACGTAAAAAAATTTTTTACAAATTTTTACTAAATAGATATGACGAAAAAAAATATCATTTTGCATTTTGCACAAATTTTCATTAAAAAAAATTACATTTTATCTGTGTAATTTTATTACATAATCGGCTTTTCCGCAACGCTGTTGAGATTAATTGTACTATTGTATAACATTTTTACTTACTTGCTCTACATATTTTTGCATTCAAAATTTCATTTCCTAATTTTTGCCTTCGTAGCCCGCGTAGACCAGGCAAAAATTTAATTTGGAAATTCTAAATTTTTGCCTGGTCTAGCGCAGCACTGGCTAGAGAAAGTATTATTTTCGGAGAAAAAGTTTTAGAGATAATTGCCGAAAATGCGTTATTTGGGTGTATTTTGAACAATCTTAGCAATATCGTCGTGATGTCTGTCTGTGTGTGGGTATGCCTGACCGTAACACGATAGCTCCTAAACCGCTAAACCGATTTTCATGAGATTTTCACAAAAAAAAGTGTTCGAGACTGTAACGAGCCAATTAGATTTTGGTCAAAATCCATTAATGCTAATCTCATTTTTTTGACATTTAAAATTTTTTTTCAAAATAAAGTGGAACCCGTTTTTCTCAATAATTTGTGTAGTAACCAAAAAATTCGTAGGAGCTTTCGTTTGAGATATTTGCAAACAAAGCTGATATGTATAGCGTGGATGTCGAGACGCACATTTTACACCATGAATGGGTAAACTACGAACTAGGCAGATTGCCCACACTAAACGAAGTCCTTGAGTACTTAATTGAAAGAATAGAAGAGCTGAACAAGAGTCCATCAGCTGATTTTAAGAACAGTGAAATTTTTCAGATTCCAAACGTCATTATGGATCATTTAGATGATATCCGAGACATCCCAAGAATGGATGAAGAAACAGTTAAAAAATTACAACAGCTTTATGAGATGAGCTGTCATTGCCTTAGAGACATTAAAACCTCTGGGCAAAATACAGAAACTTGGGACCTACCATTGATGAAATTATTCTCAAAGAAATTGACGTTTAAACTAAAAAAGTCGTACCATAGTTGGTTCCAAGGGTTTCAAAACAAAATTCCCACAATAGAAGACTTTTTTCATTTTTTAACAAAAGAAATTTATACACTCAATTCAAGAATCAAAGGCTCAATTTCAGAATTTCTCAGGCTCAGGCTCAGGCTCAAACTCAACAAACTGAAAAAGAACAGAATTTAGAATGTTACCCAGATCATCTATATCAGAACAAAAAATATGCTCAGATAACTCCAGTCATCTTGGTGATACAAGAAGTCACCATAGTAAGAGACAACAAAATCCAGCATATCAAATTAAATAGCAAAGTAAAAAAAGTCCTCAATTCAAAGCCAAAAAGAAAATTGGTGCCTATCGTGTGCTCAACCAGGAATACAAAAATAAAAAGCATGTCCAAACATAACCAAAATGAAGAAGACATATTAGAGAGAAGAAAACTTTTAAACAAGAATCAACAATCCTTATTAGAAAGAAATCCCAAAAGAAAAAACATTCCAACTCAAAATTTACTGAAGAGGCAGAAGGACAATGGCACAAAAGTCATAAACCTTTTGCCATTGTAAATATGCAACAAAACATTTTTAAATTCTTGCCTCCCAATTTACAATTTCTTCATGGAACCTATAATAGTAAAGGTATAACAACAATAACAAAAATAGATCATAATATTTTGCACAAGAAACAATTTGTCGCCACAGCGAAAAGTTCGACAACGTACGATGACCGCAAAATCCAAACACAATCGATGCCTAGAATCATTACCTAGATGTATAGTGAGTTGGGGTCCTTTGCTCAGATTCATTGTCAGTAGTTTTAAGAAACTGACCCACCGGCTAAAGCAGCAGTACCTATTTCGATACCTACCTATTACATCATCAGCATTATTCAACCTGAGATCCCGACACTCACCCGTTCTGGAGAGAGGGGAAAACATTTAATTACAAAATTAAACAGATTTTCTTGTTTTTTTACAATTTTTCATAAATCTTCATTTTTACTTAAATTTATTATTTAAACACAGGTGATCTTGAGAAATTAGATTTTAATAACATAAACTAACCTTCCCAATTTTATAATTTCGCGCGAACCATAACAATTTGTTAATATAAAAAGAGAGGATTTATCCTAATAAAGCAGATTCAACATTTGATAGTTGTTCTCAATATACCTACTTAGTTTACTGTACCATAATTCTTCTTGGTCATTGTAGGGAGTGAGGCTGCTCCCCGGCAGTAAACTTTTACTTCAATCCCGCTGCTTAACCAAGCCGAGTTAAGCAAGTGTAATTTTCAAGCACAGCTTGCACAATAATAATACATGATTCTTCAAAATGGCGTGCTAATTCTTATTTTCCCAAAAATGTTTTAATCATTTTTTTTAATTTATCGAAAAGAAGTACTATTGGGTTTCGTGCAGGCAGATTGTAGTGATAATGTTTTTTGTCTTAAACAAGTAATTGAGAAAAGGAGCGCCAGAAATATAGAGACTCATGTTACCTTTGTTGACCTACAAAAAGCATATGATACCGTTCCAGTAGAAAAATTATGGACCATGTTACAGCAGACTAATATCAATCATACAGGCATAAAAGCGATAAAAGAACTATACAAAGGGTCAACATCTAAAATTAAAATTGGAAATCGACTTTCAAAAGAATTCCTGGTAACGAAAGGCTTAAGACAGGGATAATGTATCTCTCCAACTTTTTTTAAAATATAATCACAGTAGCTCTAAAAAACTGGAAACGCAAAGTACACGGCATGGGAATACAACTTAACGACCGATTTACCATATACACACAGTTTGCTGACGACCAAGTAATTGTGGCTAATGATAAAGAAGACATGGAGTATATGATGAGAAAGTTAACGGAAGAATACCAAAAGTGGGGGTTAACAGTGAACGTGGACAAGACACAGTACTTATGTATTGGAAACGAATCAAGTAAATTAGAACTAGAAAATGGACAACATTTGATAAGACAGGAACAGACTGTAAAGAACTGGAAAAAAGAATAGTTAAAGCAAAAAAGGTTATTGGTTGTCTTAACAGTATTTTATGGAGCAGAGAGATAAAAAAGAATGTAAAATTTAACATATATCAAACAATGGTGAAAAGCACGCTGTTATATGGAATAGAGACTTGTCGCGTAACAGAAAAATACAAAGCAAAAATGGAATGTGTCAAAATGGATGCAATAAGAAGATCAATGGGAATATCTAGAACAGGTCATATAAGAAATGAGATCATAAAAGAAAGAATGGGAATCGAGGGAAGCATAGCGGATGACATCACTAAAAGGCAACTGATATGGTACGGCCATGTACAACGGATGAGCGACGAAAGATTACCAAAGCAGGTTCTAGAATGGCAACCAATAGGGCGCAGAAAAAGAGGGCGTGCTAAACTGGAATGGCAACAGTCAATCCAAAAATCAATGAGTCAAAAAAACCTGACGGAAGATGACTGTCAGGATCGAAGAAGGTGGAGAATAGGCGTCGGACAACGTAGAAAAACGTTCTTAACCGATATAGTAGTAGTACTATTCCGTTGTACAATAAGATACAAATTAGAAAAATCGGTGTGGTGGTTCTCAAAAAAATCTATTTTTGTTTCAGCCATTGTTTTATAGATTATACGATTGCATTGACAATCCTGTCTGCATTCATTTCCTTATATACTCATTATTACTAAACCGATCTTGGCGAAAAAAAAATCATGGTGAGAATTAATTGTTTTTTAAAGATTATATCGAAATTTGCCGCCATCTAAAAAGTTAGGATGTCAGACAGAATCATAATTGATCCTTCAAAGAGGCCGTTTATTCTTATTTTCCAAAAGTATCAAAGTTTTCCTTTTTTAATTTATGGAAAAGCAGTTAGTAGAAAAGTTGTGCTTTTCCATAAATTAAAAAAAAAAAACTAAAACATTTTCGAAAAAAAATTAAAAAAAAATTGAAGAATCAAGTATGATTCTGTCCGACATCTTAAACTCTAAGATGGCGGCAGACAAATTTCGATTATAATTTTTAAAGAGCAATCAATTCTTACCATATTTTTTTTTATTTCACTAAAATCGGTTTAGTAATAACGAACTTATAAGGAAACTAATGCAGACAGGATTGACAATGCAATCGTATAAAGTGTAAAACAATGGTTGAAACAAAAATAGATTTTTTGAGAACCACCACACCGATTTTACTAACTTGTACCTCGTTGTGCGGGGTAAAATTAGTGCTTGTCTATAAATTAAAAAAAAAACTAAAACATTTTTGAACAATAAAAATAAACACGCCATTTTAAAGAATCAAGTATAATTAGGCCTGCCATCTTAAATTTTAAGACGGCGATAAACTTTAATCATGATCTTTGAAAAGCAATCAATTCTCATTCTAATGGTTTTTATTTTATCAAAATCGATTGAGTAATAATGAATTTATAAGGAAATAAATGCAGACATGATTGGCAAGGCAATCGTATGACATGAAAAACAATGGTTGAAAAAAATTTTTTTTTTAGAACCACTAAACCGATTTTGCTGATTTGTACCTTGTTGTGCGTAGCAAGAACGCAGCTTTTTTACTAATTTTAAAAAATGATTGAAACGTGTTTGCAACACATAAAGAAGCGAATATTTTTGTAGGATACATTTTAATTTCGTCCTCCATCTTGGATTTTGAGACGACGAACAAAAAAATATATTTAGTTAAAACTCTGATTAATTCTCTGCTAAGTGCAGTTTGTCCAATTAAAGTCGATTAGATGGTTCAAAAGTTAGAATGAAAAATAAATTGTCCAGTTTTTTTTGGCCCACCCGGTATGTCAGAAACTGAAACTCCTACAACGTTTATAGTTATAACATAAAGTATTAAGAAAAATGTGTTCCACTATATTCCGAAAATTGCATATTGATGCGATGCTCCTATAAAAAGTTGTTTCATTTTCAACTTTTTAAATGTCTAAAAACTGCATTAATGGATCATAGACTATTTTATCTAAAATTTGCAGGAAAATTGGTTTATTGGGTTACGAGCTATCGTGGGCCGGACAAAAATACACACGCGCACACACACACATACACACGGACAAACGTCTCGATGATGTTGCTAAGATAGGTCAAACTACACCCAAATACCACATTTTCGGTGTTTTCTCAAAAAAAATTACCTCTCTAGCCATTGTTGTGCGGGGAAGGAAGGTAAAATAGAAATCCATTGTCAGGCTTGGTTTTCTATAAAACTTGATTTCAGATGTGCGAGAGTCTGTAAACTGAAAAAAATTTTGGTAATTTTCCATATAATAAGATCATGTAATTGTTTACATAACATATACTATAAATGTGTTTTTTTTAGTACTGTAGATGTATTTTTCCATTTTTACAGAAAACATTGGGTTTTTACACAACTGGCTTTAAAGAAAAACAATTTGCTTGTAAATTTTCATTTTCCATAAACAATATGCAAAAAATATCATGTAATTTTACTAATCCTGTAATGTACGTGTAATTTTACAAAACACTTTTTTCAGTGTTGGAAGTAAGATCACTAATTATGAAGATTCTTTTTATCAGTGACCCTAGCGGCAGGAGATTTTTTTTACAGCTCGACATCAAAATTATGACTTGCTGTTACGTTTGACGTATGTATTTTAAAACACAAAATTCGTCTGAGAGTATTTTTAAAATATGGTTTGTTTACTGATTCTATACATTTTATTCTGCTTTTTTAATAAATGGTCTAGTGAATTTGAAATGGCACAGAAACTTGAAATATTACAAAACAAATCCAATCAGTTTGATTCTTTTCAAATGATTAATAACTTTTGGAATTTATCCCAAAATCACTACCCACATCATCGTAAGAAAAGGACCATAGTAAGTACCTATTTATGTAAAATTAAATGCATATGGAAGTTTCTTTTAACATTCAATAGACGGGTAAATTCTACTCACGCCGTTAGGCGGGTGGATTACAAAGGTAATCCAATTTTTTTAGATCCTGCTATTGTTCGGGGCCTAAGCCGGAAATTTAGGGGCTTGTCGTACCGTGACGAAATTTGGCACAGAGGTAGCAGACACCTAGGAATGCCATTCTAGAAGTGGTGCTCCGATGGAACCCAGTGCAGGGCCAAGATACAGGGGCGTACTTGAGGTGGAAAAGCAAAAATTGATAAACTAAATATAAAACTAGTCTCGCATTCAATTTTCGTTTCTTTAAGCTTATAGCTATGTAGTTTATAAATTGAAAAAAATTTTATAAGAATTAAAGGTTGGAAATAAAGTTTTTTTTATGGGAAAGGGAGCAAAAGGTAGGAGGATAAATTGTTAAAATCTTATTACGTCTAAAGTAGTCGTGTAGGGTATCGATCTCTAGGTATTTTAGTATTCTAAACCAAAATAAATATTAATTGAGTCAATATGTCAAACTGTTCACATGATATGTCAAAACTGACACCTTAATCTGTTTTTACACCAAGCCTAACCTAATAAAAATTGATAACTTAAGTAAAAGTAGAATCAAGTATCTAGAATATTTAATTTTTAGCATAATCTGCCATTTCTTGGGCACCAAATCATACACTTTTAATAAAATTGCATAATTGCATCCTGTTAGAGATTGGTTGTCAGAAGTAATAATTAAATAGATTTTTGAGAAATAATGATAATGCACACGTAATAATAATGTAATAACGTAAAAAATATTTTTTATAAAATTAAAATTACTGTATTTTTCATTAATAACTTTTTACTTAAAAATGAAAAATCATAAGACACCTTTTATTTTCCTCCGCCTTTTGACCTTACCGGTTCTTTCATGTAAATTTTTCCTCGCTAATAGTTTTTAGGGTTAATGGTAAATGAATATATTCTTGACATGCTTAGTCATTTATTGAAATACAAATGTTTATTGTATGATATACGGATGTACTCTGTGTAGACTGTGTAACTGGAAGCCTAAATTAACGGTCTGATAGAGTTTTTCAAACTATAAGATGGTATGTGTTTCACTTTCCAGTTTCAATAACTTTGCAGGGAGCCTGGACATTTACACCAATATTTACTGATCTTTAAACTTAGCACTTAGACCAAGGTCTAGTAACAAAGTCTATGAACTTGATACCGCCTGGTTTAAGTGTATTTTTTAATACACACAACAAATTACTGCAAAGATTTGGTTTACGCTAACGCGCAATCGCACAATAGGCATTTCTTAGTGAGTTATCTCTTAAAAAAAATCAAATTGACTTTCAAAATAAAGAAAAATCACAAAAAATTTGTGACGAAATGTAATTTTTTGGAAATTTAGTCCATGTAGTCGTAGGACTCTCATTAAAAATAGTCTCAAATTGTAGTACCACCCCTGAGCGGTCGTGTAAAGTTCTAAAAACAATAGACATAATTCATGATTGATAAAAAACTTATATAAAAAAATTTTCAAAGCTAAATAAATATAGATATACATAAATATTTTAAAACTATATCTGTAGATGCATTACCGTAATAATTATTGCATAAAGCACAAGATATATTAGAATCCGTTTTCAATTACACATCCACCAAAACAATTGAACATCGGTTTAATCATCGCTAACTTGTCTAAATAAGTAACATGTAAAATATAGCGGACAGCTGACACCTAGGTCTTTATACTTTTACACAGGTTATCTACATAATTTATTTGGGTAGGGGACAATTCGCCGCGGCCGATTCGCTGCAGCCGATTCGACGCGGCCGATTCGCCGAAGTACAATTCGCCGACGGCTGATTCGCCGCAGGGACAATTCGCCGCGAGATTTTTTGTTTTAGCGACGAGGATTAGCGACCTGAAACACCCCAAATTTCCAATTTTGATGCATATTGGTTTATAAATGGGAAAGTCCGCCATTTTGATTTTTATAAATTTAAGTTAAAAACAACAATCAGCGACCTGAATCTTACAGTTACGAGTTTGATGCAAATCGGTTCATAAATAGTTGGAAAAGTTTGAAAAAAGTTATAACCAAACTAATAAACAAATATATTATATGTATGTATGTAATAGCATAAAACAAAAAATCTCGCGGCGAATTTTCCCCGCGGCGAATCGGCCGGCGGCGAATTGTCACGCGGCGAATCGGCTGCGGCGAATCAGCTGCGGCGAATCGGCTGCGGCGAATCGGCCGCGGCGAATTTTCTCATCCCCTTATTACATATAAAAAAAATCGATTGCTGTTACTGTATACTATGTGTATCTTGATAAAATTATTTTTTTACCATCTCACCTACGCGTCGTTTAATTTTGTTCTTATTTCACCAATTTAGTGCGTAAAAAATATTAAAATTTTACCTAATTACTTAACCGACCTTGTAGTTTTGAAAATAACAAAGTTAACAATATTACCGACTTTAATTTGAAGACCCTGTATTTTTTAAAGTCTCTAACTAACAGCTACATGGGTGATTAATAGTTTAGCTTTCTAATGTATATTATCTAATTTTATAAGTGCTGGGAATAAGGTTTTACATAATTTAAAAAAAATATATATTGACAAAAGAAACACCCTGTATTTTCTTACAGTTACAAAGCTAAGTAAGATGATGTACACTGTATGAGAAATGCGTTCTGCTAGTTTTAAAAAGTAGTAAAACTAAGAAGGTATCTTAAACCGCATAACTGGTACGACCCAAAGTTTGAGACTACTACTTTTTAAATGATTTTTTTAATATCACCTTGTATCTTTCAGCATATTACAAAATTACACAAACATTATTCTTTGTGTCATAGCCTGTAATAAGCCGACAAATTGTGCCACGTTTCATTTCAAAATTCTGGTTAACGCAGTAGTTAAAATAAATAATGTAAAAAAACCGTAAAAATGACAGCAAAGTTGTTGTTGCCCAGTATAAACTTTCAGAAAAAGGTAAAAATGTAGCGCTTACTATAAAAATAGAGTCCGATAAATGGTTTATAATGAAGAATATAGTGATTGCAATAACATGTCTATTTGACATATCTAGAGTTATTTGAATTCTCAGCACTAAAGTAAAAAATTACGAAAAAACTTTATTGTCTAGTTACTTTTTAACACTCTGTAAAAAAAAATTTATTTAAGAAAATTAAAGCTATACTAGTATTGTTGTAACGTGCTGACCTTGAGTTTTCCATAGTGATTTGTAACGTCGTCATAAAAAAAACTTAAATTGATCATAAAAATGTAACTTATTTTTAAAAACACACTGTATTTTTAACAGTTCAACAAAATTTCCATTTTCTTTTCGTAAAATATAAATAAAAGCTAAGTATTTTTCATTTGGTATATACTTATTGAAAATATCGATACGTCTAAGAAATCCACATACCTTTCCAACTTTTTAGAATTTTTTAATTTACAATTAATAATTAAAACCACACCTGTACTCCGACTCTGTATGCGTCACACCAGCCCAGCAATACTTGTTTTAAAAAGAAAAAATGTGTTAATGCTCACACTAAATTTTAGCAAGTTATCTTGCATAACTAACCGCCTGGAATTTTTTTTTCTACTCAACACCCACACCATAAATTTTAAAAAAAATATATTATATTTTATTTCTTGGAAGAAAATGAAAGAATATAATTTTTTTATCACTTAAAATAAAAGCGAATATATCCTTATAATCAGTGCCAAGTTTGATTGCTCTAGCTTTATATTTAAATTTTATACAGAATTTTAATGAGATGCAATTAAAAATAAAACACCCTGTATCTTTGCTCTGCACTGGGTTCGGGATGAGCACTACTTCGTAAAATAATACCATAGTGTTGTATTATAATCGTGCCAAGTTTCATTGCGGTACGCAAAAATTGTAGACAAAAGTGGCTTAGGCTCCAGACTATGTTTTACTTAAAAAAATACATATTATATTTGGGTATAATATATTTTTATTTATGTAATTTTATATTTTACCTAAAATTTATAATAGGTAAATAAAAAGACGTACACGTGTCTTTTTGAATGCGTTTATTGGTTAGTTTCTTACAAATAGTTAAATTCTATTTTTTATGGTTAAATATAAACTTATACTTAAGATAATCGTTTGTTTTACAAAATATAAAACGTACCTAACAGTAAAATATTAAAACTGCACTACGGAAAAAATGTTCCGTAATTAGGCGCGTGGATTACAATGGTACTCCGGTTCTATTTGACACCCGCTAACTTAGAACAATGCACACTTCGCTTATTAATTCCATGCTGGGAGGATGCCTGATCGTATGATTGACAGCTACTGAAGCGGATGATCCCACACTGATAAAAACGAATCTTTAAATTAACGGCAAATGCATTTACCTCAAACGCTAGGTTCATTTGATATATGCCAAACAAATGGTGTTTTTGTAATGAACGTACGAAAATGTTGTGGTAAAATCTTATTTCTTTGATAGAAATGCTTAAATAGTTGCGTGACTGGATAAGGTGTTTTTTGTAAATTATAAGGATTTTGCCCTAAAAGCATTGATCATTGTTTCATAACTTATACATTTCAATGAATTTGCTAAAAATGAATCAGCTGTTATAATCAAATGTGACGATTTTGTCCTACAGCCACAAGATTTTGGTTCGGCCGAATATTACTTTTAAAAGATAACCAATTCTTTTATATAAATAGCTATATAAAAATGTGCTTTTATGCAAAATTACGTATTTTCTTTATTTCAGACCACAGAAGCTTTTCCAAATTTCAGAGGGCTTTGAGTCAAAGTCATCGGTTGCTTATATAAAAAGCTATGTTCATTTAGTACCGGATGATTCAGCATGTCTGAACAGCCCCCTTAATTCCTTTTTATTATAACTACACAGAATGTGTAAATATAAAAGTTGCTTAGTTTTTTTACAAAGTTTAAGAAAATTTAAATAAAATTTAAATAAATGAGATATAAACTAGGTTAGTTTATAATAATATGTTAAACAGAGTAAAAACAGTTTAACTCTTATGCACACTAAACACACTGCCGGCTAAAAAGAAAATTAATAAAGTAGTTATTTTTGAATATAGATAAAAAGGATATTTTAATCGAAATAAAAAAGTATTTTTTAAATTTGGTGAAAAACTAAACAACTTTAATTTTTATCTTTTTTGTGCATTTCTAATACAAAAGAAGTTAGGGCGTGTTGTGAGAATCACGTAATGGTTATCCTGTAAAAGGGGTTATTTCTTAAATTAAAAAAAATATTTTAAAAAACGTAAGTAAAAAATGGGCTCATAACGGATCTGATACTTTCCTAGCGCATAAACACACTTCAAGTGAACTTCATGCTATATTAGTCTTAATAACAGTTTTTTGTAAATATCTGAGAAACGAAATATGTGCGGCATGTTAATCCGAGGCCCCGTTAAAAAAATTAGCATTTTTAAAATGTTTGAACCGTCAATTAGACTTAATGGATATTGACCAAAATCTAATCAGCTCGTAACAGTATCGACCACTATTTTTCATGAAAATCTCCTAAATATTGGTCCAGTGGTTCCGGAGTTATCGTGGGCATATATACACACTCACACGGACAGACGTCTCGACGAGATTGCTAAGATAGGTCCAAATACACCCAAATGACATATTTTTTGCGTTACCAAAATTTTTTCTTTGTCGAAAATAATACCTTCTCCAGCCATTACTGCACAAGCTAAGAAGGTAAAAATAGTATGGAATGGTGTCACAAAAATACATATTTTGAGTAAATTAGTTTTATTAAAATGTTTAAAAAAAGTATGAAAACATCGTGGTTAAATTATTTCTATTAAAATGTTTAAAAAAAGTATGAAACATTTTGGTTAACTAACCTGAACCCTACAACAACGAATACATTCTTGTCCTTAAACTAAAACTTTTAATAATTTTTTCAAAAAATGCGATACAAAACTTGTAAGTTAACAAAATTTTCAAAAACTTACCTACCTAAGGTAAACCATAAACTAATTTGCTTAATCTATGGTTAAAGTTAAATTTTAATTTGTTTTTATTGTTGTATCTACACACAGTTTTTTATTTATTTATTTATTTTATACAAGTACAACTACAAGATATTATTACAAAAAAAAGAGACATGTGGTTCATGGAACCCAAAGAAGAAGAAGAAGATGCTAGTAGATACACGATGAATTTGTGTGTGTCTCCAACTAGCATTCTTACCTTAGACTAAATTATATAAGGTTTTAACATACTATTATTATATAAATTATTAGACATTTTTAACAAAATACACAAACGGATAAAACATAATATTTTAACAGAAATGTGTTAATTTTATGAAAAAATTATTTCAGATATAATTCGTTGGTAGTTATTTTTAACCCAAATTTTTATAGTTCTTTTTGTTGCCTTATTTAAAGATTTATTTCTTATGTTTAGTGGCAACGGATTAAGGAGTCTAGAACCTGTAAATAAGATAGTTCGCTGAGTCCCTGAAAAGTTTTGTAAAGAAGTGCAATAGTTTAGCCTAGATACTGCTCTTGTTTGTATATCATGTGAAACAAAGTCTTGAAATTTCTTATAATTTAACGAGAATTGCAGGACTTTCATACAATATAACTGCCTTAAATTTAAAAACTCTATTTTAGAAAATAAAAGCTCTGTAGAATATAATTTCGGTTTAAACAATAGTATCTTGAGTACATATTTCTGAGCTATTTTAAGAGGCGATAAGATAGAGTTGCAAGTGGCACCCCAACACAATATCCCATAACATAGTACCGATTCAGCCAAAGCCAAATAAACCAACTTTGTTAACTTAAATGGAAGAATATGTCTTAGCTGCGAGAACTAAGTTAATTATCTAATTTTTTTGCTAACATAATTCAGGTGAACGTCCCATTTTAAAAATGAATCAAAATATACACCAAATTTAATAGATCTACAAGATAATATTTTTGTAACACAAGTACAGCCATTTAAATGTGGATTACACGCGGAATTATAGAGCAAAATAAAGTATCTGTGTGACATACCACGCTTGTTCAAGCTAAAGCATATAAATTTAGTTTTATCAATATTTAGAGATAATTGATTAGCATCCAACCAACACTTTCTTTTGTGAAGGGCCAATTCTGCCCTCCTATAAGCTTCTTCCCAACTACTCCCTGTTACTAACACAGCAGTGTCATCTGCAAAATAAACTATTTTACTATTTAGTTTTAAATTAAGAAAACTGTTAACGTACATGGAAAAGAGAATCGGGCCCAACACAGTGCCTTGAGGCACACCTACCGTGACGTTGCGGATTTTACTAAGAGTTCCACCAATCCTCACCCTTTGGGTTCGCCCCTCCAAGTAAGAACTTAAAAGATTATACACCACTCCTCTGATTCCCATAGTTTTTACACGTTTTAGGAGTATAGAGTGTGCAACTGTGTCAAAAGCTTTTTTCAAGTCCAAAAAAACAACGATAGGTTTAAGTTTTTTATTTAAGCTATTCGACACAAATTAATTGACTTCTTGTAAGACATTATCGGTGCTAACTTTAGGTTTAAATCCAAATTGATGTGGGGAGATGATACGATTCTCTAAAAAGCCCCATAACCTTTCTTTAATACATTTTTCTACGATTTTATTTAGAACACAGTGCAATAGGCCTATAATTATTTCTTTCTCTTTTATCGCCAGCTTTATGTATGGGAATAATTATAGAGTTTTTAAAAATCTTTGGGTAGCAACTAGAAGTAAAAATAGAATGAATTAGGTATACCGGAGGTTTAAGGAGAGACTTATGGTTACCTTTTATAATTTTCGAGGTAATACCATCCTCCCCACAAGAACCAATATTTTTTAAAGAACCTATTACATTTATTAGCTCCGATTCTGTTACAGGTTTAAGAAATAAAGATTTATCGCATACAGTTTCATATGTTTGAGGAGTGGGTGTAATCTTCTCTGCTAGTTTAGCCCTAACAGAGCTGAAGAAAGTATTAAACTCATTAGCGATTTCCGGTTCATTAGTGACTATATGACCGTTTTCCATTTTTAAAAGGTGTATTGGGTTTTGATTAGTGTACTCGTTTGATGCCTCTTTAATGGTTTGCCACATTTTTTTAGGATCATTTATGCTATTATTTATTTTGGACTTATAATAGCTATATTTAGTGGTTTTAATTAATTTAGATAAGTTGGATCAATTGTATGTAAACACGCCCTTTAATTGTTTTGTTTATATTATAGAACGATAATATTAAAAACTTAAAATGTTATGAATTAACAAACACTGATTTTTCACTAATTTCAACTAATAATTAATTTTGTCGCTCTTATTTTTGGCCAATTTTTGGGTGCTTCGCTATCTTCATATGAAGTTAGCGAAGCACCCTCGTAAAAATGGCTTTAGACATGTCGTATCGAAATCGAATATGGTGGATAATTTGCCGCTAATTAGTCGATAATTAGTTGTGGAAAAATTAATTTTGTCGCTCATATTTTTGACCGTTTTTTGAGTGCTTCGCTTAATTCATATGAAGTTAGAGAGGCACCCAAAAAAGACTCAAAACTAAACGCGACAAAATTCGATTTCGATACGTCACACACAGGCGGATTTCACGAAAAAGCTGGTCAAAACCTAAGATCCATTTACAGTCCCCTAAAATTGGATATGGTAATAAAAAAATATATGATTTATTGTTTAAAAAAGTTAAAGAAGAAAAATTCTTTAAGGACCCCGCACAAAAAAATAAAATTTGGAACTTTACTAATTAATTAAAATGCTATGAACCTAAAAAATCGTTGAAACCAGAATTTTGGCTGTATAAATTTATACAAGATATTGCAATATTTGATTTTAATAATTGCATAGCTCCATGAAAAAATGTTTTAACCAGAATGTAGGTATGTAAAGTTCGCAATTGCATAAAACAATGTGATATTTTTGCAAAAACAAGTTAATTGAACTTTTTCTGTTTTTTCCGACTTTCGTTATAAATGAAGTATATTGTCTAGCAAGAAAAATATGAACCCCTAAGCTCACGCAATGTACTATAGGTATAGTGTACGTGTGAGCGAATATAACTAAAAAATTAAATATATTTTATTCAACAACAACAAGCCATATTTTGATTTGAACTCTAATTTAAAAAAAAAAACCCACACACTTTTAAAAAAAATATATAAAATGTATTTTGTTTAACTCCAGACTCAATTACCTTTCGTTTGATACGACACACGCCATATTTTCCCTTAAAATCTAATTTTTTAAATCTACTCCCACCTTTTTTTTTTAATAAACTAAAATGTATTCTGTTTAATTTAAGACTTAATTACACATCACACACGCCATATTTTCACATATACTCTAATTTTTTTAATCTACCCCCACCCTTTTATTTGGCTTGCGCCGAACAGATATACATACATCTAAATACACCACACAGACACACACGCGGATAGACGTCAGGATAAAATTGCTAAGAAATTTTAACTTTTTTACAGGATCCGCATAACTCCGCAGCTGAAACTGACTTTGTTACTTAGAAAACATATGCAGGCACTTAATAGGACCAAAAATGTCAATCAAGTTGGATAAAGTTGAAATATTTAGTCAAATTCTATTTCAGAAAATGAAAATTTAAAAAGTTTTCTGCATCGGTTGTTTTAATCCGGTTTAAAATATTACCAATAAAATAAAAAACAATGTTATATGTACAATAAATAGCTACATACCTCCAGATTCAAAATCCATGTTCAAAAAAATTATTTTTGATAATAGGCGCAAGTTTTAAAAGGGCTTTTTAACCATCAACTTTTGTAAATTTACGTAACGCAAATAACATAAAAAAATAAATGGAATGGTTTGTTCCCGCCTCTATTTCACTTTTGCAATTAGAAAATAGTTTTTGTTTTCACTTTTTTTATTATTTTCAGTTTTTTATTTTTACTTTTGCTTGCACTGCAAGTTTACTTAATTTAATTAATTTTACACTCGATAAGCTTTTAGTGTTTATCCCAATTTTTCTACAATTACCCTACATCCTTTGGGCCCTTTTTTCCTTGCTATCCCCTCTTTACCTTCCCGTAAAGCAGTGCGCGCTAGGCGAAAAGGACAAGAAGCGCGCGAACGTCTCCCCACTGCGCGGAGAAGTCGACCCATCGATCGACCGAAAAACAACGTCTACGAAAGGTATCGCCAATGCCACGTGCGAACCTAATCAATTTTACTGCATGTGAAAATTACAATTTCCTTTAAGAAAATTACGGATTATTCCAAGAAAAATTAGTGAAAGTGCCAAATCTATACGGATTTCCTCTTTTACCCGGTGTTCCCTAGCAGAATCAAAGGTAAGTCGAGTGTACTTTTTTTTCTTTGCGAATTTTCCTAATTTTTCATATAAAATTTTATATTCAAAAATATTATTTACAAGTGCTATACGGCACATCATTCATTATTGCCAATTACGGCAACAGACATCACCAAATAGTCGAGATATCCACGGGAGTAGGATTGACGGTTGTTGGAGAGTTTCCGAACCAGTTTCCCTCATTTTATACAGTCCACCCTTTGATTTCTTAATTTAGGACTGCCCACCTTGTCCACCCCGAACATTTGGCCTTCTAAAGCCGGATATTCGGGAAACGCGAAAACAACCCTTAATTTTCTCTGGTGATTTCTCGATTATTCGCTTATTTTCTAAGTGCAAAAAGTCCATACTTTGGCAAAGCGATTCATAAAAATTACATTTTAAAAATAAAATTTTTATATTCAATTAAAAATTTGGTTTTAAATTTTTAAATCTCAATAATAAAAAACTCGCCACTCTGGGTTACCTACTGCCTAAATTCGTGCCGACCGCCAGGTCAGTGATCGGGTTTTTTGCTTTACAAAAAAGGTGTTAAAAATAAACTGCTTTTCAAATCAAATCAGCTGTTTATTATTACCTTTTAAACATTTACTTTATAAAAGAAAACATATTTTGGGATTAGTCGCATAGAACCTTTTCTATTTTGTGAATTATGGCTGATTCGACAAAAATAGCGCGAGCTAAGGCTCTAAGACAATCGGCTATTGATCAATTACAGTTGATCTGCGACTCAGCTAAAAAGGCTAAAACTGACGCTAGTTCAAAAAATCGTTTTAAGGTTTCTTATAGAAACTTAAAAGTAGTACAAAAAGCGTTCGATAAGCATCATAATAGCCTTTTAGTGCTGATTTGCGCAGATCAAACTCAGCTCACAGCTGAAGCTAAGTTAGCCACTTCTGTCATGACCTTGTTGCAAGATGTAGAAACAATGTATTACGAAATATTTGAGTTGCCACTGGAAGAAGCGTCCCACGCTGGGGCGTCTCCCGGATTTCATAGTACCATGTTTCCAGCTCAAAATACATCCCCTGAGATATCTTTTATGCCAAAACCTAGTTTGCCATGTTTTCAGGGTGACGTCAGATCTTTTCCCAGTTTTATTCAAACCTTTGATTCTCTTTATCATAACAGTAAATCTATTTCAAATATCGACAAACTCAAGTGTTTGCGTATGTGTTTGCAAGGCACCCCGTTAGATTTAATTTCAGATTTACCCGTTTTAAATGAGAATTACCCAATTGCTTACAAAATTTTGCAAGATCGGTATAATAACCGCAGATTACAAGTAGTAACCCATTGGAAAGAGATAGAAAACTGCCCTGCATTAACTCAAGAAAATGCGCAGCAACTGCGCAGTTTATTGGATACTTTCAATAAAAATATTTCTGCTCTAAAATCCTTAAAAATGAAACCAGACAATTTTGATTTTGTTTTAATGCAATTTTTACTTGATCGGCTCGATCCCAACACGCGCAAGGCCTTTGAACAACATCATGCATCAAATGAGATACCCTTGTATAATGACGTCACAAGTTTCTTGCAAAAACACTGTACTGCTTTGGAATCGGTACCGACAAAAGGCCGCACAGATTCTAAGCCCAATTCTGTGAATAACCCTAGGTTTTCGAATACGAATATGCAAAATACTTCTAATAAAAAATCTAAAAATGCATTTATGTTGCAATCGCAACAAAAGAGTCAAAATAACCCCCCAGGTACATGCTTATTATGCGGCCCTACTGCTCAGCATATTATCTATAGGTGTAGTAGTTTTTTGAGTAAGACTCCTCGCGAACGCTTTGAAATAATAACAAAAAGCCGCGCATGCACCAACTGTCTAGCTTCTGCGCATGTGCCGACCCAATGCAAGTCTCAAAAACGCTGTTTGACGTGCCGGGATGCTCATCACTCATTATTACATGACTACAACCTCGCTCAAACTGGAGGTCAATCCTCCTCCTCAAACACTCAACATTCCGATGTACATGTTGGTTTTTCGAATATTCAATGCAAAACTTCAGTTTTACAAAATTCTACTCCAGAGTCAGAAATTCTGTTATCCACAGTTTTACTGAAAATTAAAGACTCATTTGGAAATTGGCATATTGCTCGTGGTATTTGTGACACTGGTGCGCAAGCGTCATTTTTAACGAAAAATTTGGCCAATAAATTAAATTTAAATAAAACGAAAATTAGTCTCTCTTTAAACGGATTAGAGGGAATGAATTCTGTAGCCAAATCTTATGTCAACTGCACCTTGGGGTCTTTGCACGATTCTGAATTTAGTCTTATTTCTGATTTTCTGGTGGTAGATAAAATTTGTGAAAATCTCCCCTCTACCACTTTTAACATGTCAAATTTTGATTTTTTCAAATCCTTGAGGTTAGCGGACGAATCTTATAACCAACCCGGAAAAATCGATGTACTTCTTGGAAACGATATTTGGCCCTACACCCTACGTGAAGGGAGAATTTGCAATGGTCCTGATCAACCGGTTTGCATTAATACTGTTTTCGGTTGGACCATTGGGGGTAAACTTTGTTCTCAACCTACATTCCCAAAAAATATTCAAGGCCTACTTACAATGTTGCCAAACGACTCACTTAGTACAACATTACAAAAGTTTTGGGAAATCGAGGAAGTTCCTGACATAAAAGCGATTTCACCAGAAGACTCGTATTGTGAAAAATACTTTTTACAAACTACTACAAGAAACGCCGAGGGACGGTACATTGTCTCTATGCCCTTTAAAATCAACTGCCCTGATTTTGGAGATACACGGGCCCTTGCCCTTAAAAGACTCTTTTCCCTTGAAAAAAGACTTGTACAAAATAAATCTTACTATGATGCTTATTCTGAGGTATTTCAAGATTATTTAAGTCAGAATCACATGCAAGTGGTCCCTAGACCTCTCGATTCTGAAATAAATAATTATTTTTATATTTCCCATCACGCAGTTGTGAAGAAAGATTCTTCAACGACCCCTTTAAGAATTGTTTTTAATGCGTCGAACTTTATTAAAAACAAATGTTCTCTTAATTCTGCTGTCTATGTAGGACCCAAGCTGCAAGCCGACATAGTCAAAATTCTACTTAACTTTAGATTACATAAAGTTGCATTGGTTTGCGATTTGCGACAAATGTATCGTATGATACTAGTAGAGCCTGATCAAAGAAACTATCAACGCATTCTTTGGCGATTTTCCCCTGATACTCCCATTCTTGATTTTCAAATAAATACTTTACTTTTTGGCGTAAGTTGCTCTCCATACTTGGCTATTCGCACACTTTTACAATTATCTAATGACTATCTTGATTTACCCTACGCATCGGAAGTTCTACGCAACTCCACCTATATAGATGATTGTGTCATATCTTGTTCCACTTTTGAGATTGCGCAAGAAGTCAAGACTCAATTAATTGAACTTTTGCAAAGAGGCGGCTTTGAAGCTCGCAAGTGGGCTAGCAACTGTCCGGATCTGCTCTCAGATTTACCAGAAACACACGTTCAGACTAAATCTTTGTCATTTGATTCCGAAAATGACAGTTCTTTAAAAATTCTAGGACTTAAATGGAATCCTCAAAATGATAATTTCTTTTTCTCAGTGGATACCAGCCAAAGCTCTAATCAGTGCACCAAAAGAACCATTTTAAGTTTTGTTGCTAGGCTATATGATCCTTGTGGTTTTTTGACACCTGTCACTTTTTATGCAAAATATTTAGTGCAACATTTGTGGTCTTTGGGACATGATTGGGACCAACGAGTTCCTGACAGTATTTTTGAAGTCTGGCAAAACTACCAATCTGACTTTTCATGTTTACAGAATTTTAATATATCTCGAGAACTAGAGATTTATAATTCTAAGTTCATACAATTGATAGGGTTCAGTGACTCTAGTGAAAAGGGTTACTGCGCAGTTACATTTTTTCGTGTTATTTATCATGACAAGACCATAAAAACTTTCTTTATTTGCGGTAAATCAAAAGTTGCTCCATTAAAACGCAAAAGCTTGCCACGTTTAGAGCTTTGCGCATGCGTTCTTTTGAGCAAACTTATGCATTTTATTTTGGAGACGTTTTCTGACAAAGTTCAATTTTCCAACATTTATGCTTTTACAGATAGCACTGTAGCTTTACAATGGATAAAAGCTTCGCCCCACAATTGGAAAACTTTTATCAGTAACCGCGTAATATATATTCAAGAAAGAATTAGTGCAAACTACTGGTTTCACGTTGGTTCTGAACATAACGCGGCCGACTGCGGCAGTCGTGGGTTATTACCCTCTCAGCTAATAGATTTTAAATTATGGAAGCCAGGCCCATCCTTTTTATTTGAACCAGAGGACTCTTGGAATTTTTTACAAGTCGAAATTTCTAAATCTAACGAAGCTTTGGAAGAAAAACGAAACTTAATACTTTCAACTATTATTTCACATAATTTTCTTGACGAGCTTTTTGAAAAATATAGTTCTTTGGCAAAAATAAAAAGAATTGTTGCCTACTTGTTACGCGCTGTCAAATTATTCAAAATTAAAAGAGAAAATAGACCTGCACAAAAGCACTTGGTTCTTTCTGAATTAAATTCCGCTGTTTTGTTTATTACTAAACATGTACAAAGCACGGAGCTCCAAAATGAAATTGTTTCTGTTAAAAACGGACAAATTCCAACAAGTTTAAAAAGGTTAGATCCTTTTTTAGATGATGCGGGTTTTTTACGTGTCGGTGGGCGTATCTGCAATTCTACACTTTCATATGACAGAAAATTCCCTATTCTTTTACCAAAAACATGTAAATTTACGGATTTACTTATTTTGGATATACACCGTACTTATTTACATTGTAGTATACAAACCACTCAATTCTTACTTTTACAGAATTTTTGGATTCTTTCGGCAAAAAAGGCAATTCAAAAAATTCTTTTTCGTTGTCTAACGTGCTGGAAAACTAAGCCGGTAAGCTTTCAACCTAAAATGGGTAACTTGCCAAGTTATCGCTTAGTAGAGGCTCGTGCGTTTTTACACACCGGTGTAGATTTTTGCGGCCCTTTTAACCTGCATGTTACTGCGCGACTGCGCAACTCTCGCACGGTCAAAGCATACGTTGCTCTCTTTTGCTGTCTAAGCGTCAAAGCTGTTCATTTAGAGCTTGTCTCTGACCTCTCAGGAGAAGCTTTTCTCGCGGCGCTACGCAGGTTTTTTGCCAGAAGAGGCAAAAGCCAAGCTATTTATTCGGACTGTGCAACAAACTTCGTTTTTGCTGACAAATACCTCCGTCAAATTTTTGCTACCTGCGTGGAAACCGAAGCAGTTTCGTGGCATTTTAATGTCCCGACCGCCAGTCATATGGCTGGAATATGGGAGGCAAACATTAAATGTGTAAAAACTCATCTAGTTCGCGTAGTAGGTAATCAAATATTAACCTATGAGGAACTCTACACAGTCCTTACCCAAGTAGAGGCAGTGCTGAACAGTAGACCAATTAGTAGCATGTCATCTGACCCCTCGGATATGACCGCGTTGACTCCTGGTCATTTTCTTAATCTTGCGCCCTTGACCACAATTCCTGACCCAGACCTCACAGAGGTTCCCTTGAACCGCATTTCTCGGTGGCAACTTCTTCAAAGAATGCACAGAGATTTCTGGAATCGCTGGAAAAATGAATACCTACACACTTTGCAACAAAGGTCGATATGGCACAAAAGTAACTTTTCTTCAGTAAACCCAGGAACTCTAGTCTTGGTTAAAGATGATAATTTGAAGCCTCTTGAATGGTCACTGGCACGAATTAGTGAGGTAATCTATGGGACTGATGGAATACCAAGGGTGGCGATTGTAAAAACCGCTAAAGGAACCCTTAAGAGGCCTTTGGTAAAACTCTGTCCGTTGCCGGACCCCTTACACTGAAATTAATATTTCAGGGGGGTGGGAATGGTTTGTTCCCGCCTCTATTTCACTTTTGCAATTAGAAAATAGTTTTTGTTTTCACTTTTTTTATTATTTTCAGTTTTTTATTTTTACTTTTGCTTGCACTGCAAGTTTACTTAATTTAATTAATTTTACACTCGATAAGCTTTTAGTGTTTATCCCAATTTTTCTACAATTACCCTACATCCTTTGGGCCCTTTTTTCCTTGCTATCCCCTCTTTACCTTCCCGTAAAGCAGTGCGCGCTAGGCGAAAAGGACAAGAAGCGCGCGAACGTCTCCCCACTGCGCGGAGAAGTCGACCCATCGATCGACCGAAAAACAACGTCTACGAAAGGTATCGCCAATGCCACGTGCGAACCTAATCAATTTTACTGCATGTGAAAATTACAATTTCCTTTAAGAAAATTACGGATTATTCCAAGAAAAATTAGTGAAAGTGCCAAATCTATACGGATTTCCTCTTTTACCCGGTGTTCCCTAGCAGAATCAAAGGTAAGTCGAGTGTACTTTTTTTTCTTTGCGAATTTTCCTAATTTTTCATATAAAATTTTATATTCAAAAATATTATTTACAAGTGCTATACGGCACATCATTCATTATTGCCAATTACGGCAACAGACATCACCAAATAGTCGAGATATCCACGGGAGTAGGATTGACGGTTGTTGGAGAGTTTCCGAACCAGTTTCCCTCATTTTATACAGTCCACCCTTTGATTTCTTAATTTAGGACTGCCCACCTTGTCCACCCCGAACATGGAAGTTTCATCGGTCATTACTATGGCAATTGTTTTTCAAATTAGGCGTGACATGGTCACGGCCTAGCATGATCATCAGTGATTGCACTAATAGCAATTTTACAATTAAACAGGGCTTTTTAGTGTTTAGGGGTTATGGCCAACTTTTTCTTAAAATCCGCCTGTCTGCGTCATGTCTAAAGCCATTTTTACGAGGCTGCTCCGCTAACTTCATATGAAGTTAGCGAAGCACCCAAAAAAACGGTTAAAAATAAGAGCGACAAAATTAATTTTTCCACAACTAATTCACGACAAATTAACGGCAAATTATCTACCTAGTCGCGATCATATGAAGTTAGCGAAGCATCCAAAAAAACGGCCAAAAATAAGAGCAACAAAATTAGTTTTTCCACAGCTAATTAGCGGCAAATTATCCACCATCTTCGATTTCGTAAGTCATGTCTAAAACCGTTTTTACGAGGGTGCTTCGCTAACTTCATATGAAGATAGCGAAGCACCCAAAAAAACGGTCAAAAATAAGACTGAAATAATTAATTTTTCCACAACTAATTCACGACTAGTTAGCGATAAATTATCCACCATATTCGATTTCGATATGTCATGTCTAAAGCCATTTTTGCGAGGGTGCTTCGCTAACTTCATATAAAGTTAACGAAGCATCCAAAAAAACGGTCAAAAATAAGACCGACAAAATTAATTTTTCCACAACTAATTCACGACTAGTTAACGGCAAATTATCCACCTAGTCGCGATTCGATTTGCGATGGGTGCTTCGCTAACTTCATGCTCATAAAATATTCACTGTTTGTTTTGTCTTTCTATGATACAAGATAAAAGAGTTAGAGGGGGTGTCCACACATAGTGTATCCAACTGTAAATATAGTAGCAAAATGCGACACCTTTCAAATAACTAAAACTAAATATACCGTATGTCTAGCTAAGTTGGAGCCATATGGAAAACTTTTTTATTATTACCTTTAGAAAAAAAGTTCATTCATTCTTTATTCTCCGGAACCGCTGCAATTCAAGCTGCAATTTGATTATCCGCGCCATGTTTTTTTAAATAATCTTTATGGTTGTTTTCAAACTTTCGTCTGTGGTGCATTTTATTTAAGTACAAATGCCTATGTTGCTGTTTAAAAATTTTGCTTGCTGCGCATTTTTTAAGAAAATTTAAACTCTAAACCCCCTCCACAGGAAATATCACGAGTCGTCCTTGCCTTAATATTTTTAAATAAAATACCTATATGTAATTTAAATACCTACATTTTGTGCAAACCATAGTCTGACCCCCCGCCCCAAGTTCTGGCTCTGCCATTGCCTTGTTTGACTTTCTTTGGACAAAGTTCTACACTTACCTATTATTTAAAAATGAAATGAAAAGTATTTATTAGTTTTTAATGAATTGCGTATGGTTTTATATTGTATTTCAGATATCTAAAGGTTGGAAATTTAAAGAATCTTTCTTTTAAGAATGTTTTATTAGTTTGTGATGAATTGCCTATGGTTTCACAATAAATGCGTATGGTTTTTCCAGGAGCTAAAGGTTGCAAGCCAAAAGAATCTTTCTTTTTAAGAAATTTTTATTAGTTATTGATGATTGAGGAATTATTTTATATACCCACAAAAATCTTGTTTTGTCTTTTCTAAAGACCAGAAAAGAGGCATCAATCGTATTTAACAATATATTTTTAAAGAATTTAGACTTTAGAAAATTCATGTTCGAATAATTAGACACACATTAAAAGTTTTTAAATAAAATTACTCTTAAGAATACCAAGGAGGTAACAGCTGACCCAAAGTTTATGCATGTATTGCCAGTAATATACAACAAAGTTAGAATGACTTGTTTCCCCCTCGAATAATACTCTAGTGTGTTAGAATGATAGCATTAGTCTAAGTTATATTGTTTCTTACCTTTAAATTTTGGCCATAAATGGGATTTTTCTAAAAGCTTTTGTAACTCCATGATGCTCATCGAAACTCTGTTTCAATTTTCGCAGAAACAACAAAGCACAGCCAATTTTCCGTGAGAACAGCGGCTTAACCCTATGTTAACCTTACGGTGTGTTTAAGAGGTGGTAGACGCTTTTACTCATTGGGCGTCGACCGGTGAGATACCACCATGCCAGAACTGAGTAGCGCTAAGTGGTATCACCACGTTCCGCTACTGCGCTGGCAGTCCGGTTCCAACAATGAGTAACAGATAGCATGATGGCGCCTCCAGGATCAAAATATTCCGGAGGTAAAATACCCGACCACTCGGATCTCCGGGCGTCGGGTGATCCTGGGGGTCCTTCATGCAAAGATATTAAAAGAAGACCAAAAACTCAACTCACAATTGATTTTAGCAATATAAGAGGATTAAGTACCAACATGAATTCAGTTCACCAACATCTTGAAGAACAAAGACCTGACATCCTTGTTCTCACTGAAACTAAAATCAGTTCTGCAACACCTATTGTGAACTATCTTTATCCCGGCTATGACCTACACCACCGATTTCGACATAATTTTGGGATCTGTGTGTACATTAAAAATGATCTTTCATGTCATCGAGAGGAGAAGCTAGAACCAGCGAACCTCGATATCATATGGCTGAAATTCACCTCAAAGTCATCGACCAAGTTCATTTGCTGCCTCTACCGACCGCCAAGTAATACCGAGTATCAAAACTTTTTTGCGACATTATCCGAAAACTGTGATAGTATACAGTCTAACTATCCACATGCGGAAATTGTTTTTTTAGGCGATTTTAACGTCCACAATATACCCTGGCTAAAACACCACAACAAAACAGATAATGAAGGCAGGGAAGCAGAAGCTTTTGCCATAAGTTGTGGTCTAACGCAGCTTGTCGATGAACCTACCCGTATCTCAGAAAGGGGTGAATTTGCAGCGCTTTTAGACTTGTTCCTAACTACAAATCCTGACTTGTACACAATTCAAGTAGATCCCCCACTTGGTTCATCCGATCATAAACTTATAAGAACAAAGTGCGAAATGTTCATACCGCCAAGCCAACAATCACTTTCTCGTCAAATGTGGCACTATAAATCGGCAAAATGGAATGACCTTAAACAGTTTTACCTGGATTTTCCATGGCAAGAGGTTTGCTTTAAAACAGCTGATCCCACTATTTGCTGTAATGAAATAACAAAAGTAATCTTATCTGGAATGGATGCATATATCCTACATACAATAAAACGCAGAGCTAATGCAAAACCTTGGTTCAACAGCCAGTGTCAAACGGTTGTACAGAAAAAACACAAAGCATATAACCTTTGGAAACGACAACAAATCGCTCAAAACCACACAGAATTTATAGAAGCCAGAAATAGTTGCAAAATTACTATTGACGCCGCCAAAGAAACATACAATCAAAGAATAAAAAACAGGTTGCTGAATTGTCGAAGTAGTTCTAGGTCCTTTTGGTCTCTTGCAAAAGCCGTTGGATCAAACTTCACCAAGTCATCCATACCACGACTTACAGATAAAAATACTCACTTAGCCACAACATCAGAGGAAAAAGCCAATATGCTGGCCAAAATCTTTTCCTCCAACTCAAACCTAACAGTGCCAAATGGAAAAACTCCACCGTTCATTGAAAGGGTTTCCCACAGTATGCCAGAGGTACCCTTTTGTCACAGAGAAATACGAAAATCCCTTAAAAAGTTGGATACAAACAAAGCAATGGGTCCAGATGGCATTCCCGCGATAGTACTCAAAAATTGTGCTAGCGAACTCACCCCAACTTTCGCAAAATTATTCAATTTATCTTATAGGCAAGAAGTATATCCATCATCATGGAAGTCTGCCGCAGTACAACCCATTCCAAAGAAAGGAAAAAAGACAGATCCGTTAAACTATAGACCAATTGCTCTACTTCCGGTGATATCAAAAGTAATGGAAAGAGTTGTGAACAATCACCTAACCAAGTACTTGGAAAAGTACAAAATTATCAACGACAAGCAATATGGATTTCGAAAATATAGGTCAACTGGCGATTTACTTACATACGTCACTCAGTTATGGCAAAAAGCGATTGAGTTGCGAGGTGAAACACGAACAATTGCCTTAGATATATCTAAAGCATTCGATAAAGTCTGGCATGAAAATCTGCTCAACAAGCTCAAAGCAACGGGATTGTCGCCGAGACTTTGCACTTGGTTTGAAAGTTACCTTAAGGATAGATCCATTTATGTTGCACTGGATGGCCGGAACTCCAACTCTTACCAAATAAATGCTAGTGTGCCACAGCGAGCAATCCTTTCGCCAACACTTTTTCTGATTTACATAAATGACCTCATAGATAAAACAGTAAATCCACTTTATTGCTTTGCAGATGATGGCAATGTAGTCTCCTCAGTCATACCACCCACATGTCTCTCCGCACGTGAATTCCATTACCTTAGACTAACTGAAATATCACAGATAAATAACGACTTGGAGATAATAGAGGACTGGGGCAACAAAAACCTTGTACAGTTCAACGCGCAGAAAACCCAAGCAGCCCTGTTTTCAAAAAAGACCAGCACCGGTGAGCCAAACATCATGCTATCTGGAAGTGCTGTCGCATTTCAGAGCCAGTTGAACATCTTAGGAGTCACTGCAGAGACCAACATGTCTTGGCACAGTCACGTGGCAGATATAGCTAAAAGGGCGTCCCAAAAGCTTGGGGTGCTATTTCGTACAAGACATCTGTATACACCAAGCCAACTGCTGACACTCTACAAAGTCCAGATTCGACCAACTATGGAGTACTGCTCACATATATGGAGTGCGGCACCCAAACATACCTTAATGCTTTTGAACACCGTGCAAAAACGAGCTATCAAGCTAATCAGTGACCCCGCACTTACCCGTAGCTTGGATAGTCTCGAACATCGAAGAACTGTGGGCGATCTATCTCTCTTCTACAGGTATTATCACGGAAAATGCTCTGAAGAGTTGGCACGTATGATCCCCCCGGGAGTAGCACCTACTAGGCGAACACGTCAAACAGACGGTAACCATCAATTTATTGTCAAAATAGAGGCACCAAGAACCTCATTATATCAGAATTCATATCTCTGGAGAACAGCATCGCTGTGGAATAAACTCCCTGCGACAGTTTTCCCTGCAGGTTACAACCTGAACCGTTTCAAAACCAACACACACCAACATTTCCGCGCACTTGCCGCTTCACGAGCGTGATAGGGATCTCCTTGCGAGTGCGCATAGCAGTAAAAAAAAAACCCTACCCGTGTCCAAGCTCCTAGCAAACTAACGCCTTCGTGATCTTGTCCCACTGACTTACTTGGAAATATGCGAACCTCGGGAGCCAAAATTCTACGACCTTGTAACAAGTTCATAAAAAATTGATTTAAGTACAGGAAATAAAATTAAATTCAGGGTGTTTTAGGCAAAACCCACACTTTTTTACCAAAAGTATAAAGGGCTAAAAGAATAAAAAATTTACATCAAATTAATAGATAATTTAACAAAGTGCTGGTCGGTGAGTCGAGGTTTTTGTTGGACATAATTCAACCACTACAGGGTAAGTCCGAATCTTTTGTCAAAAACTCGGAACATTTTGTGGAGGTTTTAAAAGGTATCGAATTAGATCCCGGCGATAGATTTGTAAGTTTTGATGTAGAAAGTCTCTACACCAACGTGCCAATAAATGAGTCACTCAGTATCATTAAAAACAAATTACAAACTGATGATACACTTCACGAGAGAACAACGCTATCGGTGGAGGGGGTGATGGATCTTTTGGAGCTCTGTCTCCGTAACTCTTACTTTCAAGTGAAAGATAAGTTTTACGCGCAAAATGATGGACTCCCAATGGGTTCATCTCTTTCGCCAGTGGTAGCCAACATCTACATGGAGTGGTTCGAGGGCCATGCGATCAACACAGCAAGAGTCAAACCAAAACTATGGCTACGATACATGGATGACACATTTATTATATGGCCGAAAAATGATGACGAACTACAAAATTTTCTACACCATTTAAACGGTATTCGACCAACAATCAAGTGCACCATGGAAATTGAAAAAGATTTGGCCTTACCTTTTTTGGATGTTCTTGTCAAACGATTAGACAGAAACATTCAAACCACTGTATATAGGAAACCTACACACACGGGACAGTACCTAAATTTTAAGTCTAATCATTCTGTTGCAACAAAACAAGGAGTTATAAGAAGTTTGTATTTAAGAGCCGTAAATATTTGTAGTAATAATGAAGAATTAACCACAGAAATTAACAACATTAAAAAGGACTTACAACAGAATGGTTATTCCGAGAAATTAATAAACTCAACGATATTTAAAATTAAAAACAAACTAAATGTACCAAATTCTCAAAATAATAATCCGTTAGGTGTTATTAACATTCCATATGTTCAAGGGATTTCAGAAAACATAAGACGAATAGCTAAACACTATAATATAAAAACAGTATTTTCTTCGGGAAATACGATAAGAAGTTTTGTAACTAAAACAAAACCAGACAATCCCTCAAATAATAAGGAATGTATTTACCAAATCCCGTGTGAGTGTGGTAAATCATATGTAGGTGAAACGAAACGCCCTCTTCAGGTTAGAGTAAATGAACATCTAAAAAGTACCCAATTAGGGGATATTGAAAAATCCGGTTTAGCAGATCATGCTTGGTCAAATGATCACAGGATTCAGTGGTCAGAAGCTAATGTTTTACATAAGGAGTCGCATTGGCGAAAACGAAAGTTTATTGAAGCTGCGTATATAATGCAGAATAAAGAAGTTTTCAGTCAACCAAGCACGGACATACCAAACATATGGAAACCACTCCTTAAGGAAAACAGGCGTCTTAGGATTAAAAAAGGGGGCGGGCCGTCACACCTGACTGCACACCAAGTAGTATAAGTAGTAGCCTAGAGACTAGATTGTTTAGTTCACACTTGATAACGGTTAGAGATACTTACTAACCGAAACGTCGTGTTTTAAAATAAATAAAGACAATGGAAGTCCGAAATTTTATATCTACACAATCATTGTCTACGAGTTTCAAACAAAGAGTTGATATTGTTTGTTGGAAATTCCACGTGCACCACTAGTAGATGGTTAAATAGGGTTTTATACAATTAACAATCGTGAATGTGTATTCCTCTCCCATCCCCATATAATACCCACCGTATCCAAAGAAAAATACTCTGCCAATATATGGGCCCCTAAGCTCACACTAGGTACTATAGTTATGTGAGCTAATATAACTAAAAACTGAAATATATTTTATTCAACTCCACACTAAATTACCTTTCGTTTGATACCACACAAGCCATGTTTTGACTTAAACTCAAATTTTTGAAATCCACCCCCACCCTTAAAAAAACAAAAACTAAAATGTATTTTGTTGAACTCCGGACTTAATTACCTTTCGTTTGATATCACACACGCCATATTTTCACTTAAACTCTCATTTTTTAAATATACCCCCACCCTTTTTTTTTAAATAAATTAAAATGTATTTTGTTTAACTCCAGACTCAATTACCTTTCGTTTGATATCACACACGCCATATTTTCACATAAACTCTAATTTTTGAAATCTATCCCCACCCTTTTATTTGGTTTGTGTTCGGTGGATTTTGTTCATTTTTAAATGGGACCATCTCGACCCAAGACCCAGCCCAGGTACCAAATTTCATTAAAATCGGCCAAGCGGTTTTTGAGTTATGCGCGTTGGTCGTTACAGACAGACATACAGACACACAGACAGACATACAGACAGACAGACAGACAGACAGACAGACGGCGCAACAAAAAAGTTTCAAAATCATCTGAAACGCAAAGATATATAAAAATTTTTGAAATCGGAGCAACTTTTTTTTTTTCGAAAAAATTAGGATCACCATAGCTCACACTACTATAGTATAGTATATGTGTGAGCTAATAGAGATGATGAAACCGTTTCCGAATAGGCGGATTTTGAATCAGTGCCTCGGTGGCTCAGTGGAAGAGCGTTTGCCTAGATAGCGAAAGGTCGCTGGTTCGAGTCCAGCCTCAGATAAATCTTTTTATTATCTTATTTTTCTTATTTTTCCTTGCCCTTATGCCACTAAATTCTCATCGTTGGTCTCGGCAGACAAATTAACAAAACCTCAAAAAATGCCTTAAATTACAATTAGTAAAGTTGTAGCAAGCTAAAATGTTAAGAAACATAATTGTCCGAAACATTAATTTTAGGTATTTCGGACAATTGCTAGTGTGTTTTAGACAATTACCGTAACTACGTTTTATACTATTTTTCCATATATTCAGAAGATGTTTTGAATGAAAACTATTTGTTTTTAAAATTTGTAGATGGAGGACACTAATTATCAGTGACGACTCCAGGCGGGGGGGGGGCAGAGGGGCCCAGTCCTTCCTCTTTAGACAAAAACATAATTTTAGTTCTGCAGCGTATATTATTAGAAATTTTCTACAAAACCTGCTTAATAGTAAAATTTTCTTTGTCGGCAGCGCAACTATACCTCCTTTTGGTGCTAAATTTCACACTTCAGACCTATGAAAAACCGCAAACATAATATTTTGGTGTTTTCTACCACTACGACCCCTTCCCCCAGGAAATTGCTATTGCTTATATTGTCTGTTTTAATGTATAAGATGAAACACACTAATTAATGTTAGTCCGAACTGTTGTAGCTTTTGATCTAAAAGTTTGATGTAGTTCTGGCCCATAAAAAATCATAATTTATGAATATTCTATTTCAATATTCTACCAGTGTTTTTGTATGTGCGGTTTTATATGTACAAAATAAATATACGGGACACGCTATAACCGCGCAGCAAAATACCGTCCAAAAAATACCTCACATGTGCAAAAACTATATATGCTATTACCTGGCAAACACCACGCAAAGTTTTTACCGCGCAACATAAAAATGGCTTAGCCCAAATCGCGCAGAAGTTACTACACAAAGTTTTAACTGCGTGAGATATCAAACCGCGCAGCCCATTACCGCGCAAAAAATATCGCGCAAGGTAATAACCACTCAAAACCAAAAAACAGCACAGCTCATTACTTTGCGAAAAATACAATTTTATATCCAATAAAGACACACAAAAGCGTTTTTAAGTCAAGATCTGCTTTATTGTACCGAAGAGATGAAGAAAAAAATTAATAATTCAAGGCAAAACAATATTGGTTCTTATATAATTACTATTTATTGGAACTAAACTATTGTAGTCCCAGCCTTTGCGTATATAAGTGTCAGGAAAAGATCTGTTATCATCCGAAACATCTAAGTTAACCCCCTTACTTGTCTCTTATTATATTTTTTTTTATTTGTCAAGTACACTGTATTTATGGTATTACAGTAGATTTAAACTTAAGGTTCACTAAACAGTTCTCCCCGCTTTAAAGTCTGTAACTCACAATTGTGTTGTGTTTATAGCATTATTTTGTTTTATATAATTCATTTAGTTTACTAGGTCAAACGGCTTCACACTTTTTAGTCTTCGAACTAGCATAGTATTCTCTAGATGCTGAATTGCTCCCATATTTAAATGTTTATGGCTTTTTGAGTACTTTTTTATATTCTCTGCTACAGTTTTAATTTTTGGGTCCCGATGGGGGTCACTATTTCGAACGTACCAAGGTGAATTCACAATGTTTCTTATAGTTTATTTTGAAATCTCTGTAGAACTAGAATGTTACTCTCTTTAGTACAACCCCATAGTTAACTACCATATGTTCATACTGGTTTCAGTATTTGTCTATAAAGCTGTAACTTATTACGAATTGTTAAATTGGACTTCCTTCCAATTAGCCGGTTAATTTTTTTTTAGCCTTCTTCAATCCATCTTTGGACATAGGCCTCCCCCAATATCTTCCACTCTTATCTGTCTCTCGCCGTGTTCATCCATCTAGTTCCCGCGTGTTTCTTCAAATCGTCCGCCCATTTCATTTATGGTTTTCCCCTACATCTTTTATTTTCCCAAGGTTCACAATAAATTTGTTCCATCGATCGTCTTTCTGTCTGATATTATGACCGGAAAATTTTCATTTTAATTTTGCTATTTCTCCTCTGACATCCCTTACTTTTGTTTTATTTCTTATCCATTCATTCCTTTTGTTACCTTATCCATGTTTGATTTTGTAAATGTCCAGGTCATTGATCCATAGGTAAGTACAGGAAGGATACATTGGTTATACACTTTCGTTTTGAGGTTCTGAGGATATTTTTTATTTCTTAATATGTAGCTTAATTCACCGAAAGTTGCCCAGGTCAATTTTGCTCATCTTTTGATTTCAGCTGTTTGGTTTTCTTTTTTTAGTTTAATAATTTGTTTGTTATGGTTTTAGTTTTAGTGTAGGTCATACTTACGCCTATATTTTTAGCTGCTGTATCGAGTTCTTCCAGCATTTTTATCAGTTCTTCTTTCTTGTCTCTTATTAAGGCGATTTCATCAGCATATCTTAGGTGGTTCAAGAACTGTCTATTTACTTTGATGCCTATTTCTACCCAATCTAAGCTTTTAAAAACATCTTCTAGGGCCTGGTTAAATAGTTTATGGAATATTGTGTCACGAATTTGTCACCTCTACTTATGCGGATTGGCTTGGTTCCTTCGTGGGTTTTGATTGATGTTGTATATATTGGCTATTAAGTCTGTATATCTATGATCTATTCGGCTATTAATTAAAGATGCTTTTACTGTCCAGTGCTCAATGCTATCGAAAGCATTTTCGAAGTCTATAAGTTGTTTGATCGTTCTATTAGGATTTTCATGGATAATAAGTGGTCAACTGTACTGAAACCTTTTCCAAAGCCTGCTTGGTCCTTTGATTAATATCCGTCAAATTTTGTTGTTAGTCTGTCTGTTAATATTTTCGTGAAAAGCTTATAAATAACATTGAAGAATGGTCGATAGTGTAGGTCTGCTTTATCGATCCTCTTGTGTAGAATAATGGTTATGGATTCTTTCCAGTTGTTCGGGATTATTTTTTTTGTATTTACTTGAGCATTTCTACCGTTACTCCGTCTTTTCCAAGTGATTTGTTATTTTTCATTTTCTTTAAGGCTCCTTTTATTTCCGCTTTGCTTATTTCAGGTTGTAGCTCTGAGTTTATGTTCTTTATTTATGTTTGGAGTTTCTTCATGGTTTCTCGTGATGATTCCCCTTTTGTTGGTATAACTCTGTATAGAATAGTTGTGTGATATTTATGATATCCTCTGTAACGTTAGTTTTTATGCCGTTAATATCGTTTAATTTATTTTTTTCATATCTACCTAGAGTCCGCCTTGGACATTTCATATTTCTGTTATTTTCTATATCATCATCATCTTTCTATACTTTATCTAAAATTATTAGCTCACACATATACTATACTATAGTAGTGTGAGCTATGGTGATCCTAATTTTTTCAAGAAAAAAAAAGTTGCTTCGATTTTAAAAATTTTTATATATATTTGCGTTTCAGATGATTTTGAAACTTTTTTGTTGCGCCGTCTGTCTGTCTGTCTGTCTGTCTGTATGTCTGTCTGTCTGTCTGTCTGTCTAACCAAATAAAAGGGTGGGGGTAGATTTCAAAAATTAGAGTTTAAGTGAAAATATGGCGTGTGTGATATCAAACGAAAGGTAATTGAGTCCGGAGTTTAACAAAATACATTTTAGTTTTTGTTTTTTTTAAAGGTGGGGGTAGATTTCAAAAATTTGAGTTTAAGTCAAAACATGGCTTGTGTGGTATCAAACAAAAGGTAATTTAGTCTGGAGTTGAATAAAATATATTTTAGTTTTTAGTTATATTCGCTCACACGTACACTATAACTATAGTACCTAGTGTGAGCTTAGGGGCCCATATATTGGCAGAGTATTTTTTTTAACATGTGCTATTGTCACGAAGGGCGCGTAACATAAAGTTAAACCAATATTTCCCGAATAATTAAAAAGGAACTTAATAAATTACTAGATGTATTAACTTTTGGGACAACCTATAAGTCGATATAAATCGATTGACGTCAATAACTATTATTGCAATTCGGCACAAATAGTTTATAAATTCGCGGGCAATGCATATTTCCGGGCTTTTTTGGTGACAGAGATTCGGGACCACTAAATACCGCGGGGCGAGGCGTCGCCTCGCGGAACTAAAGTTTCGGCTTTTTTCCTTATACTGAACGTTAAACCGGGTGAGTGCGGGCGGTCACATCGAGTGACGTAGCCGACTGACGACAATTTGGGCGTGAACTGGGGTTCCTAGATAACCAGCCGGCCGCAAATTCTGTTGCTTCCAGGTAAGTCCGGGTGTCGCCCCCTTAGCCAACTCCCCAACATTTGCTGTATTATTTATTCGGTTCTTAGTTTTATAATACACCTTTTAACTCCCTACAGGTGTTATTTAATCTGCATCCCTTAGTTTTTAAACAAAGATCTCCGTCGGCTCGAATCGAAATAACTCCGTTAGATCGATTCGACCGGCGCGGTATCATTTAAACAAATTGTTAATAACGAATAAGGGTTCGGTTATGAACGCCCCCATAGTCAACTCCCCATTTACTGTAACCAACCCAGGCCAACCTTTATTCGTGACATGGTGGAGCCAACTGACCAACCTTTATTCGTGACATGGTGGAGGCAAGCCGAGTTTAAAATACAAAGGGACGCAGGGGTTAAAATTTGTAAGGGAAAAAAGTCAATTAGAAAGTGGGGTTTTTTTTTAGTTTTCTTAAATACACGTAGTCCAAAATTATTTTTTTTCGCAATTCAACAACTAGCGGGGATTAAAGAGAAAAAGAGCAAGGTAGTTGGCCAAGGGCACCATCCTAGTGACTAATAATTTGTGTTTGTGTCGCCCAAATAGCTTTAAAAAATAAAATAAAAAATATTACGGGGGCTCGTAAAGCCACATAATAAAAACAAGCAGTGACAAACAAATAACAGACGGTTTTTTTTTGCTTACTCGACAGAACCGGGTTGTTAAGCGCGCGTATGCGAAGTTCTAGTCTTACATTTGTATACAGAGTGATCGAAATTACTTTCGGCCTGATAACTTTCGAAGGGAGGACCACAGGCGAGAGAAAATTTTGATCGTGTATATTTAAATTAAGAGTAGGTTAGGAGGAAAAACAAGCAGTGACAAACAAATAACAGACGGTTTTTTCGCTTACTCGACAGAACCGGGTTGTTGGGCGCGCGTATGCGAAGTTCTATTCTTACATTTGTATACAGAGTGATCGAAATTACTTTCGGCCTGATAACTTTCGAAAGGAGGACCACAGGCGAGAGAAAATTTTGATCGTGTATATTTAAATTGAGAGTGGGATAGGGCTCATCCTTACTGCAGCGAAAAGAGAGCGTACCAAAGTTCGTCAGGAATCAGAATACTAAAACGAAACTGAATCCTGGGGACGAGGCGGTATCTTTCCGCAGTAGGAAGGGTGGGTTGTTCGTATGCCGCGAAGGAAACCAGGGAAGAGAGTTAGAGAAGCGAAAAGACAAAGACGTGAGACGTTACAAAAATCGATCCCGCATTTTTTTGAGGACGGGATACCGATCAAACTCAATACCGAAGGGAGGCCCGTAACGCCAGATATTTCGTGGTAAGAGATCGAATTGGGTAATCCAACCGCGGGGGAAAATTCACAAAAGGCACAGACCAAAAACCAAGGGTATCCGAGAGACGAATTTTTAGGGCAACTTGAGAAAGAATATTTAGAGCTATTTGGGCCAGGATAACGAAATATCCAATAACCCTGACCAGGGCACCATGAAGATATTTTGTTCTCATCACAAAAACCACGCTGGTTAGGCAAAAGACTTGATAAAAATAGTCGCGTTGATTACAGGGTAGATTAGAGGTCCACCTGACGAAATTGGTAGTCAGACGTAGGTAGAATAGCAATATAGTTCAAAGTTTTTTTTTTAAGTTAACAAAATTGGTAAAGCCCGGGAGTTATTAGGCTGAACGCAAGAAAACTGTCAAAAATTGGCAGCCAGGATAAGTACGGTGACAAAAAGTGGTAGTCAGACCGGAAAAAAAAGAGCAATAAATCGAATATACTCTACGTAAGAGAGGTAGTCATACATGTTAGGTTAAAAACACAGAAGTTCAATTGAGCCATTATTAAACCAGCGATAGGGAAAAATTTAGAAAAGAGACGGCAAAAGCGTAAGCAGCGTGTTTTTTGGTGAAGAAAAAAATATAATAAGAATATTTCTCGAAAAAATCTAAACCCCACGACGCTACTGACTTTATAAAATAGGAAAAGAAAGTAGGACTTGTTAAACAAACTACCAAAGGAAAAATACCCAACCGTTTGCATTAATAATATTAGTAGGTAATTGTTAACGGAAAAAAGCGATCTGGTTACAATAACGTGACGAATTCAAAAAATCAAAGCTGTACTATCTTTAGAGGTTATCGACCCAGACGAAAGGGCCATCGCTTTAAAAAGCTACCGTTGAAAAAGCAAAATTTAATATTTTAGTCTTTTATTAATATAAAAATTCCAAAAAAGCTGTTTATTCTTTGATTTCTTTATTAGTCAGTCATTTCGAGATAATATTGCAGTTGGGAGTTTTAGGCACAAGGCACACAAACCCAGGACAAGATTAATTTTTTTTTTTTACTCTAATCAACTAAAAGTCTAGATATTTGTTTTTTTCGTTGTTTTTCTATTGGTCAATCAACTAGGGAGAATATTTAAGTTGGAGTTATAGTACGTATAACACAAACAAAAGTCAAAATCCAATATTTTAATCGTAAAATAATACAAAAATTCCAAAAAAGTTGTTTTTCTTTGACTTCTCTCTTAGTCAGCCATTGGCAGAAAATATTGGAGTTGGGGAGTTTCACACACAAAGTACACGAACCCACAGCAAAATTAATTATTTTTTATCTTTAATCAACAGAAAAAGTTTAGATATTTATCTTTTCTTTGGTTTTTTTGGTCAGGCAATTGAAGAAAATATTGGAGTTGGGGAGTTTACGCACAAAGCACACGAGCCTAGAAAAATTAATTATTCTTATCTTTAATCAACAGGAAAAGTTTAGATATTTATCTTTTCTTTGGTTTTTTTTTGGTCAGTCAATTGAAGAAAATATTGGAGTTGGGGAGTTTACGCACAAAGCACACGAGCCTAGAAAAATTAATTATTTTTGTTCTTTAATCAACAGAAAAAGTTTAGACATTTATCTTTTCTTGGATTTTTAAGTCGGGCAATTGAAGAAAATATTGGAGTTGGGGAGTTTTACGCACAAAGCACACGAGCCTAGAAAAGTCAATTATTTTTTTTCTTTAATCAACAGAAAAAGTTTAGATAGTTATTGGTTCTTTGTTTTTTCTTGGTCAGTCAATTGAAGAGAATATTGGAGTTGGGGAGTTTACGCACGAAGCACACGAACATAGAGCAAAATTGATTATTTTTGTCTTTAATCAACAGAAAAAGTCTGGATATTGTGTTTTTCTTTTTGTTTTTTTTCTTAATCAATCAACTAGGGAGAATACCGGAGTTGAGGAGTTCTAGCACAAATAACACAAAAAAAAAGTATATTTTAGTCCTAAATTAATATAAAAAATAAATAAAATTTGTTCAACGAGTTCTAAAATAAATTAAAAACTAGACAGAGGTAGACCCTCGAAACGACAAAAATAAAATAGCTGTCAAAAGAGTGGGTAACACGCAAAAATCAGTAGCGTCTAAGGTAGTAGACGTAGTAAATTATTTGTTTTGGTGAAACCGTGCAAATACCCAGGTCAGGGCGCAATATAACATATTTTCGCTTTTTGGGAAATTTTTAGGAAATAAACTAGAACTTATAAGGGTAATTTTTCTTTTTGGTAATAAAAAAGCCGAAAGATATTATAGGTCACGGCATTATATGTAAGGTTAAATAGTTTTGTTTTTGAGAGGCACCTAAAAGTAGAGTGTATAAAAATTATTATAACTAATAAACACCTTTTGAGCACCAGCAAGTTAATAGGACAAACCTCTAGTAGGTCGTAAATTGGCAAGAAACTAAAAATTTGTGGTTCTTAAGGAAAATATTTCAACAAAGTAAAAGACATAAAATGAGATTTTGCAAAAAGTGTCCCAAAATAACGAAAAATTAAAAATAATTGCTAGGAAAATTTGGGTTACACAAAAAGAAAAATTCAGTAGCGACCAAGGCGAGATTCACCAGGCCAAAGGACTAACACAATGTGGGATAATTTTTTTTTAGGAAGCGTGAAAGATAAGTTAATGCATCCTTAATTTTGCGGAAAAAATTAACTCAAAGACACTGATAGGCTGAATATAGCGCTACTAACAGCTGATTAATAAACTGACAAGATAACAATTTTTGTTATTAAAAAGTCAAAAATTAGTTTTTTATGCGAATTAAGAAAAAAAAGTTTTGTTTGTTATAAATAATTGTTGCCCACAGCTGTTACAAAGATTGAGTAATGAGTCTTTACAGCGAGTTGAGCTGGAAAAAAAAGCCCTTTTAGACATTGAGAAGTTACAGCTGATGGGGTTAAAAAGTAAAAACATACATGTGTTTTTTCAAACCAATTGAACCTACAGGTACATATTTAAAGTAGTTGCAGTGTATGCGTTTTGTGTGGATCTTGGTTAGCCATATAGTATCTATCGAGATATCTGAAACTCATCATAAAGTAGTTTTATATGCTAAAGTAAATACTTTCTGTTGATAGGTAAAAGGCGGGCAATATTTTAGAAGAAGCAAATACCCATATAAGTAATTGATAAAAAGTAGGAAATTAAGACCTTAAGGAAAGTAAGGACTACGGACAAAAATAATACACTGAAAAGAAGAAAGGCTGAGGTAAAAAAAACGCAGAAATAGTTCTAAAGGAAATTAGGGCCTCAGGAAGTAAAGAAAAGTAAATTTGAAGAAAAAGGGATAAAGTAGGCCAATTGGGCGGAAAAGAATTACAGGACGCCGTGACGTAAATGTGAACTCCGAAGGAAACTGGAGTTTAACGATTAAATAGGAAGAGAGAGAAGGATAATTTAGAGGAGTCCTGAAGGAAATTAGTGTCTCAGGAAGCCAAATTAAAGAAGAAAATGGAGGCCTATGGGGCAGAACAGACGTGTAGGACGTCGGGACGTAAACGTGAACTCCGAAGGAAAATGGAGTTTAACGATTAAATAGGAAGAGAGGAGGATAATTCAGAGGAGGCCTGAATGATATTAGGGTCTCAGGAAGCGAAATTAAAGAAGATAAAGTAGGCCTATGGGGCAGAACAGACGCCTAGGACGCCGTGACGTAAACGTGAACTCCGAAGGAAACTGGAGTTTAACGATTAAATAGGAAGAGAGAGAAGGATAATTTAGAGGAGTCCTGAAGGAAATTAGGGTCTCAGGAAGCCAAATTAAAGAAGAAAAAGAAGGCCTATGGGGCAGAACAGACGTGTAGGACGTCGTGACGTAAATGTGAACTCCGAAGGAAACTGGAGTTTACCGATTAAATAGGAAGAGAGAGAAGGATAATTTAGAGGAGTCCTGAAGGAAATTAGGGTCTCAGGACGCCAAATTAAAGAAGAAAAAGGAGGCCTATGGGGCAGAACAGACGTGTAGGACGTCGTGACGTAAACGTGAACTCCGAAGGAAAATGGAGTTTAACGATTAAACAGGAAGAGAGAAGGATAATTTAGAGGAGTCCTGAAGGATATTATGGTCTCAGGAAGCGAAATTAAAGAAGAAAAGGGAGGCCTATGGGGCAGAACAGACGTGTAGGACGTCGTGACGTAAACGTGAACTCCGAAGGAAAATGGAGTTTAACGATTAAACAGGAAGAGAGAAGGATAATTTAGAGGAGTCCTGAAGGACATTAGGGTCTCAGGAAGCGAAATTAAAGAAGAAAAGGGAGGCCTATGGGGCAGAACAGACGTGTAGGACGTCAGGACGTAAACGTGAACTCCGAAGGAAAATGGAGTTTAACGATTAAATAGGAAGAAGAAGGATAATTTAGAGGAGTCCTGAAGGACAGACGTGTTGACTAAAACACGAATTCCGGAGAAAAAGGGATGTTATGTATTTAATAATGGGAGTAAGAGGAATTTAGAAGAAAAAGAGCCAATGCTGCAAAAGGTATAAAGGAATTCTAAAGGATATTAGGAACTTGAAAAGCAACGCTGACGAGAACGCAAACTAGGCTAATAAGGCGGAGAAAGCAAACGGAGTGTTGCAGAAAAAAGAGTCCTGAGGGAAAAACGGGACTTAAGAAGAAGAGAGGTAGACGAGAAACGGGGAGAACTCGGCCCGACAAAGCAAATAGTAAGCTACAAGGAGCCCAAAAGGAGCGTTTCCAAGCAACTGAAAAAATTTAGGAGGAAAGAAGGAATTCCCGAGGAAAAATCGGGACGCTTATTGCAAAAAATTGAGTTGAAGCAGTGGCAAAAGTTTCGCCGGAGCGAGCCAAAGATATTTTAAATACAGAAGATTTTAAAATAATACAGGTCCCAAAGTCTGGGATCAATAAACAAGAACACAGTGGTGTTCTACCATAAGAGGTCAATAGTCATTTGGACCAATGGAGGCCTTAGGTGGTGTCAAAAAATACTAGGTACACGCATCCAGAAGGGAAGTGGACGAAATAAAGGGAATAGCAAAAGCTAGAGAATGGGCACCACCGAAAAAAGGGTTAAGGCAAGATGCAAAGATACAGGAAGGGACACATTTATCCTGAAAGAAGAAAGCAGGCGTCCGGTGAGATGCCAGAATTGCCGCCGAGGCACCTGTACAGCAGGTAATGTAAGAAGTAACTCCACGAAATATAGTCTACGGCAGGCAGTAGCGGAACTTTGGATGGGAGGAAAAACTAACAGAGCTAGTATGTTAGTTTCCGTATGACAGTTGTTCCCCAAGTCTTGCAGAAAAAAAATTCATTTGAGTAGAATCCGTCAAATAGTTTTTGAGTTGTATGAAATACAGACATACTGACAAGACTACAAATAAGTGATTTTAAATTTAATTATACGCGTAGCAGTCGTTTGTCGCATTGCATTTAGCATTATGTTTACTTAAATAAAATTATTAAAGTATATAATAACTGGCAGGTCACAAACGAAAACCCCTAGGCTTGCAATTTTTTTTATTATAATGAATTTGATACAATCAGCAAATGCATGGGTAAACGCCACACATATTGTTTATGTCAATTCTAAGAAAAAATACATGACCTACACAACAAAGGTTTATTTAGTCAAAATAAAGTTAAAAAACAGTTATGAATAAAAAACAATTGCTAATTTTTTTTTTACAGCATTCTTAATTACTGATATTATTGACGGGGTCGGTTACTGCCCATATTGAACCGATGTGAATGAGTCTAATAGGGTGGCTGACAAAAGAAAGTGAAATAGAAAAAATAAAAACATGTTCAGGTAGTTTTTAAGGAAAATACATTTTTACGCGGTGGGCGTTTATTATAAACTTAAGAACTTTAATTTCTATTATTTATCCGTGCTTGAATTTAGAAAGAGATGTATAAACTATTAAGTAAGTAGGTATTTTAGATAAATATTGATGAAATAAATTGAAGAAGAGTTTTATAAAATAAAAGGAAAAAAGGTTGTCGCCATAATGAAGTGGTAGAAAAAATACTTGCTAGATAAGAATAATAATAATTGAATAGGTTTTCGAGAGAGTAAATAGAAAAAAAAATCTAACTACTAATAGTACACTAAGGAAGCAGTTTTTCAGGATCAGTAAATAAAGTAAGTAAATGATGCGTATTTGGTTGGATAAAAAGATTTAGCAAAAGTCATCTAAATATAAGTTAAAACTATTCTGAAAAAAGATATTAGAATCCATCATGAAATGTAAAAGTTTGATTATTATACGGTAAAGTACCCAACAGATATTATTATTGTGAACATAGTAAGAAAGTTGGTTTAAGGAAGAAGAAAGAAGAAAGGCGAAATGGGACATCGGAAAGTAAATCGAAGCAAAGGGCGAGAAAGAAGAAGTATAGAGGGGTGTCCACCAAAAAAGGTGACACCTAAAGGACTTTAGAATTGAAATTGGAACTGAGAAGAGATCGTAATCTTTTCTCGGGTAGGAGTTCTGCTTGATCGAGTGCACCGAAATGGCAACCCGTGTTCTCTTGTTATGAGTTTGACTTGGTTAAAAGAAATGCGTTTTTTAAGAAGAGTACTGTGTTATTAGAAGGCCAAAGGGTCTTTGTGATTCATCGCAATAGGCGCTAGAGACACAGAGGTTGTAACAGTAAGTTGTGGATGCTCGCCAAAAAGGGGGTACTCCAAGTGCTGATAAATTGAAGTAGTAGGAAGGCTGAAATGGTATGCGTTACCAAAATTGGGCACTACGTGATTCTTCTGTAATGTGAGAGTGATTCATCGCAATAGGCGCTAGAGACACAGAGGTTGTAACCGTAAGTTGTGGATGCTCGCCAAAAAGGGGGTACTCCAAGTGCTGATAAATTGAAGTAGTAGGAAGGCTGAAATGGTATGCGTTACCAAAATTGGGCACTACGTGATTCTTCTGTAATGCGAGAGTGATTCATCGCAATAGGCGCTAGAGACACAGAGGTTGTAACAGTAAGTTGTGGATGCTCGCCAAAAAGGGGGTACTCCAAGTGCTGATAAATTGAAGTAGTAGGAAGGCTGAAATGGTATGCGTTACCAAAATTGGGCACTACGTGATTCTTCTGTAATGAGTCTGACTCTTAAAAATTAACCATTTCTTGTAAGTGAACTCAACACACATTGAGATTGAGATTATAAAAGTCCGGGAAAAATTATCGAGAGACACTAGGTTAACTGTAATGAATTCAGTTTGATGGATGCAATGCATGTGTTATGTCTTAAAGGATAGAACAAGTAAATAGAGTGATGCAGTATTGAAGGTGGCGAAGAGGCCAAGGTTATTGGCCTGGAAATGTGAGAAAGGCGCCTAGAGAATTCAAAGTACAAAGGTTGAGGGTACTTACCTAGTTAGAAAAAAGAGAGAGAGAAAAAAGAAATTAAACAAAATTTTTATCTGATTAATATTTAAGTAGGGTTGTTCAAAACAATGTTTGTTAAAAGACTGATCCTGAAAAGTGAAATACGTGTCTGGTTAGTATTATAGGTGATATTTAAGCAGTAAAGAATAAGATAGAAGGGTAAAATACAATAAGAAGAATAAGTTAGGCAATTGGAAAGAAGAGGTAAGATGTCCGGATATCTAACGAAAAGAATAGAGATAAGACATAGAAACAGAGGTATGTAGAGAGATACGTTATTTTAGTGGTCGGAGATGTTGAAAGGGAGTAAGTAGATTTCAATATGGGACGCCATATTTGAGAAAACACATTAACAAACAGAAAACAACCCAAACCACCAAAATGACATTTTTCTTTTATTTTTCAGATACATTCGACGAAACGAAGAGTAAAAAAGCAATGGTCTGAAAAATAATAGAAATTAAATAGATACTAAAAATAATAAATAATGATAATAAAAATGTAGGATATTTCGAAAAATTTTGCTTAAGTAGGAATAAGAATAAAATTTAAGAAAACATAACCTAACGATAAGAATAAAAATAAAACTTTATAAAATCAAATTTAAGGTTCTAAATATAATTAGAGTAAAAAGAAAAAAGGGCGACCAACAAAACAAAATGGTCAACCTAAACAGCCGCAGCTCGATCGAAGGTGGTAGACTGAAGACGAGGTAGGCTACACAAAAAAAATAATATAGGCAAAAAACATTACGGCAATTATGGGCAGAATAGTAGGGCATACGCAGAAAATATAGTAGAACATAAATCATGATAGAAATATAATAGAAAAAACTAGGCTAGACAAGGGTAACCAGTTAGGGAGTACGAGTTACTGTAAGAAAGATACAGAACAAAGACATACCAACAGACAAACAATACAGACGGCAAATCCAAACTAGGAGCCACGGGCCCGAAACATGGCGTACAAGTAGCACTAGTGCAGGTACCAGCGTTTAGAGGAACGTGGTAAAACCAGCAATCTAAGACGGGATCACAAAATCTTGACATTGCAGCATTAAGTTACAAACAAAATCGCGAATTTAACAAAAAACCTGAGACGACGTAGACTTATGAGAAAATTTTGATGAAATTTTTTTTTAAAGTATCACTGGGATAAAACAAAAAAAATATGTTTTTTTTAAATAAAAGAAACAAAACGGGGTAAAGAGAAAAAGGGGACAAAAAAAATGAAAACAAGAAAAAAAAAGGAGACAAAGCGCACACGAAAGATGACGCTTTCCTTAACTTTTACTTCTTGCCAGACAGGGGGGTAAAACAGTATGCCAAGCATACAAGGGTAGAACCTCCCACATGTTGTCCTTAGGATTAGATAAAAAATAACTTGTTATTGGGTTTTTTAAGATCGAATAAAGGGGGGACCCTGAATGTATGAAGTTGTGTATTTGGAGGACAGTACAGAAGTGGAGCGTGGCCAAGCGTAAGGTGGCAGAAGATTTTCTTTCGTGTACAGCCAATTAGTACACAGAAAGGAAGGGAAGAAAACAAAATACCCCACGACGGGGAAATGCGTCAAATAAACTAGACAAAGCAGGCATGACAGAAATAAAGGACAGGAAGGGAAATCAAACCCAACCTGTCAAAAATGGGATAGAATATAACAGAAAACGCGAGTGGCACGAGGGCCGAAACTCGCGCATTAGATTTGGTCTACTTACATAAGAAAGTCGAAAACCCGAGGGTCAAGACAATTAAAAGAGACGAAAATTAAGAAATTAAGACAGCAGTAGTAAATTCTACAACATTAAGTTTTCTCTTGGCAAAGACAACGAATTAGGCTTTGGCAAAAAGAAAACAGAGATACCAGATCGATAAGAATGAACATGGAAACAAAAACCAGCAATATGATGATAGCCATCAAGACTACGGCAAATAAGATTAATAAAGATGAGAGGAGTAGCCACAGAGCGAAGAAAGACTTAAAAGGAAAAATCGACGGAACAATGGTAGAAAGCCGACCATGACCATCGAAAACGAATGACAAGAAGAGAGCAAGCCCCCGGATAAAGGGTAACGAAAACAACAGGCAAACCCTTGAGGGACTCCGAGCCCTTTCAGCCCAAGGCCGAACGTAGTAAACCTTGGTATGGAAGGGACAAATAACACCACACATAGATTAGGGTGACCAGAATCGTAAAAGCAAATAAACAAATATAATATAGAGTAGATAGCCAACTACCAAAACGGATACAAGGGGCTCAACTAAAGACAAGTACGGGACAGAATAGATATGGACAGAGTTTTCACGAAAGGTGCTACGAAGCACAACAATCATGCGAATATCATCCATAAGAAATCCAAAAACTAAGACAGTAAGAGAGATGAGAAATGGGTAGAATATTTTTTTTTCTTCGCTCAACGAATCTGAGTGGAAGTAAACAAAGTTATAGAAGACAAGTACGGGACAGAATAGATATGGACAGAGTTTTCACGAAAGGTGCTACAAAGCACAACAATCGCACGAATATCATCCATAAGAAATCCCAAACTAAGATAGTAGGAGGAATGAGAAATGGATAGAATATTTTTTTCTTCACTCAACGAATCTGAGTAGAAGAAAAACAAAGTTATAGAAGACAAGTACGGGACAGAATGAGATGCAAATAGTAAGAAGAGCCCGAATACCTAACTGAGATACGAGAAGCGGGTGACTTAATTTACGCGAGGGGTAGTGTATACAATATCTTAAGGTATAGGGCATTTAATTAAGTTAACGTGTAAACAACAACATGTGGAAGAGGTAGAAAAAATAAGTATAGAAATTTAGAAAAAGAAAAGTCAAAAATGAAATGTAAAAAGTAAGGTAATAATAGTACAAGTTTTTAAGTAGTAGACTAAGGTGACCAAAAATTTTTTTTTTATATTTAAGAATTGTTGGCTAAAAGGAGGCAACACCCACGGCCAACGATGGAGGCAAAATCGGGGGCGATTTTTAAGTAAAGGGGGGGGATGTCACGAAGGGCGCGTAACATAAAGTTAAACCAATATTTCCCGAATAATTAAAAAGGAACTTAATAAATTACTAGATGTATTAACTTTTGGGACAACCTATAAGTCGATATAAATCGATTGACGTCAATAACTATTATTGCAATTCGGCACAAATAGTTTATAAATTCGCGGGCAATGCATATTTCCGGGCTTTTTTGGTGATAGAGATTCGGGACCACTAAATACCGCGGGGCGAGGCGTCGCCTCGCGGAACTAAAGTTTCGGCTTTTTTCCTTATACTGAACGTTAAACCGGGTGAGTGCGGGCGGTCACATCGAGTGACGTAGCCGACTGACGACAATTTGGGCGTGAACTGGGGTTCCTAGATAACCAGCCGGCCGCAAATTCTGTTGCTTCCAGGTAAGTCCGGGTGTCGCCCCCTTAGCCAACTCCCCAACATTTGCTGTATTATTTATTCGGTTCTTAGTTTTATAATACACCTTTTAACTCCCTACAGGTGTTATTTAATCTGCATCCCTTAGTTTTTAAACAAAGATCTCCGTCGGCTCGAACCGAAATAACTCCGTTAGATCGATTCGACCGGCGCGGTATCATTTAAACAAATTGTTATTAACGAATAGTATTGGGGTTGTAAGGTAGTGGCTGGTAATTAACGACCGGGCAATACCTATAACCAACCCCAGGCCCCCCCTATTCGTGACACTATCCAGCGCAATTTTGCATTAAGTGTCATACCGAGATATTTTGCCTGATTTAAGTTTAGTACGCGAATGTTAATTTTTGTTTTGTATGTGATTTACATTTTTGTATGTAAAATCAATATGTATGATGTGGTTTCATTTAATTTTGTTCGCCAGTTTGTGGTCCAACTGTGAACTTCGTTGACTGCATCCTGAAGTTTTTCTATACATTCTTCAATAGATTTGTCTACCGTAAATTAACCAGTATTATCGGCAAATGTTGCTAAGTGACAATTTTCTGGCTTTGGGATATCGCAAGTTAATAATAAGTCCACTACTCTGGGGCACGCCTACTTGTATTTATTTTAAACTTGAGTATGAATCTTCTAGAGAGGACCAGGACTAGCCAAGCACTAATCCGATCCCAAATCAGTTACCATCGATGGAGAAAAGCCAACTTCAACACCGACATGGAGGAGCGTTTTGACGAAATTAGACGACACACATGGGAGGAAGACTACGAACCGATACTGAGTAAAATTGACAGTACGTGCAACAGAGAACGAGAGAAGATAAGATCAACTCACCGAGAAAAACTTAAGAAACTACAGACACGTACTCAAGATAGAACAGACAACAACACCAAGCACTATAGTGAACATCTCTAAAAGGACTCTGAGCACCAACGAAGAATTGGTAAGGGACTTAAGTTCGCCATTGCACCGGCACAGACACCGACCGACACTGGAAATTATTGCAGCAATAGAGACCGTTAGTCTACCTCAACCCGAAGCTGATGAGTTTCGCCATAAAGTAAGAACAACGTTGGACAGAAAGAAGCAACAAAAGACAAACATCACCAGTCAAGAACAACGGGCAATCAAGAACCTGCAGGCTGACAAATCAATCAAGATTCTACTGGCCAACAAAGGAAACGCGACGGTGACCATGGATGTCGAGACCCAAAGATCCAACCACCACCATAGAAGGACACATCTACAGGACTTTGAAGAAGTATGCTGAAAATATCCCGGACGCTGTTAGATCCCGCCTGACTCCACACCACAGTAAGGCACCACATTTTTATGGATTACCAAAGATCCATAAGAAGGATGTACCACTGCGACCAATTACCAGCTCCAGGGACTCACCGACCAGCACTTTGTCGACGTTTTTGTTGGACATAATTCAACCACTACAGGGTAAGTCCGAATCTCTTGTCAAAAACTCGGAACATTTTGTCGAGGTTTTACTACACCAACGTGTCGATAAATGAGGCACTCAGTATCATCAAAAATAAATTACAAACAGATGATACACTTCACGAGAGAACAACGCTATCAGTGGAGGGGGTAATGGATCTTTTGGAGCTCTGTCTCCGTAACTCTTACTTTCAAGTGAAAGATAAGTTTTACGCGCAAAACGATGGACCCCAATGGGTTCATCTCTTTCGCCAGTGGTAGCAAACATCTACATGGAGTGGTTCGAGGACCATGCGATCAACACAGCAAGAGTCAAACCAAAACTATGGCTACGATACACTGATGACACATTTATTATATGGCCGGAAAATGATGACGAACTACAGAATTTTCTACACCATTTAAACGGTATTCGACCAACAATCAAGTGCACCATGGAAATTGAAAAAGATTCGGCCTTACCTTTTTTGGATGTTCTTGTCAAACGATTAGACAGAAACATTCAAACCACTGTATATAGGAAACCTACACACACGGGACAGCACCTAAATTTTAAGTCTAATCATTCTGTTGCTACAAAACAAGGATTTATAAGAAGTTTGTATTTAAGAGCCGTAAATATTTGTAGTAATAATGAAGAATTAACCACAGAAATTATCAACATTAAAAAGGACTTGCAACAGAATGGTTATTCCGAGAAATAAATAAACTCAACGATATTTAAAATTAAAAACAAACTAAATGTACCAAATTCTCAAAATAATAATCCGTTAGGTTTTATTAACATTCCATATGTTCAAGGGATTTCAGAAACCATAAGACGAATAGCTAAACACTATAATATAAAAACAGTATTTTCTTCGGGAAATACGATAAGAAGTTTTGTAACTAAAACAAAACCAGACAATCCCTCAAATAATAAGGAATGTATTTACCAAATCCCGTGTGAGTGTGGTAAATCATATGTAGGTGAAACAAAACGCCCTCTTCAGGTTAGAGCAAATGAACATCTAAAAAGTACCCAATTATAGGGGACCGAACCGAACCGAACCGAACCTACGACTTTCTCGTGCGTGCCCGCGCACGCGTCACATGACTGTCACAACATTTCATATTGTGATCATGTGACGCGTGAGCGGGCACCCACGAGAAAGTCGTAGGTGGGAACCGGGTGTACGATGTTTTCCCATACATTTTACGCAACGTGGTTCTTTAGCGCAATATTTTTGCGTGTGTCCATAAGACTGACATCTTTCCTTTAAGGGACTAATTTTGAGGATTTTAGTGCTTTAATTTCCACTTCAATCCAAAGGTTACTGGAATATTAAAAATTTTGTTGATATCTTCATCGTGGCTAAATGTGAGCATAAACATACTAAGAGGTTGTCTGGTTCTCTATTTCAGCTTGTTGCAGGCTGCCAGTGTCTTGAAACCTTTTGTTTGTAGATTAGCTATAATTTTGTATGGGTCACATGAAAAGCCTATTGGCCATTACTCTAATTGGCTTTATTTGTTTGTTTTCGTATGAGTGCCACTGATGTTTAGTTTCATTTAGTATTTTAGTAACCAGACGATAGCTGCCTACGTCTTGTTACTAAAATGTATTTGTTTTAATATTTTCGCTATTTTAAACTTTTATTTTAACTCCTTGTATATTTAACTTTTCATAAATATCATTAAAATAATTTATGCCATTTACCATAATCGGTAGCTTTCTTAATTTTAGTAGGGGGTTCTTCATTTTCTTGTTTGTTGTAGGGCTCTCCAGTGCTCGAGCTTTCTTGTAGTAGTGAAAATGAAGTATCCAACCGACGTTTTTTTCAACCTTTTCCTTTTTGTCTGATCCACTCAGTTCACTTGCCAGATTGTCCTCATCGGTACTGTAGTCCATGTTAGACTCTTTTTTGGAGTGACTTTTGTCTCTAATTCTGCATACTTACCAGTTGAGATAATCCACTTGTATACTAAGTGAACTTTTTTCGTTAAGGGGATTTTTTCCATTTGCTATATAAAACTTTTTCATTTTGTATTTTGTGTAAAATAGCATGACTATCCTAAATTAATTTGGCATTATCACGGAACTGTAACATAAACTGGAATGCTAATTGGCCCCGGAAAATCTGACAAATATGACCGCTTGATGTAGGTGACAGTTGGGAAGTTAAAAGAACGTAGTCACGTCAATCAAATCAACTTAACTTTTTTAAAAATTTTAAAGTATTGCTTGTATAACCCGAAAATTATATGTTTTCCATATTATTTATTACTTTCATGTTTACCATAGTATAACATTTTGTAATATTTGCTATTTTATGTAAAAACTTCAAGTTCTAAACTTTTGAGACTGGTTTAAAATCAGCATGTAAATAAATAAAATTTCTTACTTGGTTTTTTATTAGCCGCACACAGATTGACAGAAATGATAACAGACACAAAAATTCCCAGATTATTTTTGCTAAGTTCTACCGGGTCGAGTTCGTTTAATTTGTTAAATAGTGCGTTATTTTTTTTTAAGCAAATACAAGTGCCTTTTGCACATGATTACCCTCACTCACCTGAGAACTACTAATACTTAATAGAATACAAATCAGGCAGGTAATGGGACTTATAACCGGTCACTGCACACCGAGAAAACATTGCATAGAATGCGAATCGACAGAGATGAGCCCATATGCAGACTTTGTGACGAGGACGACGAAACAGCCACTTACATAATATTTGTCAGCAGACTTTCTGCAGAACAAAAATCCTCCTGGAAGAAAACCCTTCCAGAGAGGCAGACTGTCAGAGAAACCTAGTAAAGGGGCTGCAGCTCTTAGCGAGGTCGTCAAGCCTCCTAAACTGGGGAAAACCACCTAGCAGGAGATACAATAAACTAAATAGCTGCAGTGTCGGGGACTCCCAAAACCTATTCTTGCTGGCGGAACTAATCAATTAATCAATCAATCAATTAATCTGTTTTGTTGTGGGTTACTGTAGCAACGATTTGCCGTTGTTTTCCTTTCACCGGTAAGTTGCGTTATTTTTTAGGCTGAGTTTATGCAGAATCTCCGTGCCTATTGCATTGTGGACAAACCTAATTCTTGTATAATTACTGTCTTTTTACTTCCTGCTTAGTATGATAAGATGCACTAAGCACCAAATGTATCTATTGCGCTTTAAGTTGCTGGGTAAATCAGTAATAAGTTGCAAGGTAAATCAAGCATTAGTTTGATTTTTATCAGGGGCTATACAGGACTGGTCCCAGACTCAAAAATTAGGGCAGTTTAGATTTTTAAAACATATGTAGTTAGAAAAATTTTTTCAGGTGTGTAATACACCAGAGTATGCTTCATTATTTGAAATTCTTTGTAAAAAGAGGGGTGGCCCCCTAGCCTTCACTCTTGGACTGCTACTGGGATATACATATAGAGTGATACTTATCAGGTTTAATATAAAGAAGAGGGTCCGCTGAATCTGCTGTTTTAAAAAAATTGGTGTAATTTAAAGAAGCGGAAGGGGGGGGGCGAATTATTATATTAGGATAAAACTGTTTATGAGGAGACTTAACTAACAAACTTAAATCAAGTTTTTTTGCAGATTTTGGCAGCTTTGCTTAACCCTATTATAAAATTTACCAAGGACTTTTGTGCATCAGCCACCATTTTAAAATTTTAAAAATGGCGAAAGTGAACAAAAAAACAAAAGAAAAGTATGCACATGCGATACATCAATTATAGTGTTTTTGGGTTCGCTGAATCCAAATTTGTTGCTAAAAAAATGTTTTAGGGGTAATCTGAAGAAGTGGGGGGTATATAAGGGGTAAACATTTCCGCGCACTTGCCGCTTCTCGAGCGTGATAGGGATCTCCTTGCGAGTGCGCATACCCGTAAAAAAAAAAACAGTAAAACTGTTTGTCTGGAGACTTAACTTACAAACTTTATCAAAGATTTTTTACAGATTTTGACCGCTCTGCTCAACCGTATTATAAAACTAACCGAAGACTTTTGGTCATTAGCCACCATTTTGAAATATTCAAGATGTCTCTGCAAAAAAAAAACAAAAGTAAAGCATACACATGCGAGGTTTTGGGTTTGCTGGAGTAATCTGCATGTGCTTTTTAAATTTTTTTCCCACGGTCGCCATTTTGAAAATTTCCAAATGATGGATAATCCCAAAAGTTATTAGCTACTTTTATAATGGGGTTGAGCAGAGCTGTCAAAATCTGTAAAAAACGCCATTATTAAAGTATTTTCGTTAAGATTTCGCATACGGTTTACCCCACTCCTCCGGAATACCCCAAAATCTTCTTTTAACAACAGGTTTGGATTTAGCGAATCCAAAAACCCTATAATTGATGTATCGCATTCATATGCTTTTCTTTTGTATTTTTTGCACGGCCACCATCATGAATATTTAAATATTTCAAAATAATGGATGATGCCCAAAAGTCATTGGTTAGTTTTATAATAGGGTTGAGCAGAGCTAGCCCTCCTCCCTAAAAATATTTGATAAAGTTTGTTCGTTAAATCTCCATATAAACAATTTTATTGTTTATACCATAAATCAGAATACCCTCGAAACTTTTTTTAACATAATATTTGAATTCATCGTACCCAAGAACCCTATAAGTAAGGTATCACTTCTTAAATATTTTGAAATGGTGGCTGATGCCCAAAAGTCACTGGTAAGCTTTGTTATAGGGTTAAGCAAAGCTGTCAAGATCTGAAAAAAACTTAATTAAAGTTTGTCTGCTAAGTCTCCACATAAACAGTTTTACCGTAATACCATAAATTCCCGCCCCTCCTGTTTCTTTAAATTACCCCTATTTGTTTTAACTGGATTCAGCGGACCCAAAAACCCTAGAATCGATAAATCGCTTGCCTTTGTTAACAGGTCGACTTTTTTCATAAAATCATTCTCCCTCCGTTGGAGTACCCCCCAGAATAAATAGTGTCGAGCGACCAAAGGCCGACTGAAATAGTGTACCACAGACCTAAGCTTGATCTAGATGATTTTTTTCTATAATTTTTTCACTTTGAACTGGCCGCCATCTTGGATTTTTCAAAATGTTTAACAATGACTAACAAAATCAGTAAACAAAATTCTTATACAATTAATTTCCCACATAAGGCAAAAATAGCTGGTTCGCAACCAGATTATTCCCCTTCGTAACACAGTTCCCGGAAAAAAAGATATCAAAAAATGTAATGATGATCAGTAAGTATTATACTCTTTAGTGTACATATTTCTCAAAACTGGGTAACATCATCGAACAGAATATAACTGAATATGTTCGATGGTAACATCTAAAATATCAAAATACATTTTGTCGAAAATTAAAACCTTGAATAATAAAAATTTAAAATAATCAAAATCTCGACACTATAAAATATTGCAAAATCACAAGCTGAAATATTCAAAATTGGTTAGATTAGGTTGAATGGTTAATTTGGTTAAGTTGGCTGTTTAGGTTGCTTGGTTATGTTATTTATTTAGGTTGGTTAGGTAGTTGTGGTAGTTTCGACATTTCGATTTTCAACATTTTGTAATTTGGATATTTTGATTTTAAATATTTTAATTTTCAATAATAACATTTTGATATTTTTATTGTTTAAGATTTTGATTTCTGACACTTTAATTATCTCTATTTTCGTTTTAATAACTTTAAATTTTAATTTTCCTTATAAACAGTTCGAGATTTTGATATTCGATAAAATATAATTCAATATTGTGAATGTTACTCCTAAAAACTATCTCACAATCGGTACACAGCCCCTATAAAAATAGTGAGCCCATCAAAAGTGTGCTATCCAGTTCAACCGAAAAATGAACAATGGATACTTGTTACTAAAGTTAGCTTCAAAAGTGCTAAGAACCAGCCAACACCTCTCACGTGTGCCATTTTGTTATTCAGTTAGGGGTACATTTGTGTGAATGATTATTCACATTTACCAACCTCTATCCGACTATGTTTCTTGCATAGTTTTTGAACAGTCTCATGTTTCCTTCAGCTTTTTGTAATTTTTAGCCCCAGAGTTTTTAGGGAATTGCTAAAGATTGGTGCCGATATGGGGATATTTTAGCCAATACCAACTCATTTAACATCCAAACTTTCAAGTACATGTAGCGGTCATTTCCTTTCTACGTCATTAGCATTCCAGTTTATGTTACAGTTCCGTGGGCAGTATCCATTATTATTTTTTTATTTTGTTTGGTTTTATTATATAGAGTGTAACATAAGTGATCATTTTAATTTTAAGGGGTGATTCCTTGTTTTTTTTTAGTAAAAAATTTTATAAACAAATTTTTTATGAATATCTTAAAAACGTGTTTACCGAATCCATTGAAATTATTATAGTTTGGAAATAACTTTATAAGGTATCTTTTGGAATTCTCAGACCTAACTAATAATGATGAACCTAATGAGATATGGTTTTTAATTATTGTCTTTAAACGAGGCAAGATACGCAAAAAACTTAAGGGACAAAAAAGTTCAATTTTTAGTTTATTTTATTAAAAATAAATATCATACTTACAAAAAATGCACTGGACGGTATTTTTTTACTAAAAAACTATCCGATTTAGCCCGTGAGCACGCCCTTGGAATTTATAGGCTTGCTGTGAGAATTCCAAAAGATACCTATAAAGATAAAGTTTTTAAAAAATTGTAAAAATTTCAATAGATTCGGTAAACACGTTTTTTAGATATTAATAAAAATCGATATAAAAAAAAAGTTTAACACCCTTTATCTCGAAAACGAAGAGTCCCCGGACATTTGTTTATATGAACTTTTTTTGCTTTAAAAAATTACAAGGAATCATCCCTTAAAATTAAAGTCAACACTTATGTTACAACCTGTATATAAACAAAACAAGCCGCGACTTTGGCCTCGTTAATACTATTATGTTAGTACACTCGTGCTCATAAAAATCCCGTACATGAAAAATTTAATTGATAATTTTGAGTGGAGATTACAGAAAATCCAGCTAACATGTCTTGGCATTCTTAATTTTTATGTGACATCCAAAATGTCAGAGTCAATTTTTTAAATGTCATTTAGTACTATAACTATAAACTTAGTTAAAAACAAAATATAAGTAGCCTATAACAAATTTCCGTGTACGGGTTTTTTATGAGCACGAGTGTACCTCCCAATGCAACCATACGAACTGCGATCGAACGAATACTGGATTTAGAAGATTTCAAGGAGTCAAATACACATATTTTTGGCCAGATTCTAAAGTATGGTTCAAATGAACAAAACAATTCAAAAATGATCAAAATATCATTAATTTCCCTTAATATTTTTTGGTTAACGCTTTCACGTTTCTTTAAAAAAATCAGCACTTTAAATTTTGTTTCAAATAATAGGAACTTAACTTTATTTTAAACACTTGCGGAATACTAAATTCTCATTTATTATTACTTTCCTAGACCGCGTATTAGGCTAGAAAAGGCATTATTTTCGACGAATTTTTTTTTTGAGATAACGTCGAAAATGTGTTATCTTGGCAATATCGTCGTGATGTTTGTGTGTGTGTGTGTGTGTGTGTGTGTGTGTGTGTGTGTGTGTGTGCGTGTGTGTGTGTGTGTGTGTGTGTGTATTATTTCTGTCCGTAACACGATAGCTCCTAAGCCGCTAAACCGATTTTCATTAAATGGTAAAATATTATTTTACACGCTAACGAGCTGATTAGATTTTAGTCAAAATCCATTTATGCAAATGACTGAAAGTTTTTTGACAATTAAAATTTTTTAAAAATGCTAACTTTTTAACGGAGCATTTTACCAATATGCGATTTTCGGAATATAATAGATTACATTTGGCTCAATAATTTCTAACAAAAATTTCGTAAGAGCTTTAGTTTTTGAGATGTTTACAAAAAACTGTTTTTATGGCTTCACTTGAAGTGTGGTAGGCTAGCTAGAAAAGTATAAGATCCTTCATGAATCCAATAATTTTTCCACGGTAGAAAATAGAGGTGTTTCGGACAGTTTCGGACAAACAAAAAAATAGGACATATTATCAAAAAACTGCTTCTCTTTAATAACACTGATAACTTCTTTAATTTTGCTTGATTTCAATTTTTATTTTTTCACGACAAATTTTGGAATTTGGCGTTTAATAAAAACACACATATGCAGTATATTATACAGTATTTATCATTATTTTTGGATAACTCCACACTATGTCACTTGTCTGTCATCAAGAAAACAGGTGTCCAAGGTTGCACTGATCCGGATTCAGACAACAGAAAAAATAAAGATAAGGAGTCGTTCAAAAATTAGATTCTTTGAGTGATTTAAAGAAAACCTCATATACCAGAGGCCCGTGACACTGAACCCTACGTCGTCAGTTTCAAAATAATTCACCGTCAACTCTTGTCATATTACCCTTGAAATATATGTGCCTACTTTAGTTAACAACAATACTTGAGCTGAAGTCGCTAATTAAGCTAATTGCATGAAAGTATTTAAAGGTTTGTTTACATCGTGTAGTATCAGTTTAGACTTCATTGCAAGTATATCATATAAAACTATTTATAAAAATATGTTAATGCTACAGCACCTCACTCCAGCTAAAGAACAGTAAACTTACATAATCGAGAAACAGCATATTTTGTTTGGCACATATGTCACTTACGTCACTCTTATATATGTGTGTCATTCTGCTTTGTTGCGGTCTGGTTACTGAGGAGACACAACATCTAGACGACAAGGGTTTTTAACCTTCACACAGTAAAAATTATAAGATATTTTGGTTTTTAGCCACATCATGTATTATCAAGATGGTTTTTAATAGTTGCGTTTCTCATAAAACCTTAATAACTGAATTGACTATTCTGCCAAACATCCACCTTACTGAAGGACTGGCATACCTCCAATAACTATAGTTGATACTGATGACTTAGGTTAAACTGAGGGGTGGCTCGGTATTTCCTTTTGGTGTACAGGTTGGAGGAAATACCAGGAAATACTTGAGACGTACTGGGAAATATACTCGGAAATACTGGGAAGTGCTTGGGAAATACTAGGAAATACCATTGAAATTTGAGGAAATACTGGGAAATACCTCAGGAAATACCGTAGGTATTTCTTATGTACAAACATCGGCGATCGAGCCACCCCTCGGGTTAAACTTAGATAGTTCAACCTTTTAAAAAGGTGTAACAGGCGATATATCAAAAGACGGCTTGGTAATACTTTACGGTATGTGACACGAATGAAATAACAATCTTTTTGGTATTTCATGACGTATACCGGCTATATAGATAACCAATTTTTGAGGAGGTTTGTCTGACCTTCGGTCGAACGTTTATTTAACGTGTTATATTCTAACGTTATTATAGTTAAAATAAATAATTCCTTTCAGGAGGTGTGCCTCACCTTATGTCACTAAAAAATATGTCAGCATACTAATTTAATAGTTAGGGCATTAGCAGGGCAGGTGACATTTAGAAGTTTTAACTTTTTAAAAGGGTGTACCTGTCGATATTTCAAAAGAGGACTTTATAGCATTACGATTTTGCAATATTTTACCATATATGACACGAAAAAAATAAAAATCTTGTTGGTATATCATGATGTATATCGACTATAAATATAATAAATCTTTTGAAGAGATGTGTCTGCCTCTAGTCAAAAGATTATGTTACACCATAATATTTTTACATAAAATAGTCTCATATGACACATTTATAATAATAAATAATATGATATGTTCTAATTGTAATTGTAGTCTAAATAAATAATAAAATTGCTTTTTGGAGGTGTGCCTCATCTTTGGTAAAAAAAGAATATTGGCAGCATACTCAGTTAATAGACATTTTTATGACAAAATTCAACTTGATATTTAACGATGTAGGTACGTTGTACATTTGGGATTGCCTTTTCTCTATTTAGTGAACTATTATATTAGTAATAGCTTCATCTGACACTAATTACATAACAGTTATTTTGATATTTAGTAAGAGTACCTATAAAAAAAATGCAGTGTGAGGCAGGCAAACCTGGCATAAGGTAACTTAAGGCAGCATGATAAATTTACAAAAAAAATATTTTATTATTTGATTATGTAAGTTTACTTTCACCTGGATATTAAATTTAGAGCTCCAGTCAGGTAAAGGTGTAACAGCGTAATCATGTGTTAAAAAATGGGTAAATTTTACTCATTTACAACAAAAACTCAAACGATACTAATTGATGTAGTTTAATATTAATCTTCGTCCATAAAATTAATTATGTAGCGTCTTGTGGTTAAGCCTTTTTTTAGTTAGGCGCACTTTGTGTACGCTAATATGACACTAATTGACTGTGAATTATTTTGGTTCTGATGACGTAGGGTTCTGTGTCACGAGCCCCTGGTATATTACTTAAAAACATGGGCATAATGCATTAAGAGCTTCATTTTTAAGGGCGTTAAAGTAAAAAAAAACGATCTTAAAACCTTTAAATTAAAAAGACATCGTAACCAAAATGTTTGACAAAAAACTGTGCGGTACTAAATATTTTCCAATGTCGATACTTTTTTTAATTAAATAAATACAAACATAAATTAGTCTTTTGGATTTTTTTTGTACCTTAATTTGTTTTAGAGATTAAAAATAAAAAGGGCTTCATGCCATGTCAGCATTCCATATTTAAGAGATAAAATAGTTTTTTTTTATCTCAAAAACCAAGTGAGATGCGCCAAAAATTTAGGAGGTAAAAAAGTTGAATTTTGTGTTTGCTTAGTTACAAAAACAAATATACAAATTAAAAAAATGTCAGTGGGGCATATGAACAACCGATTTTTGTAAAGTTTGACACCATGTATCTTAAAACTTTACATTTCGGGCCCATATATTTATATATATATATATATATATATATATATATATATATATATATATACTTTTTTTCTTAAAATCACTTATTGTAACCTTCCAACAAAGCATACATCGGAATGAACTTTCGCTAAAAACTGGGTGATTAATCCTAGCTACGGATGGAAAGACCCAGTATAGAAAAATCAACAAAATTATTAATTAAGATAAAATATGTTATTCGTGTCAGCTTTAGAGTTTAAGGTTTTTTTTTGTTAAAAAAAATTAGATTAAATTAGAAAAAATTTTTTTATATAAATACATATAAAAAGATTTTTTTTCGTAAGTAGACAAAGTAACACTTTACCGCACGAAAAAGCATTTAGAAGAACGATGCAAAGAGTTTAGCAAAGACACTTTGCGCATGTTTTAGCAACAATATTTTTACGACTCTTAAAATTTATTTTCAAAAACATTTTTATTTAAATGTTTAAAAAAATCTAAACCTAAAAAACTACCAAAAAAAACGAGTCGCGGATTTTCTATCGAAAACAGTTTTATCTAATCAAGTTTATCGAAGATATTTTTATCGAAATATATTTCGTCGAATGACATTTTTATCGGATATTTATTATCGAATGCCATTTAATCGAAAACAATTTTATCGAAAACACTTTTATCGAATGAAATTTTTATCGAACACATTTTTATCGAAAATGTTAAGGTTATATTGATGCAGTGACCAAAAAAAGGCCGGGCGAATATTGACACTAGAAAGTATCAAAAACACAACCAAGTCAACTTTTCCTATCGAGCCGAGGTGGACGAGGTGGACCAGGGGCCGGGGATGGTTGATTGTGGACCCAGTTAGGGTAAGATCCTAACCTGACCCGGATAGATAGATATATAAAAAAATACCTGACCAATTCGAGTTTTTTTTTTATATTACCAACCTAACCGGGTCCGGTTAAAATACTTACCTAACCTGGTCAACAATCACCTATCCTCGGCCCCTGGTCCATCTCTGCTGGACAGGAAAAATGGTCATTGTTTCTGATAAAAATGTAATTAGGTAAAAATATTTACGATAAAATTGCTTTAGATCAAAATGTCATTCGATAAAAATGTAACTCGGTAAAAATGCAATTCAATTAAAAAGTTTCGACAAAAATCTAATTCGATAAATTTTGATAAAAATGTTTCGGTAAAAACGTTATTCGGTAAAAATTTCATTTGATGATGATGATGAAAATATGTCAAATCTTTACATTCTAAAACTTTTTTTTTAAATTCATAATACGAAAACATATTATTCCTTGTATATAAATTTGATAAAAATTATGATCGACAAAGTAATGTGAGTAATTAGCGCATGCGAGGAAAATATAATTATTTAACTACCCTGGTATTTTGAGTAAAAAATTATAATCAGCAACCTTAAACATACCAAACTTACGTATTTGATACAATATCGGTTTATAAATGGGGGAGCCCGCCATTTTGGATCCGCCATTTTAATTTTGTTTTTAGTTTGAGTAAAAAATCTTAATCAGCGACCTGAAACACCATAAGGTTCCAAATTTGATATATCGGTTCACAAATTGAAAAACCGCCATGTTGGACCCGTCATTTTGAGTCTTTTAAGTTTTAGTCAAAAATTGTATTGAGTGACCTTAAGTACAGCAAAGTTTTAAGTTTGACGTAAATCGGCATATAAATAAGAGGGTCCGCCATTTTGGAGCGGTAATGATAAATGTTTTTTAAATTTTTACACTGTTTTTTTTTGTAGTTTCTGTCACCTCAAATTCATTTAAATATGCTGGCTAAGCCATAAAACCATTTTAGGTCTTTGTTTGGGTAAAATACTAGGGACTTATTGAGCGTGCATTTTTGCCAGATTTTATTAAGGGAAATCCTCATTTGACCTATAATCCACACGGATCCGCGGTTTTTAATAAGGGAACCTAAATAAAATACGGTCGTGAGTTTTTAATAATGAAAAATTCTTACTTGACCTTTTGGCATGTGTGTTTTGGCAGTTTTTATTAAGGGAACTATAATAAAATACGGTCGTCTTTTATTTAGGTCACTTTACTGTATTTACCTTATTTCCCTTATCCGCCTTATTTTGACTTGTCAAGTTAAGTCAAAGTTACGCGCGATACACATAACAACCAAGTGTGTTTTTTTCACAGACTTCAAATTTGAAGTCTGTGGTTTTTTTGTAATTTTTCTCAGTTTACTTTGAACAAAATGGATAAAACTGGATAAAATCTCAAGATTAGGCTTTTGTTATTACGATGACTTAATTTTACTGTGAGAGTTGGTGAGGGAGAATGCCTACCAAAATTCGGATTGTGGGAGACTGTTGTAAAAAATACGCAAATTAGAACGGAAAAATTTTCTTCCCTTAGATGTATAAGGCAACATTTGGTTTTGCTATTTGAGGCCTTAAAAAAAAGAAGATGTAGAAAAAGTAAGGTAGGTAACAATGCCTTTTTTAGTCGATTTCTAAATGATTTGGGGCTTAGATTAAAATATAACACGGTCTGATTTTTGCCTATACTTATAGTTTCTACAAGCTCTGGTTAGGTACAGAAAAATTAAAACCCTGAATAGTTAAAGTTTAATGATATAGGACTTATAAATTAGTAAACCTCAATGAGAGTCTTTTCAAGTCAACGACACTTAACAGTTTTATCTAAGTTATATTTTTACTCAATTTGCAGATCTGGAATAGAAACAACTTGTGAAAAAGATGTGCTTCTTGATGATGAAGCAATGGATATTTCTCAAGAACTGTCACAACGCAAAACAATAGTGGTAACACTAGAAAAATTACACAGATGGGCAAAAGTGTCCGCGACAAATACCTACAAAACATGGATAAGGTCAAACCGGTGGATCATAAAGGGATTTATGACCTTGAAAGTTTTGGTAAGTTTTGTTCGGTTAGGTTTGCTTTTAAAGTTTTTTTGCACCATAGGGACTAAAAACGTTTTTTCATAACATAAAATTTACTGCTGTAAAGTACAAATTTTTTCATAATTTTAGGCCGGTTTTTTTTAAAACAATTTTAATAGAAACGGGACCCAAAGTGCACACAGAATACATATAAAACGTGACTAAAGTGTCTTTTTATACCTCGGCAAATTGTATTCAATAGGCTTGAGCTACAAATTTTTCGCGTCAGGATGAAAAGTGCCACTTTGATCCCTTGGTACATAATGTGTGATTTTTTTTAGAGACGGCAAATGTTAAATTTGATAATGAGTTTTCAAATTGCACCACATTATAGAAATGTCGACTAAAAAAAGGCCGAAAATAAAATAATCCAAAATGTATTAGACGAAAATAATTTAAACGAAACGTATTTTTTTTCATCCATAAATTTGTCGAAAATGTTATAGTCAAAAATAATTTAGATGAAGCTTAATTTCGACGATCCATAAAAATGTCGAAACGTAAATGCATGCGAAAAACTTTATACGTGCTGTTCGGCGTGCGAAATACTTTTTCACACGCTGTGTGGAAGTCACCATGTTTAGGGGTTTTATAACGTGTGTAAAATATAATTTTCAGAGGTAGTTGTAAAATAGTTATTTTCCTAACAAGTGTGGAAAGTGATACTTTCCCGCACGCGACTGCAGTTGACCCGAACGACGCGGAGCGGAGTTCGGGCAAGCAGTCGAGGGTGGGAAAGACACTTTCCGCATGAGTTAGGAACATTATTTTTTCTTCGACCGATGTTACAATACCACAAATTTACTTTTGAAAAAATATTTTATTTGAACATAAATAAAATACTAATTATTATTATTGGTAATAGTGATATTGAAAACACAATTTGTTGCAGTTTGAAGATTATTCAGAATTGCCGGTGTAGTGGAGTTCGATGGTGGTAATTCTCGCATCTGGTGGCCGCTTGTAGAATCGAAAGTGCGCAAAGATGGCGTCTGGGTCTGCAGGACTCTTCCAGTGGACGTTGACGGCAGCAGTTGCAGGTCACTTACAGTTGACGATGACGGTGCTGGCAACGATTGCAGGTCATAGGTAGATGAAAGAATCTTACTCGAGATGTTCTCTTTCTGTTTCTCGGAATCTTCCTAATACCCCTCAGCGACAGCAGTAGACTTCCACCCACCAAGGCGTTTTATGTTTGTTATGCCTTCACCTGAATCTGCTAGAAATGTTGCTGAAGAACGTCTGAAGTTATGGCCGGTATAACGTTCTGGGTTAGGTAGGCGCAAATATGCAGCGATCTCTGATGGCATCTTTCCAAAAGTGTTCACTCCTACACACTGATTGGAACATTTTCCTTTTTTATAATAAATGAAAAACCGGCGGTGCGGGTAGTAGGAGGTCTCAAATTTGCGTACTTTCTATACAGCATCAAAAAAGATCCATTATTTATTTCTTCGGATAAAACGAAGGATCTTGAGGAATGATTTTTAGTGTCGGAGATCTTAACAACGATCAGACTTCCTTTATCCTGTATGTCATCCAGAGTGATATTTAAAAGCTCCGCCCTGCGGAGAGCACCAGCCAAAGCAAAAATGGTACTCACTTTAATCATAAAATAAATCTCATCAGGAGCTAACATAAACCGCGATATATCATCTTTGGTGAAAACTTGCGCCTTCTGTGCTCGAAAACCAACATTTTTTTGTTTAAGTAACGATGTTAGCTTGTGGAATCTGCTTATGTCCAGATTTTGCTTAATTTTAACCAAGCTTTTCACTATGGAATAGCGCGACCATAAGGTATTCGATTTCAAGACCTTGCTCAGGTCTAGGAAGTATGCCAAGAAGACTTCTTCTTTGTAGATTCTCACCCCTTTCTCCTTACACCATGTCACGAAATGATTGTACTGTTTTTCGTACCTTTGTCTCGATTTGGCAGGTAGCAGCTCACCATTCACATCTTCAGCAGCCTGCAAAATGCACTCCGGAAGTTCATCTTCGGAACAGTCCATTGAAAGATCCATTTTATTCAAAAAAAAAAGCAGTTCTGTCACTTCAGAGACGCTCTTTGACTAGCTTTGACGTTTGAGTAACAATAACATAACTTGGTTGCCATAGCAAACTGTTGTATGACATGACTATACGGGGGGTATGCAGAAATATTTAAAAAAATCCATTATTCTGTTTTTTTTTTTAAATTGAATAAAAAACTTGAAATGAGCTATAATTCATCAGATTACCTATCTGCTAAATTCCCTACACTGTACCAAGTCGATAGTTACGACTTTTGAGGTATAAACCTATAGAATAACTCCAAAATTGGCAGAGTTTTACTTTCCCGCACTAGTGCGGGAAAGTGATTTTCCCGCACTAGGGCGGGAAAGTGATGCTTTCAAAACTAAAATGCGTGCGGGAAAGTGGGTATATATGCACGGTCGTAGAAAAAATAAATTTTTGTACTAATAAGAAGTCTAAAAAAGTTAATGTCCAAACGGATAATATTTTAGTTGAAAGTAGGTCGATCTTAAGATATTAACAAAGTGTTGTAGAGAATATTGGGTTTTTATCAAACAGATAGACATACACATAGCCGCAGACAGATACAGCGTTTGCAGGTTTGTGCCCTAAGATATAAAAAACATCCACAACTGTCTATGAGAATGAAGTTTTTCACACGCGACAACTTCTGGAAATAGTGTTTTTCACATAGCGTGTGAAAAAGGTTTTCGCACACTACAATTTAGGTATTTATATTTGGGTCCTGTCATGAAGCTAGTAGCTAACTGCGAGTTTTGTGATTCTGTAATAAATAAAAATTTGATCCATACTTGATTGCTTCTACTTGCAGTTATGCAAAATTTTATTTTTAATAAAAAAAGTTTCTATATTAACGTTTTTAGTTCCCTCAAGGACTCGAGTCAAGCGAAGAAAGCCCGCAAAAAAAATTGTTTGAGATATCTGAGCAAGAAACAAGAAAGAGATCAAACAATACAATTCAGAGAATTGGATATAGAAGAAAGGCGATTGCATTTAGAAGAAAAAATGGTTACACTAGCAGAAAAAAAAGCTGAGATGAAAGAGCAAACGCTAAAAAAACAGTGGGAACAAAGAACCTAAAAGTTTGAACTGAAAAAGGCGAAGTTAAGGCAGAAATTAAAATAAAAATAAAACATAAACAATAATCTAATGTCTCAGCAAAAAATTATTGTTCGTTTACTAGAAAATCGTTATTAAACCATCCTTTTTTTGCCATTTGCAAATTTTTAGTGAACACTTTATGGTTTTATTTTATTCAGTTTTTCGCCAGCATTTTGCTTAGGGATAAAAAGAGCCACTTTTATCTCTTGGTTTAAAATTTACTATTTAGTTAGTAGTCTAAGATATCCACAAAACTGCCTGCATAAATATTAAAAACTGTTATTTTGCCATATTTAAAAAAAAACCTATTTAGTTAAGTATTACTTTTTTTTCGCAAGAAATATAAACATAGATATACTCGCATATACCAGGGCATCCCTTTTCTAGTGTTTATTTCTCTTAAACATTTCGTTTTTTCAGAGATGATTTCCATGTTTTTTAAAAATCTTAGTGAGTTTATTTTAAAGTGATCAGGTCAGGTCATTAAAGTTTAGGTTAGATTAGATCAGGTTTAGTACTGGTTAAATAAGGTTAGAACTAGTTTGGGTCAGGTCAGGCCAGATCAGTGGCGTATATAAAAAAAAGTTTCGGGGGGCCAACATAGTTTCGGGGGGGGGGGGGGGCGAGACCCCATGAGGCCGTATTTTATGCTATTTTATGTTTCTATTGATGAAATATGTAAAAAATATTTAAAAAAATCCTAGCTACGGGGGGGGGAGCGCCCCCAGGCCCCCCTCATATACGCCACTGGGCCAGATCAATTTTCAGGTGTTATTTATTTTTTTTAATCGGAAAATTGAACTGATGATCTGGCCTAAACCTAAACCAGATCTAACTTTAACTAGCTTTTTCTAAATCATATTTGACCTAACCTGAACTGAAATAACCCAACCTTATACTCTGATACTTTCTAAAATGCCTTCTAAAAATGTGGTAACAGAGTGTTAAAACAATAAATTTTAAACAAACGCACCATGCATTTTCTCGGGTATATATCTGTCATGTTTTTTTCTGGGAAAGAATAAGATTTTACCACGGATCATCAAACATTTTTTTTTTTTAATATAAAAATACGTTTTTGTTTTTGAGAGGCAGTTTTGTGTTCCTCCCAGACAGTACAAATAAGAGGCCCTCGATACATTCCATGTGGTGTAAAACGACTAATGTCTCGAGGGCCTCTAATACAAACTATCTATAAAAAAATAATTACTCATCAACTTAATTATATAAGAAAACCATAAATACTGAATATGTCTCGATTTTTCACATTGACGTAAAACAGACACAGACAGAATATAACTGCATTTAAGAAAATAACTTGTACTTTTATTAAAAATAATTTTTTATCAAAAATACTTGACACTATAAAAAAAACTGATCTAGACTCTTACTATAAATTTATAGCCTAAAATATACTTCCAAATCAGAGGCAGCAATGTTAAAATAGGTTACAAGTTGACTACCATACAAACAAGTATGAGCATTTGTTAAAAGAGTTGTAACTTTGTAATAAGATTTTAGATCTTTGTTTGAAACTCGTAGACAATGATTGTGTAGAAATAAAATTTCGGACTTCAATTGTCTTTATTTATTTTAAAACTCGATGTTTCGGTTAGTAAGTATCTCTAACCGTTATCAAGTGTAAACTGTTCTCAGTTTACACTTGATAACGGTTAGAGATACTTACTAACCGAAACGTCGTATTTTAAAATAAATAAAGACAATGGAAGTCCGAAATTTTATTTCTAAGATTTTAGATCTTGGAGTAAAAGTTTTTGGTTTTTCTTAAAATCAACAAAAGTAAAACTTGCTATAGTTCTGGAGAAAAACGACTTTACTGCTACCCTCATTAACTTCATTGTTTGGTTAAAATGCTGCTGTTGTTGCGTTAGAATTTGTGGTGCTCATGAAAAAGGAGTTATAAGAAGCTCCATTAGCCCGTATCCCTGATCATCGTAAAGAACAAAGTTGTCTTCAGCAAGTAAAATTTTTTCATTTAAGGCCGTTAAAATCGAAGAAACAAAAAAATGACAATTTTTTGACATTTTGTCTGTGACATAACAAAAGCAAGCTGTGACAAAATCTTAAGGTTAGGCATGAACTACACGATATCGTTGGCGAATTGATCGCGATTTCGTTTTGATTAAAACTGATTCAGTGCTTTAATTTGGAGACAAAACAATTTGTAAAAAGTGCGTAAACCAGACACAAGCAAAATCATTCCTTTAAGTTGCTAAATAAGCGGCGTTTTTGAAAAGAATCGCAAGCAAATGGTATCATGTATTCCGGGCTTTAGAAATAAGGGAAAACAAAAGGCGAGAAAGCGACGTCCAATAACTCTTTTTGCACACAGTCGTTAAAGGCTTGAAATAAGGTTTTCCCTTATTATAGTAACACTTGGAACTGGCACTCTCAATAAGTCCCTACTAATTCTGACGAAAGATTCCTTAAAATTTGCCCTTCCAATATGTAAACCTGTAGTTTTTTTTGTTAAGATTTTGCTCATATTTTGAAACTGAAACCTTAGCGAATTTTTTTATATTAAGCAAATAGTTCAAAATGAAATTACTCAATAAACAGTTAAATCCCCATGGTAACAGTTATGGTTTTTGAGATATTAACATTTTTATTAACTCAAAGATATGCTTTTTTATCTAGCTACCTTATCTATTTAAAATCTATTATAATAGATAACTGTACTATACTTACCGTCTATGATTTAAATCCACAATCCAAAGTTTAAAAACTTCACTTCCAAAGAAATTTATGTGTTGTTCACTTCACTTAAAAGTGATTTTCTATAGAAAAATCTCACTTAATCGCGATTAAACACATAATCTCGCTTATGTGCTTACGATGCATCTGAGTATTAGATCATTGAAACTGTATTTTAAATTATCCTTTTTTATAAAGTTATTCAAGAGAAACGATAACCAACCAAAGCAAGACATTTTTTGACCTTTGCCTTGCTATACTATGGTATAAAAAAAACTTATACCAAAAATAATATATACTGTAGCTAGTGGTTATTATGACATTTGGTTTAATTTAACCTATAAAAATTTTAATTTATTATATATGTAATATTTAAATAATAACCATTTTATTTATTTATTTTCTCTATAAATTATTGGCTAAAAATATAAGTTTTAGTGGTATATGTTTGAGCCAAAGTTTTAAGCCCAAATAATTTTTTGTTGTAGTCTGCAGTGTTTTTTTTAAAAGTTCAAATCAAATATGTAGAGAACAAAATTCCGCACAACTTTGGTTTTTTTCATTTTTTCGCCCAGACCAATAAATAGTTTTTGCTTTACGGCGCGCCAAAGTGTGCAAATTTTAACAAAATCAGAGCTTAATCGCGGATTAAAACAAATATGGCTACCAAACAATTCTGGTATATTTTTTTCTATAAGAGTAAGGTTATCTAAGTAAACTGATGCTTAAGTCGTTACATTTGACCTTATATTGTAAAAGATATGATTTTTTGAAGTGCGCCCTTTCATACTTGGATATGGGATAAACTATAGCTACTGGGTTCGCATCAAACATTGTAAAAATCCCGATCCCTCTACATTAAGGAACAGTGTCAAAATGGCGGCGCCATCTTGGATTTTTGACTATTTTTCCTTAATTAGCCTTTTACTCAAAAAGTACTGATTTTTTTAGAAAGTATGTGAAAAGGAATATTAAACCACATTAAAAGACCTATCGAGCTACGTAGATACTCTCCTTGCAAGGATACGCACCCTTAAGCATCCACAATATGGTAATTTATAGCACGTCTAATTTAAAATAAATTTTTAAGTTCAACCAATTTAAAAAAAAAGCCTTTTTGAAAAAAGTGTAGTTTAATTTTTTGTAGAAAATAAAGTTTCAATTTAAACCATGTAATATTCAGCGCGGTATGTATGGTGGGTAAAGCTTCAGTGGCGTCCGCAAATTGGGAATTCCTTAAAAAATAATTTTTATTGAATGTTTTTTGCAATTTTCGTAAAAATTAAGCATTTTAGGAAAAAATATTAAAAATATAATATCAAGAGAATAAGCTTTTTATTTTTGAAGGAAGTTCACGAGGTAAAAAGTTTTTACAAAAAAGTTTCACGGGCAAGACCTCAGAGGTAAAGGTAGCTCGGGGACGAACAAATTTTTATTCCCTAATCGGCAGCCATCTTAAATATCTCAAAATTCTCAAAGGTGCCAAAGTGGCATCAGCCGGATCTTTAAAGATGAGTTCTTTGGCTATAAGAACCAGCAATACAATTTTGTATATACCTCAAATCCAGGTCCAATGAAAATATTCCTGACTATTATATGTCAACAATAATAAAAAAATATCGACCGTAGATCATGATAGGTATGTAAGGGCGCACTTCAAAAAATCATATCTTTTATAATATAAGGTGAAATGTAACGAATGAAGCATCAGTTTACTTAGAAATTACTCTTATAGAAAAAAAATATACTAGAATTTGGTAGCCATATTTGTTTTAATCCGCGATTAAACTCTGATTTTGTTAAAATTTGCAAACTACCCTTAAATTTGGCGCACCGTAAAGCAAAAACCATTGGTCGGAGCGAAAAACTGCATAAAACCTGCAATTTTGTTATCTACATATTTTATTTGAACTATTTTTTTATAGCACCTCCTCCAACGGTGCTATTTTGCTCCAAACGCCGCGATGCAGGGTTTTTACCCACTCCCCTCGAGCGGCAACCTCCCGAGGTCGCAAACTTAGATGTACGATCAGGGGACCTATGTCTAACATCTCACCAAATTTCATCTTTGTTCGACCTTTTGCAAATAGACATCCCCTGGCGCTTGGGCTGTAAGTACAATGATTAATGTTAGACTTCTTTAATTAAAATTTATCTTTTGATTAGGATATAGGAGTATGCGATGAAGAATGGCAAGTTCCAACAAAAATTTTTGCAAATGAAGATGATTCTGGTAAAGAGCAGGATCCTAAACCAATTTGTTCAGGATCATTTATTGATAATGATCGTATAATTACTGCGGCACAGTGTTGTGTTAGCGATGATATATATGTTGTTTACTTTGTCGACCAGAAGAAACATATTGCCCTTGTCGAATATTGTGTAAGACATCCTGAATTCAGAAATTCTGTCCCACCAGAAAACGACTTGGCCATTCTTCTTTTGGTAAATCCGGCACTAATAGAACGAACCCTGGATACATATCTGCCCGTCTCTGCTTTAGACTATTTTTGTTTAAACCCTATATATTTTCCTGGAGAAGTGGAAGGAAACCATTATCATGGAAGATGTGAAAAGTTAACTGTTCATCACGAAAGTATATGTCGAGTTGCATATCCAAAAGAATATACCCAATCTTTTAAACAAAATTATCACTGCGTGTTACCGAAACAGCCAAATAGAGATGAGGAACTGGAGGGCCTTTTAGGTTGTAAGTATATTAGGATACATCAAAAAAAATTGTCTAGGTTGTACTTTAGTCGCGTTGAGGCTTTTTGTGGTTAATCCAATACTTCACTTAACAAGGCCGGTTGTTGAGCAAAAGTCTGGGGGGGGGGGGGTAATGTTAAAACGGTGACCGTAATAAAGCGCACAGAAAAAAAGCGAAAAATAAATATTTGCACAGGTGAAAAGCTCACACAAAAAAACGCAGATAAACAATCGCGCGATGGAAAAAGCGAACATGGTAAAAAAGCGCGCAGGGAAATGCAGAAATAAATGGATCCATCATCATCTATCTTCTTAGCTAGCCTATTAGCACACATGATATATCACGGAAATTAAAGTTCCTACAAAGTGTTTAGTGATAACACAAATTATTGAGCAAAATGCGATCTACTATATTCTAAAAACCGCATATTGATACTATTACGGGTTCACTGGTACAAATAAAAGCTCGCAAATATCAAACACGATATGTCAATTTATTTCGACAATTATGTACAAAACTCGCACTCAAGGTTTGTCCGGCCCTATATATTGGGTCTGCGATCTTTCGCGAACAATTTATCCTTTTTCGATACACGAGTATACTAGTTTCTGCTAGAAGGTTCGCGTCTGAGTACGAGTGTGAGTCATAGATAACCCAACTAAAACCTAGACTAAGAATACAACCATAAGATAAGTCAACCTAATACTACACTAAACCTAAATAAATTCTTACTATAAAATTTAAATAACTTAAATTTGTAGCACTATCCTCCTCTTCAGGTTTGATCGTCTCGATCAACATTTCACAGGTAAGATTTTAGTCTGTCCAGATGGATTCGGTAGACTACATCATTAATTCTCTTAACAACTTTATAAGGTCCTTCCCATGGTGGTGTAAACTTAGGTGATCTTCCTTTCCTTCGTTAAGGATTGTATAGCCAGACTTGATAATTATCTTTGAACCCTGAAGGGTTTGCTTTTAGGTCATATCTCGCCTTTATGCCGTTACTGGCTACTTCTATTCGTTCTCCAACCACCTCATGGATATCTTGCAGCTTCTGTCTTAAACGTTCGACATAGTCATTAAAGTCCTTCTTCGGGTGAACCAAACATGATATCACATGGTAACCGCAGTTCTCTACCAAATAGGATACTAGATGGAGTAGCTCCTGTCCTATTGTGAATGGCGGTTCTGTAGGCCATCAAAAACAATGGAATATGTTGTTCCAATCTGTTTGATGCTAATCAACAACTTTGCAAAGATGTTCTTCTATTGTTTTATTAAATCTTTCGACCATGTCATCTGACTGCGGATGTAAAGCAGTAGTTTAGGTTTTATGTATTCCTAAAAGGTCACAGAAATTCTGAAAATGCTTTGATTCAAAGTTTCTCCCTTGATCTGAATGTAGTTTCAAAAGAATGCCAAATCTGCTGAAAATATAATTTACCAGAACTTCTGCAACTGTAGCGGCCTCTCAACAAGGATGTATTTGTTGGCCTTTTTAGTTTCTGAAAATGGTCCGGCCACAACAATAGCAATGCGTTCAAATAGCAGGCCTACGTTATATTGTTTTAATTGACCTCTGGACTTGGCTGGCTGCGCAAGTCGAACATCAATGGCACCAATTCTTTATATCTTGAAATTAATTGACCCAATAAAATCGGTTTCTGATTTTGTCCATTTATATATTTATTTATACCTAGGTACGCGCCTGATTTTCCACCATGGCATTCGGCCATTGTATGATTCACCATACTCCTAGGAACTACTATTTGATTAATCACAGTAAGGCCATCTGCACTTTCCCAGGCACGTTTAAGTATGTTTTCTTCTACTATCAGTGAATCCCATTGTGCTCACAGTGATTTGAATATCATCTCTTGGTTTGCGATATCTTTCAATCGCAAGATAGGTCCTACATCTTTGTTGTTAACTTGTGTGGTTCTAATCGAAGCCGACATCCATTCTTCATCTGGTTCTAACTTTATCTGACGCACGTAGGTTATTCCTTCTTTCTCGTCAATTCTCCTGCAATGTTTACAATCTTCAGGGCAAGGTCTTCTAGACAATGCATCTACATTATTATGCACCCTTCCCGCTCGGTGCTTAATTTGATAATGCTATTGTTGAAGCTTTTTTTTCGATCTCGCGACATGCCCCTCAGGTTGTTTCATTTTCATGAGCCACTATAACGCAGCATGATCCGTTCTAATGAGAAACTCTTGTCCATAGAGGTATTTGTGGAAGTGATCTACGGATTTAATGATGGCTAGGAGCTTCTTTCTTGTCACACAATAATTTCTCTCTGGTTTGGATAGCTTTTTGCTGAAAAATTCGATGACACGTTTCTCTTTTCGCCTCTAAATCTTGTACTTTTCCTTCTACAAATCGTCTGTAGTATGTACACAGACCCAGAAAGCTTCTCAATTCATGTTTGTCACGATGCTGAGGCCATTATTTTATTGCTTGCAACTTCTTTACGTCGGTTTGGATGCCTTCTCGGGAAACGACGTGACCCTGGAACTCAAATTTTTCTTGGAATAAAAAACATTTCTTTGGGTTTAATTTAAGATTTGCATTTCTGATTCTTAAAAACACTTCTCGTAAATTGTCTCGATGATCTTGAAATGATTTCCCCATGACTATGACATCATCCAAGTAGACTTCCATTAGTCTTTTAAATGTAGCTGGGGCATTGCAGAGGCCAAATGGCATCACATTAAACTTGTAAAGTCCACTTCCAGCAGAGAATGCTGTCTTTTTTTTATCTCCTTTAAAGATTCCTACTTGCCAATACCCACTTTTTAGGTCAAGCGTAGAAAACCAATATGATCCTGCCAATGTTGTTAATGTGTTATTTATTCTTGGTAGTGGGTAACTATCTTTCTTGGTCACGTCGTTAAGTTTTCGGTAGTTGACACAAAATCTAGTTCCATACTTGTTAGTGACCAACACCATAGGAAATTACCAAGGACTTGATGACTCTTCAATAACACCGTCACTGAGCATTTTATTAATGAGATTGTGCCATTGGTAGTCTTCTTGGGGGCTGTCTTATCGGTTGGGCATCCCCAGTATTGACAGCATGTTGAATAAGGTTTGTGCGTCCCGAACTACTCTTAGTTTTGGAGATGTTACTTTGTTCTTCTATAAACTCTCTCGCTTTACGAAATTCTTCTGGAGTGAGATGTTTCCAAGTTTACTGAAATTGCTGAAGTACCTCCGTTGGTAACTTGCTTTTATCCTCGGAATTGGCTCTTCACATTTTGTCGCTTTCTGGACTGGTTCAAATAACGCTACCACCTCCCTGGGAAAATATTGGCGACTCTAATCGGGATGTCTTTATCGGTTCTAGCCTCCCAAAAATTATGGTCTCACTGTTACCGACCAGTCTTGTTGTGCATACTGCCACCACGTTTATTGATTCTTTTTGATAAAATGAACTCTTCGTTCCCAAATCTTAGGGTATTAAGTTTATTATCAAAAGCAAATCCATGTTTACTTACCAAGTCCATTCAAAAAAAAAATTCGTCTTCAATTTCGGCAACTAATGCAGTGTGGCGAATCTTCAACCTCCCCAGCTATAGGTCTATATCTGTCTGACCCAATACATCGGCGGATTCTCCAGTCACAGTCCTTAACGTTATTTGCTTTTCTGTTGGTCGAATTTTATATCTCGTTGCAATTTTGAACTTGAGCATTGATATGGGAGCACCGGTGTTTACTATTATGTTATCTGGTCTTCCATTTATAAGTCCGTCGATGTTGAGACTGTCAGTACTAGGTTTTAGGCTCTTGATGTAGTAAATTTTGGGGGCTACATTCCCATTAGCCAACACCCGCCCCTCTGCGTTGGCTAGTTTTAGTTTTCCTGATTTCTTCTTCGGTACTTTGTCCCGCTAGATGGTGAGCGATACCTCATTTGTACGTCCGCATCTAAAACACTTGGAGAGGGACGTCTGTTTTCTTTTAAAGAGTCAATCTTCTCTATCAGTGATTGAAGAATTTGGCTTAGCGTCTTTGAGAGAACTTCTTATTCATTGCTCATTTCTTTGCCCTCCTGAATTGAGACAGCCCTTACTTTTGGCCTGGACATATAAAGCATTGTAACTCTGTTTTTGTTCGGCTGGAATGGACCGTAAGGGTCCCAGAGCAGGTTTTCGTAGAGTTACTAACAAACCTCGAGCTTTTTCGTTCTCGTCCCAGCTACTTGCAGCATTGGCAGCTTCAAACTGTTGTTTGTAAGTGGACCAGGAAGACGTACCAACAAAATTTGGAGGTTTAATGTTTTGGTTGTAATTCGCAACATATCCCTAAGATTTTATTTTGTTGTGTTCTTTCTAAAGCTGTATAAGCTGTTTGAACATGTCCTGGAATTTTTCTTCCATGTCTTCCCTCACATTCTGTAGTTTGGTCTCCACTTTTTCTTCTACATTCTGCATTCTTTGATTTATGTCTTCCTTAAGATCTTCGGTTGCTGTCTTGAACTCTTCTCTAAGCTTTTCGGAGTTGCTCTTTATTTGGTCGAAGTTTTCTTGCATGTCATCTAAATATTTCTCAAATGTCTGTCTTATATCGTTCTTATGTTGTTCAATGGTCTGTCTCATGTCGTTCTGGTTTTGTTCCATGGTTTGCTTCATGTCGTCCTGGTTTTGTTTAATGGTCTGTCTTATATCGTTCTGGTTTTGAGCCATTTGGGCTGCTAGAGCCTGCATTATTTTAGTTAGATCTTCCATCCTTACCGATCCTTGTCTAGTAAGCATCAACTTCCTGACAAATCACTTAAAATGTCTATGTTTGGGTTATAAAACTAATGTCGAAGTCGATTTTTCACTATCTCCTCTGATTCATGAATAGAACGTCGTAGAATAATATGGAAAACACACTTACTGTTCTTCTATCCAATTGTCCTAGCCGGTGGTACTATGTAAGGATAGTCTTTGCACTATTCAGTTCTGAATATACTGGCAAAATCACGTACTGGTCTTTTGTTCGATTCTCTTAGCCAGTGGTACTATGTAATGATAGCCTTTGCACTATTTAGTTCTTTTAGTCTCACTTCTGACACCAATTGTTGCGAGTTCACTGCTACAATTGAACAGTCGCAAATATCAAAAACGATATGTCAATTTATTTCGACAATTATGTACAAAACAGGCACTTAAACTTACTAATAACTTGCTAATAACTCACTACTGAAATTGGCCTTTTAACTTCGTGTTAATATCTCGCGATTACTACAGTGCGTTATCTCTTACTGACTGTCGATGCGCGATGTCCGGCCATATATATAAGGTCTGCGATCTTTCCCAAACAATCTATCCTTTTTCGATACACGAGTATACTATTTTCTGCTAGAAGGTTCGCATCCGAGTACGAGTGTGAGTCATAGATAACGCAACTAAAATCTAGACTAAGAATACAACCATAAGATAAGTCAATCTAATACTACACTAAACCTAAATAAATTCTAATTATAAAAATTAAATAACTTAATTTGTAGCAATACGATGATCTGTTAAAAGGTTAGCCTTTTTAAAAATTTTTAATTGTCAAAAAACTGTCAGCTAACACAATTTTAGCTGAAAATTACAAAAAAATATAAATATATCTGTACTGCGAAAGAGCTTCTAAAAACAACTGCTACGGGCATGTCGATGTCGGTTGGATTTCAAATGAAGCTAATAACGTATGGCTTGGAAAAATTCAGGCTACTGATAACGCGTGCTGTGCTCTACGCGTCATCTCTTTTTTAAGCTAAAAAAGCCCATTATTAGTTACCTTAGGATAAATACCTTTTAATTTGTTAAGAAAAATGCCAAGTAAGCGTCTATGTAAACACAAGATAATGGCTTTTTTTTCAAAAAGTTTCAAAATACAAAGATTTTTCTTAAATTTAAAACAAAAAATGAAAATCAACACCATTTTTGGCAACGTCAAATTACGGCGTGGACAAATTGTCAACGTCATTTGCGCAAGCAGTTCCTTTCAAATTTGATTACAAGCGTCTACTTTTTTAATCCAAGCCATACGTCTATATACAAACACTAAAATTTAAGGTAAACTATATCAATTATTGATAATTTTACACTGTGCGGTAAAGTTACTTTACCGCATAGTGTGCGGTAAAGTACAATTATATGAAATTAGGTAAGTAAGAAGTCTAAAATGTTTAACTATATAGCAATTTTGCCCCCTTTATTTTTATAGCAAGAATGAACATATAAAACTTTAAATAGGAATTTTAAAACTATAAAAATATGTATTATGTAGATAAACATAAGGGAAACCATATTAGTTTTTCATAATTTTACTTTACCGCACACTGTGCGGTAAAGTAACTTTATCGCATAGTGTGCGGTAAAGTAAAATTATATAAAATTAGTTATATTTTAAAATGTTTAACTATATAGTATTTTTGTATATTCACCGGATCACATTTATTTAATTGCAATTTTGTATAGCTACAGATTGTCCCCTCTATTTTGATAGCAAAATTGAGCATATAAAACTTCAAAAAGACATTTTAAAACTATAAAAATATCTTGGTATTATATAACACTAAAATTTAAGGTAAACTATATCAGTTATTGATAATTTTACTTTACCGCATAGTGTGCGGTAAAGTAAAATTATATAAAATTAGGTATATTTTTGATAAGTAATAAGACTGAGATGTTTAAATATGAAGCAATTTTGTCCCCTTTATTTTTATAGCAAAAATGAGCATATAAACCTTCAAAAATGCATTTTAAAACAATAAGAATATTTATTATGTAGATAAACACTAAAATTTAAGGGAAACTATATCAGTTATTTATTATATAGATAAACACTAAAATTTAAGGGAAACTATATCAGTTATTCATATTTTACTTTACCACACACTGTGCGGTAAAGTTACTTTACCGCACAGTGTGCGGTAAAGTAAAATGACATAAAATTAGGTATATTTTTAATGAGTAAGAAGAATATTTAACTACATAGCAATTTTGTATCTTCACTGGATAACATTAATCTAATTGCAATTTTGTATAGTTACACATTGTTTCCTTTATTTTTATAGTAAAAAGTAACATTCAGAAACAAAAAGTCTTATGATTTAATTTTTATGTAAATAGATTTAATTTTATCAAACGAGAAAAAATGTCAAACTAAAGCTTTTGTTGTGTGTCGGCAATCAAACTATATAAATACATAATTATGGTTTTTAAATTTTAAAAAAATAGATGTTCTCTATTAGAGAGGTGATCCATATAATGTAAATTGTGTATTTAAAATACTAAATACATTTTTTCTACTTTTTACAAAATTGGTGGAGATAAGTTAGATGAAATTTGTTTAATTTTACTTTACCGCACACTATGCGGTAAAGTAACTTGACCACATACTCTACTGTAAAGTGCCACTTTCCATTCTCAAATCAAGGTGGTAAAATGCACTTTCACGCACGCGAGTAGGTAAAAAATGTTTTTTCTCTACTTTTTCCGTCGCCATCTTTAAAAAGTAAATGAATTGTATCTTTTTACCCAACTGCAGCACGGCGAAAAGAAGGGTAATGTTTTTCGATTGTTGTATGTATGTATGTGAGTAAATATGTTTGTGTCACGCTAGAGGCTAAACGGCTGAACTGATTTTGACAAAAAAGGAGTCGTTGAATTGCTACTGATCCCGAAGGTGTAATAGGCTATATTTTTTTAAACAGCAATCAACAGCGGTCTTCAGACGCCATTTTGCCATATAATGTAGGCTTTAAGGCATACAAATTATCTAAATTTCAGGCGAATTTATTGAAATTACTTTGATTCCCCATTGCAAATGTACTCTAATTTGCTGTAGTTACTTTGTAGTCCTCCCTGCTCCCACCCATCTCCCCTCCTGTCATTCGCCCCAATCTATTCAAAGACCATATTCGCATAATTTTATCAAATACACAACGATTTAAAACATTCTTTATGCATTCCAAAGTTTCGAGTTTGATGAATATTGGTTCATAAATGGGAAAGTCAGCCATTTTGGATCCGCCATTTTGATTTTTATCAATTTAAGTTAAAAATAATAGTAATAGCGACCTGAAAGACGTCATAGTTCCAGTTTTGATGCAAATCGGTTTATAAATAAGAAAGTGCGCCATTTTGATTTTTTTAAAGTTTAAGTGAGAAATCATAAGCGACCTGAAACACCCCAAAGTTCCGAATTTAATGGATATTGGTTCATAAATGGGAAAGTCCGCCATTTTAAATCCGCCATTTTGATTTTTTTAAATTTAAGTTAAAAATAATAATGAGCGACCTGAATGATCTCAAAGTTCTGAGTTTGATTTGCGAGATGCAAATCGGTTCATAAATGGAAAAATCCGCCATTGCGAATTCGTCATTTTATGTATTTTTTTAATAAAAAGAAAGTTGAATTGTATACTAACCACCTAATACCTAGTTAAAAAAGTTTGAAAATAGTTATTTACCTAACAAGTGCGGAAAGTGATACTTTTCCGCACGCGACGGAAGTTGCACGAACGACGCGGAGCGGAGTTCGGACAACCGTCAAGGGCGGAAAAGACATTTTCCGCAAGTGTTAGGTACAACATTTTTCCTATGAACGTGGAAATCGTCAGTTTTTTAGAAAAAAAATAGTTTTTATCGGACAATTTTTTGGTCTTTTAGGTTAGAACACGCCAAGCACAAAGAATAAGGAATGAAATTGATGCATTCTTCTTTAATAACTTAAAAATAAAGTTATAAAAAATGAGTGCGGAAAAGTTACTTTTCCGCACTAGTGCGGCAAAGTTACTTTTCCGCACTCAAAACTATTTTATGTAATTTTGCATAAAATTAAATAAGAAACTAAAGATTTGTTAATATTTTCTTTATTTTTTAAAATAATAACAGAAAAATCGGAAAACTTTAAACTAATTTTACTATTTACTATAAAAATTAAAATTGAAGCTACAATTTGTAGCGCATTGCAGGTTCACTGCTGAGTCAGCTCCTTTTAAATGTGCTTTCATTTCACTGGCGTTTATAATTTGGCCCGTTTTTGAAGTAAAAATATGAGATTCCTGGATTTCCATGGATTTTACGACACTGGAACTTTCTTCTTGGCCTTGATAAATAATGGAAGATGGTGCCTCACTTTCAATGTGATCTTTTGATAAAATGTTTTCCGCAATTTTTTTCTTATTTTGTAGGGAATCCTCTATATAGGATTCCGCCACAGAAGTGGACTTCCAGCCCCCATGCCTTTTAATATTTGTGATATTGCTTCCTGCGTCAGCTAGCATTGTGGCCGATGATCGTCTAAAGCAATGGCCGGTGTACATTTCAGGATTTTTGAGGCCCAGATATCCTGCAATGTTACTTGGCATTTTTCCAAACGTATTAATGCCGACGCATTGATTACCGCACTTTCCAGCTTTGTAGTTTAGGAAAAAACGATTTGTGGTGCAGTTTAAAGGACGTAACGACTTGTATTTTTTATATAAAGCGATGTAGCTGTCTTCGCAAACCACAAATTTTCTACATACCTTTGTTTTAGTATCTGGTATGGTAATCAAGAGAATGTCGTCTTTTTCTTCAATGTTGTCGATGGTTAGTTTCGTTAGTTCTTCCCTGCGACACGCCCCAGCTACGCCGAAGATGGTGGCAACTTTCATCATGAGATAAACCGAGTCTGGCGCTTGGGTCAAAAATTTTTCCGTGTCCTCCTTTTCAAATATTCTGGATTTTTTTGGTTTAAAGCCTTCATTTTTGCGTTTTAGAAAGGCTGTCAATTTACAAAAATTTTTAAGATCGATGTTATGTTTGACTTTAAGGACCATTTTAACCATGGAATACTTGGACCATAAAGTAGAAGGAGAGAGTTTCTTCGATAAATAATAAAAATAGGCCAATATTACCTCCTCTTTTGAAGCAGCCACTGCTAAGGTCATACTCTTGCTTTTACACCATGATTCTAAAGCTTCGTATTCTTTGTTGTATCTTGACGAAGATTTCTCGGGTATCAACGATAGTGTGGCCGCATTTGCTGCCTCCAAAATCTCCTGGGGCGTTTCCTGTTCGGAATCTGAGTCCATTGGGTCAAAAATAGTGGATAATATTATACTATAACGACGCTGCAGCTCAAAAAGCTATCAAACCGTTTGTTTGTATTTTAATTTGTTGCTATGGTATCTAAACAGTGATGCTATACTTACTCATAGCCACCTTAAAAATAATGACATCTACATGTTGGGTGTCAGTTCTGTTATTCTGTTAATAGAGTGCTTGACAAAGTAAAAAACTGTCATTAATAAAGGCAGCTTCTAAAAAACTTTGCTTATTAATAGAGTACCTATGAGAAACAATAGTAATACTCACATAATAAATATTGCAAAAAACTGTTTACTGTTATTGCAGTTCCATATTTTCATTAAAACTCATGTAAAAACAAAATTCAAGGGGCAGTGCGGAAAAGTAACTTTTCCGCACTAGTGCGGCAAAGTAACTTTTCCGCACTAGTGCGGAAAAGTGCTACTTCCCGCACGCAAAAGAGTGCGGAAAAGTACACTTTTCCGCACGCGAGTAGGAAAAAGTTATAATCAAACAAATAAAAAAGTTTTTTCAACAATTGCCAATGATAATATCGTAGAACAAAAAATCTCGCGGCGAGTTGGTCCCGCGGCGAACTGCCCTTGCGGCGAATTAGACCGGGGCGAATCGACCCGCGGCGAATTGTCCCGTAGCCTAATTTAATAATAATAAAGTATAGGTAAACTTATAATTAAAACAACATAATAAATCCTGCCCTGTTTTTGTTAAATTAAAAATGTCACAGGCCAAAAGTAAAAACAATGAAATACAATCACGGAAAATTGTGAAAAATTCGGAAAATAGTGATAAAAGGAAACTTGTGGGGCCATATTATATAGGAAAATCCATAAAGGTATGTAAAAACATAGAAAATGTTAAATAAAAGTCTGTATTTTAGCCACAATTCTAGTTTAAAAATTTCCATGGCCTAGCTGACTATTAGAGATTGTACCGCTCGTCTTCGACTCGGAATAATTTTCAAAATATTCATTAGCTCGAAACAATTTCCGGAAATAATTTAAAATATACATATATTTAGTAGGTTAATACACTGTTTAAAATTTTGTGGGATTTTTAAGGTTACTCTACGGGGCCATGATGAGTCTGAAACTGTTGCTAATCCGAGCAATTTGCGCATGTAAAAGAAGGGCGAATAGACTTTATCTATAAACTAAAAACTAAAAACTACACCAAGTAGCTGCTTGTTTTTAAAATGCTAAAATAAAATGGTTTAGGTAAGCTTTTTTATCTCCTTTTCCATAAAATATACCGCGTGGGCAAAAAAAACCGTACAATTTATTTTTCATTATAACTTTTGAACTATACTATCCACTTTATTGGCACAAACTGCACTTGCCAGAGAATTAATCAGAGTTTTGAATATGACAAAATTAAAATGCACCCTTCAAACATGCTCGTTTATTCTTGTGTGACGAACATGTTTTAATTATTTTTTTAAATAAATAAAAAAGCTGCCACGCACAACAAGGTACGAATCAGCAAAATCGGTTTGGTGGTTCTAGAAAAAAATATAACTTGTTTTGCATGTTATGCGATTGCCTTGCCAATCATGCTTGCATTTATTTCCTTATACCTTCATTAATACTGAACCGATTTTAATGAAATAACGCCATTTTGAAAAATCAAGTATGATTCTGTCCGCCATCTTAAATTTTAAGATGGCGATCAACGATCATGATCTTTAAAAAGCAATCAATTCTGATTAGGATATTTTTTATTTCATTAAAATCGGTTCAGTAGTAATGAATTTATAAGGAAATAAATGCAGATATGATTGGCAAGGCAATCGTATAATATGCAAAACAATGGTTGAAACAAAAATATTTGTTTTTAGAACCACTGAACCAATTTTGCTGACTTGTGCTTTGTTGTGCGTGGCATGAATGTAGCTTTTTTACTAATTCAAGAAAATAATTAAAACATGTTTGCAACACAAAAATAAACGAACATCTTTGAAGGGTACATTTTAATTACGTCCGCCATCTTGAAATTTAAAGATCACGGACAAAAAAATATGTTTATTTATATTAAAATTGATTGTATAGTTCAAAAGTTATAATGAAAAAAAACTTGTCCGCTTTTTTTTGGCCCAATTTCTGCCCCCTTAATTTATAACGTCACAAGCCGCCACTGGATACCAGGGCATTCTGGACATGAGGGAAATGAGGTCGCGGACCAAACAGCGAGGGAAGCGGCATCTGTCGAATTTTTCGGCCCGAAACCAGCCCTGGGGATATTGTATACAGTGAAACCTCCTATAAGCGGACACTCACGGTTTCGTCGATTTTGTCCGCTTATTGGAGGTGTCCGCTTATGAGAGAGAACAATTTCCGCTGCTTCAGTTTTTCCGATATTAAATTTTTCAGAAATATTTCGTGCTGATAGATGTTCCTTCTCCGAAACGTTAACAACTTCCACTTTTTCACCTTAACTAAGAAGATTTTACTAGGCGCCATTTCAAAGAGATCTATTACTACCCAAGTAAATAATAAAAATAAAACACAGCAGTCCCGCCGAATAAAATATGTTGTAAATACGACAGGAGTATTTAGTCTCTGCTTTAAAACGGAAAGAGGTAATTCCCCGGTTGCAGAGTACGTTGTTGCCAACATACCACATAATATTTTATGTCCATGTCGTGCAGGTTCTCTGTATACAGTCCTTGGTCATGCAGCGCTCCGTACCGTTGTCAAAGGTTCGCGTCCCGTGAAGGTTTCAGAATTATTTAACAAAAAAAAAATTTCCGCGTCCGGTTATTACAAGTAAAAAAATAGAGAAAAGCTTGATTCCAACAAATCTGTCCACCTAAAGGAAGTCTCCGCTTAATAGAGATGTCCGCAATGCGAGGTTTCAGTGTACAGGGTGTCACAAATTGGGCACTTTTAGGGGGTTTAAAGTACTTCTAGGGGAGACAGAGAAAATCTGACCACGCATTGCGAGGCTCAAATTTCAAGAGAAGACTTTTAGTGAAAACCGCATTTTGAAATATCGTCTCGTCTTTGAGCTACGGGGGCTTTTTGAAAAGTCTGCATATTTGAAGGGGGTCTATAACTTTGTTATTAGTGGAAATTTTCATTTAGAGTAAATTGCAGTTATATAGACTTTGTCACGAGGAATTCACCGGCTAAATTATGTTTTAACTGTCACTTTTAGTTTTTAAGATATGACATAAAGTTGCATTTTCCTTATGGAATAGCCTATTAATTTTCGAATGCGTCATTGAATTCTTTTCAAAATGATGTATCATATGTCATAGTTTGATTGAGCGGTTTAGGAGATATTCAGCTGTTTCCCTTATTGCTAGTGCGCTATGATTTCCTGCTGAGGCAGGTAAAGGCACTCCAGTATTTTTATTATTTTACACAGTCACAAATATAGTAAGGCTGGTTTGGAAAAATTATAATTCAAAGCCTAGTTATAAAAAGTTTAAAAAAATGATACATATTTCAAAATAAAATTAAAACGCTTTTGTGCAAAATAATTTCATATCAAAGCGTAATGTCAAATTGTTTAAACAATTGAAAACAATGACAAAACGCCAAGACGCAAAGCCAACTTGATTTGCATAGTATAAGACAACAAAACTATAGGAGCATTGAAGTAGAATTTGACCGCCAGGCTTTCACGTCAATGGCGCATGACGTCATTCAACACACACTAGACAAAAATAAAAAACTTTAATTATCTCCGAAACCGCTCAATCAAACTATGACATATGATACATCATTTTGAAAAGAATTCAATCACGAATTCGAAAATTAATTAAAATATAGGCCATTCCATAAGAAAAAGTGCAACTTTATGTCATATCTCAAAAACTAAAAGTGACAGTTAAAATTTAGTTTAGCGGTTGAATTCCCCGTGACAAAGTCTATAAAATTGCAATTTATTATAAATCAATATTTCCAATAATAACGATCCTCCAAAATGCAGACTTTTCAAAAAGCCCCTGTAGCTCAAAGACGAGACGATATTTCAAAATGCGGTTTTCACTATAAGTCTTTTCTTGAAATTTAAGCCTCGCAATGCGTGGTCAGTTTTTCTCTGTCTTCCCTAGAAGTACCTTATTTGTACCCAATTTGGGACACCCTGTACTGCCAAATTAACCATATTAAAATGGATGGAGCAGCGCCGGTTTATCCTATAGGCACTCTAGGCTCTTGCCTAGGGCCCTCAGCCTCAAGGGGGTGCGTAGGGCCTTGGTCCAAAAATTAAATTTAACTTTAAATTTATTGTCATTCAAGAAAATGCAAGAATAAAATGGAAAAAAAAATATTTTTTTTAATTTTGTTTTTTTTTTGGTAAATTACAATTCAAATCTAGGTATTTAATAGAATTGACAAAATTATGATGCCGAAGTTTTATCTGCATTTTTGCCTAGATAATCATGCAAAAAGTGGCAGATTTAGGGGGTTATATAGCAAGCGCATAAACCGCATTGTCTTTGTAAATCTGAATTTATTTTAGTATGTTAGTCAAATTTGCAGTTTTTTTCCAAATCTAATTAAAAAGAGAAAGCTATCAGAAAAGTTTGAAAAGCCAAAAACCTGTTATTTGGGTATATTTTGACCTATTTTAGCAATTTCGTCTGACGTCAATCTGTATGTGTGTATGTCTGTCCGTAACACGATAGCTCCTAAACCTCTGAACCGATTTTCATGAAATTTGCAGATAAAATAGTATTCGACTCTGTTACGAGTTGATTAGATTTTGGTAAAAATCTATCATTTCTAAAGACAGTATTTTGACAGTTTAAAAATTGAAATATCGCATAAATATGCAGTTTCCGGAATGTATTAGAACACATTTTTGTGAAGAATTTGTGAAATAACCAAAAACATCTAGAAGCTTTGGTTTCTGAGATATTTAGAAAAAACTGCTTTCAAGGCTGATAAAACGTGGAGTTCAAACGCGGAGTTCACTTAGAGTGTGCTAATGGGCTAGGAAGGATCAGATGGATCCATGTATTTTTGTTAATTTTATATACGTCAAAACACTTTCGGTAAACCTCAGATTGATTTAGAAGATCTGAACAGTGTCTCATCCAAACTGATAGCTAACCTTTTTGGAGGATTAGGCAAAAAGTGGTGAGAAACCACTGAAAAGTGAGCCACAATAGACCCACTGGTGGTTCCAGTGGAAGGGCTGCAAGGCCCACTCACATAGAAATCATCATCATCATAGCCCTCGAAGGGGGCGCATGCTACAAGTATTTCGAGTGGCCAAAAAGCGTTTCCTTTGCAAACAGAATCTTAGGATAAATAGCCTTTGGTACCTTTTAAAAAAATCACCCCCCAAAATTCAAATTTTTTGACGCACGGCGCTTTATAACTTATAAACGACGGAAATCTTTGATGTTGTAGTTGTTACCTATGCTGCTAGTTTATACAGCTGCCAAATCAATTAAAATAAAAAAGTTTAACTTACGAAAAGCTATACTCGTGTTTCTACAGATCAACTTTTTGCAAATTATTTTATTCAATTAGAAAACGGATATGCGCAAGCGCATCATACCGAACTTATATTTTTCCAAATTGTAACATTTTTCAATAAGATAGAATACCTACAAAACTTTTTTAACTTGAATCGCAAAAACAACGAATAAACCGAGGGGTGGCTCGACCGCCGATTTGTGTACACTAAAAGGAAATACCTACGGTATTTCCTGATATTTTCCAGTATTTCCTCAAATTTCAAAGGTATATCCTAGTATTTCCCAAGCACTTCCCGGTATTTCCTAGTATATTTCCCAGTACTTCCCAAGTATTTCCTGGTACTTCCTCTAACCTGTACACCAAAAGGAGATACCGAGCTACCCCTCGGAATAAACCGGGGAAAAATTTAGGATTTCCAAACAATTACCTCTTTACCAAATTTTGCACACATATACAGGATGTCCCAGATAAAAGCAACTACATGGGGATTTCGAAAACGGTTTAAGTTTGTTTAAATGAGAAAAAAGTTGCTCTATTTTAAGCCCATTCAGGTGCTGTATCAAAATTAAAGATATCTACAGGGGCTACTAAAATATCAAGCAAAAACTAAAAATTGTGTTTTTAGAAAAATTGAAATATTGCCGCCATCTAGCAAACAAACTTAATGAAATTTGTTAGTTTTGTATAAGCAACTACGGTCAATCGAATGATGTTAACAAATTTTTTTTAGCCATCTAGTTTTTTTGAAACCATAGCCAACTTTGTTATTTCTTATGACCGCCATATTGAATTTATATATCACTAAATAGAGCATTCAAAGAGCTTTTTAACCATGTTTAATAAGCCTATTTTTGCCTAACTGTTTTTCACTTGGTTGGCTGTGAAACAAAGGCCGTAGTTGCGTTTGTTGCATACCTACGTAACTATCTGTCAAAACTTTCTCATTTATTTGATTTATCTGTTGGAGTTTTAAAGTTTTCAAATTACTTAAGATTTTTTTAGAAAATTTGCCTCTTCAAGGTGTAGCAAATATGTGGTTCCAGCAAGATGGAGCACCTCCACATAATGCAAGAATCATAACCGACTAACGAACGAAATAACTGGATCGGAAATCGAGGTCCAGTTGCCAGGCCTGCACGTTCGCCGGACCTACGCCTCTTGATTTTTGTATTTACGGATACTTAAAGGATAAAGTTTATTCTACTACTCATAATACGATAGAAGAACTTGAGGCAGCCGTTGTTTAAGCAATAGAAGAAATTCCTGAACAAATGGTTAAAGAGGCATGCAGGTCTCTAATTTATCGATGCAGGATTTGCATGAATAATCACGGTGGAATTTTCGAACATTTTCTTATTTAATTCAATGCTTTGTTATTGGTTTTTAGTTTTATTTTAAATTAAATAATAAATTCAAATTTTTGTTTCAGAAATAAAAGATAGATTTTAAGAAAATGTATTATTTCTTAGTCAGAGAAAAATTAAAAATAAGGGCCTCAAAAATTTGAATATAAATCAAATAAATGAAAAAGATTTGAAAGGTAGTTGTAGGTACTACAAACACAAATAAGGCATTTGTTTCACAGCCAACTAAGTGAAAAAATATATTTTAAATAAATTTACATTTTCCGTCATTCAAAGATAAGCTTATTACACATGGTCGAAAAGCTCTTTTAATGCTCTATTTAGTGTCGTATAAATTCAATATGGCGGGCATAAGAAATAACAAAATTAGCTAGGGTTTCAAAAAACTAGAAGGCCTACAAAAAAATTGTTAACGTCATTCAATTGGCCGTAGTTGCTTATACAAAACTACCAAATTTTGTTAAATTTGTTTGCGAGATGGCGGCGATATTTCAATTTTTCAAAAAACACAATTTTTAGTTTTTGCTCGATATTTTAGAAACCCCTATAGACAAAACTTTCTGATTTTCACTCTCTCTAACGTCGATCACAAGGATACGAATGATCCCTGTTTGGAACACGTCCTGACAATCTGCAGGAACAGTGATCCATGCCAATCCACGACCGGTTTCGGCTTTTTTGGGCCATCCCCAGGTGAATGCAGGAAATAGATCCGTGTAGAGCATAAGCCGTGTGAAACCATCATAAACAACTACTCCGAGGGAAAATACCCCTACCGGCATTGAATTATACTGATGGATTGATGCTTTCGTTGGGAACTTGTTAAAACTATTTGGTTTTCACTCTCTCCAACGTCGATCATAAGGATACGAATGATCCCTGTTTGGAACACGTCCTGACAATCTGCAGGAACAGTGATTCATGCCAATCCACGACCGGTTTCGGCCTTTTTGGGCCATCCTCAGCTGAATGCAGGTGATAGCTCCGTGTAGGGCATAAGTTGTATGAAATTAAAAGAAACAACTACTCCGGCATTGAATTATACTGATGCTTTGATGCTTTCGTTGGGAACTTGTTAAAACTATTTGGTTTTCACCATTGAGTTGTATAAAGCCCTGAAAGGGCTTTAGAGACGGAAAGACAAGGCATTTTTTATTGACCCTATCGAATTTGGTTTCTAACGGCGGGTATTTCTTTTACAATAAAAACAGAGATAGACATTAATGAACATGTGAAACGGACAAAGATAGGCTGATTTTGCATGCTAATAATACCCTAGATAATATATGGGTACTCTTATCTCTTTCACACTGACGGCATAAGTGCGACAGAAAAGCAGCTGACTACCTTTAATCCACCGGCCGTATTTTAAATGATTCTACCTGCTAGTCAATTTATACAGGGAAAACTGATAGACAATGTTGTCTAAGTACGGAAATGAATTTTTTTGAATTTTGTGCGGGAATATTACAAAAAGAAATCTTAAAACGTTTAAAAACAAGTTTAGTTTAGTAACTATTTGAGTTCAAACATGGTCCGAAATTGTTTTTTGTGCAAAAGAAGAAAAAAAAATCCATAAAAAAACAACATTTCATGGGTAAGTCGTCTTGACGGATAGTTTTTGCTAAAACACGAGAAAGTTCAGTAGCGTCACGATAGATAGTTTTTTCTGCGACCGTGCGATTTTACCCTCACACATTTTGATTCAGAAAGTGTCACTTCCCCGCACTTTTTTTTGCATTGCATGAAAATTAACAAAAAGTATTTGATTCTCTTAAAAATGATTTTTTTTAAAATGCTTACATACCGATTTTTATCCAGTTGTTTTTGTTTTTTCGAACCAAACTTTTGACATGTCACGGTCGAGTTTCATACATCTTGATGAATTGTTACACACACTGATCTATGTTTTTATAAATTCCGATAAATTTAATGTTTTTTGCGGACTTTACAGTAATTTTAAGTTAAATTTTGGTCTTTCATCGCGAAAGTATATATTTATTATTATATGACCACCGCGACCGGTCTACAGGCCGGTATCATATGTATATGTCCTTCAATGTCATTTGACAATCATGCTGTCTTACTTAATAAGGTCACTTAGTTTAATTAATAAATTTGTCCTACATAATATAAAAGAAGAATAGAAACCAACAAAAAATTTGTGACACTTCGATTACCGATTTTCTTTGATTGCGATGGATTAGGGTGACCAGATTACGGTTTATTAGGATGCCCAGAGTGCGGAAAAAAAGATTTTGAAAAATTTCCCAAAAAAAATTTGAAGACCAAACACTCAATGTTTATGATCGCCTACACTAATCCTAACTCGATTTCCGACGATTATGGACAATGGTTTTGGTTGGTTAGGTTGGGTTAGGTTGGGTTAGGTTGGGTTAGGTTGGGTTAGGTTGGGTTAGGTTGGGTTAGGTTGGGTTAGGTTGGGTTAGGTTGGGTTAGGTTGGGTTAGGTTGGGTTAGGTTGGGTTAGGTTGGGTTAGGTTGGGTTAGGTTGGGTTAGGTTGGGTTAGGTTGGGTTAGGTTGGGTTAGGTTGGGTTAGGTTGGGTTAGGTTGGGTTAGGTTGGGTTAGGTTGGGTTAGGTTGGGTTAGGTTGGGTTAGGTTGGGTTAGGTTGGGTTAGGTTGGGTTAGGTTGGGTTAGGTTGGGTTAGGTTGGGTTAGGTTGGGTTAGGTTGGGTTAGGTTGGGTTAGGTTGGGTTAGGTTGGGTTAGGTTGGGTTAGGTTGGGTTAGGTTGGGTTAGGTTGGGTTAGGTTGGGTTAGGTTGGGTTAGGTTGGGTTAGGTTGGGTTAGGTTGGGTTAGGTTGGGTTAGGTTGGGTTAGGTTGGGTTAGGTTGGGTTAGGTTGGGTTAGGTTGGGTTAGGTTGGGTTAGGTTGGGTTAGGTTGGGTTAGGTTGGGTTAGGTTGGGTTAGGTTGGGTTAGGTTGGGTTAGGTTGGGTTAGGTTGGGTTAGGTTGGGTTAGGTTGGGTTAGGTTGGGTTAGGTTGGGTTAGGTTGGGTTAGGTTGGGTTAGGTTGGGTTAGGTTGGGTTAGGTTGGGTTAGGTTGGGTTAGGTTGGGTTAGGTTGGGTTAGGTTGGGTTAGGTTGGGTTAGGTTGGGTTAGGTTGGGTTAGGTTGGGTTAGGTTGGGTTAGGTTGGGTTAGGTTGGGTTAGGTTGGGTTAGGTTGGGTTAGGTTGGGTTAGGTTGGGTTAGGTTGGGTTAGGTTGGGTTAGGTTGGGTTAGGTTGGGTTAGGTTGGGTTAGGTTGGGTTAGGTTGGGTTAGGTTGGGTTAGGTTGGGTTAGGTTGGGTTAGGTTGGGTTAGGTTGGGTTAGGTTGGGTTAGGTTGGGTTAGGTTGGGTTAGGTTGGGTTAGGTTGGGTTAGGTTAGGTTAGGTTGGGTTAGGTTGGGTTAGGTTGGGTTAGGTTGGGTTAGGTTGGGTTAGGTTGGGTTAGGTTGGGTTAGGTTGGGTTAGGTTGGGTTAGGTTGGGTTAGGTTGGGTTAGGTTGGGTTAGGTTGGGTTAGGTTGGGTTAGGTTGGGTTAGGTTGGGTTAGGTTGGGTTAGGTTGGGTTAGGTTGGGTTAGGTTGGGTTAGGTTGGGTTAGGTTGGGTTAGGTTGGGTTAGGTTGGGTTAGGTTGGGTTAGGTTGGGTTAGGTTGGGTTAGGTTGGGTTAGGTTGGGTTAGGTTGGGTTAGGTTGGGTTAGGTTGGGTTAGGTTGGGTTAGGTTGGGTTAGGTTGGGTTAGGTTGGGTTAGGTTGGGTTAGGTTGGGTTAGGTTGGGTTAGGTTGGGTTAGGTTGGGTTAGGTTGGGTTAGGTTGGGTTAGGTTGGGTTAGGTTGGGTTAGGTTGGGTTAGGTTGGGTTAGGTTGGGTTAGGTTGGGTTAGGTTGGGTTAGGTTGGGTTAGGTTGGGTTAGGTTGGGTTAGGTTGGGTTAGGTTGGGTTAGGTTGGGTTAGGTTGGGTTAGGTTGGGTTAGGTTGGGTTAGGTTGGGTTAGGTTGGGTTAGGTTGGGGTTAGGTTGGGTTAGGTTGGGTTAGGTTGGGTTAGGTTGGGTTAGGTTGGGTTAGGTTGGGTTAGGTTGGGTTGGGTTAGGTTGGGAGAGGTTGGGTTAGGTTGGGTTAGGTTGGGTTAGGTTGGGTTAGGTTGGGTTAGGTTGGGTTAGGTTGGGTTGGGTTAGGTTGGGTTAGGTTGGGTTAGGTTGGGTTAGGTTGGGTTAGGTTGGGTTAGGTTGGGTTAGGTTGGGTTAGGTTGGGTTAGGTTGGGTTAGGTTGGGTTAGGTTGGGTTAGGTTGGGTTAGGTTGGGTTAGGTTGGGTTAGGTTGGGTTAGGTTGGGTTAGGTTGGGTTAGGTTGGGTTAGGTTGGGTTAGGTTGGGTTGGGTTAGGTTGTGTTAGGTTGGGTTAGGTTGGGTTAGGTTGGGTTAGGTTGGGTTAGGTTGGGTTAGGTTGGGTTAGGTTGGGTTAGGTTGGGTTAGGTTGGGTTAGGTTGGGTTAGGTTGGGTTAGGTTGGGTTAGGTTGGGTTAGGTTGGGTTAGGTTGGGTTAGGTTGGGTTAGGTTGGGTTAGGTTGGGTTAGGTTGGGTTAGGTTGGGTTAGGTTGGGTTAGGTTGGGTTAGGTTGGGTTAGGTTGGGTTAGGTTGGGTTAGGTTGGGTTAGGTTGGGTTAGGTTGGGTTAGGTTGGGTTAGGTTGGGTTAGGTTGGGTTAGGTTGGGTAAGGTTGGGTTAGGTTGGGTTAGGTTGGGTTAGGTTGAGTTAGGTTTGTTAGGTTGGGTTAGGTTGGGTTAGGTTGGGTTAGGTTGGGTTAGGTTGGGTTAGGTTGGGTTAGGTTGGGTTAGGTTGGGTTAGGTTGGGTTAGGTTGGGTTAGGTTGGGTTAGGTTGGGTTAGGTTGGGTAAGCTTGGATTAGGTGGGTTAGGTTGGTTCAGTTTGATTATGTTCGGTTAGGTTCCGCTAGGATTGTTTAGGTTAGGTTTAGCTATATTCGGTTAGGTTAGGTTTAGTTTAACCAAATCGAACCGAACCAAACCGAATCTAACGGTTCGGTTTGCTTTGGCTTGGTTGGTTCCACTCGGTTCGGTTTGGTTTGGTTCGGGTAGGTTTGGTTCAGTTTGATTTTGTTTGGTTAGGTTCGGCTAGGTTTAATTTGTTTTGGTTAGGTTCAGCCAGATTCGGTCTGGTTTGGTTCGGTTCGTTTCGAATCGGTTCGGTTAGGTTCAGTTTTCTTCGGCTAGGTTTGGTTCAGTTTGATTATGTTCGGTAAGGTTCCGCTAGGTTCAGTTTGTTTCGGTTAGGTTTAGCTACATTCAGTTAGGTACGGTTTAGTTTAACCAAATCGAACCGAACCAAACCGAACCGTTAGATTCGGTTTGATTTGGTTCATTTCGATACGGATCGGTTCAGTTTGGTTTTGTTCGGTTAGACCTTCGATAAATTTAAAAAAAGTAAATAATTATTAATTTTTAGTGTTTTAAGGAATAAAAATTGATATAATGTTCAATTAAACTAATTTTTAATTGTAAAAATGTAGAAATCATAATTTTCTTGATTTTGTTATGAATTTCATGCTTTTTTAAAAATTGTGCATTTTCATAAAAGGACCAAAAAAACTGACCCGATTTCGATCAGTGACCTTAGTTATTTCAAGTTTTTGTTAACAGCTGATAGACGTCAGGGACGGTTTTGTTTCAGTTTGAAATGAGAAAATGCTTCTTTTGTAGCAATTTGTATGGGTTTTAATGGGGTTTTAAAAATTTTTTTAAACAAAATCAACGATTTTCCGCAATTTTTTTTTTAGAAATCACTATAAAATGGTCTAAAATTATAATTTTTCAAAAAACTTCGTAGTTTTAAGAAAGGTGGTAAAACGTACCAGACCCCTGAAATGTGTTGCAGTCTAGGACAACTGGGCGCCGCCAACTCGGCGCCACCAACTAGGCGGCAGGCCAACTGGGCGCCGGGCCAACTGGACGCCGAGCCAACTGGGCGCCGGACTAAAATATTTTTTCTTGATAAAATGTGCAGATGAAAAACAAACTTAAAAAAATTAAAATGGCGGATTCAAAATGGCGGACTTTCTTATTTATGCATCGATATGTATCGAATATGGAACTTGGCGGTGTTTCAAGTCGCAGAACACTACACCTACCAAATTTTAACACTCGACTTAATAGATGTTGAAATTTTTGTATAAATAACATATTTATTTTGTTTTTTATCTGCACATTTTATCAAAGAAAAAATAGTCCGGCGCTGAGTTGGCCCGGCGCCCATTAGGCCCGGCGTGGCGCCCTGTTGGTGGCGCCGAGTTGGCCCGGTGCCCAGTTGTCCCATTCCGAATTGAAATTTTTAGTTCCGAAATTTTATCTGACTCGAGCATAACTTGTAGTCCACCTAAGAAGAGAAGAGTTGAAGAAGACCCTTGTTCAAAGAAAGAAAATATTTTACCTGGAAGGTACAACATTTGTAAAGTTCTAAGATGAAAACAATAATTTTAATACATCCACTGCACTTAGCATGCTTAGAAATTCTTTTTACTCTTTTTTTTTACTGAAGAGAATTTTGAAAACACAGTATACACAAGTAAGTATTCATGAATTATTTATTATTCAAACAGAAAATTGTTGAGAAAAAAATTCTAATGGAATTCAAAATTTCTATTTTGCTGCCCTTTTTTATCCAAGACAAGCAAATAGAATATTTTTGCGATGTTGCATGTGTCCGGACTCACCAAACCGAAATTCTATTTTCATCCCTATCTTGCTCATTCAATTCTTACTTGTATTTGGTCAATTGCGATAAAAGCTTGATATAATGGCAATTTAGGCCCATGCCGGGTCTACCCGTAGGGTATAGAAGTCAATGGTTTTCACTCTCTCCAACGTCGATCACAAGGATACGAATGATCCCTGTTTGGAACACGTTCTGACAATCTGCAGGAACAGTGATCCATGCCAATCCACGACCGTATATACTGCCTGCAGTTTTTAAAAGCTGTTAAGATTTATAATAAAATGACGTATTACATTATTACAATTTTTCTTAAAATTTTATGAAAAAATATGAACAGGTATGTAGTTTTTCCAAAAAATTTGCGAATTAAAGAAAAAAAAAATTACGTCTCAAAAGCAGAAAACAAAGAACAAATAATATAGTTCACCACAAGAAGTTTATGAGATCTCTTTACTAATAAAAAATCGTAAGAAAAAATTTAAACATGCTATACGGGAAACACGACAAGTTTTTAAGCTGACAAAAACAGAGCAAAATCGCATATTCTTAAAAATATTGTATTGACTCGGACTAATCAAATTTTCTTTAAAACCTTTCATTTATTTAAATGAATTAGGCACCAGTATATTTCAGGTTTATGTTGCTTTCACTCTGTCTGTCTGTCTGTCTGTCTGTCTGTCTGTCTGTCTGTCTGTCTGTCTGTCTGTCTGTCTGTCTGTCTGTCTGTCTGTCTGTCTGTCTGTCTGTCTGTCTGTCTGTCTGTCTGTCTGTCTGTCTGTCTGTCTGTCTGTCTGTCTGTCTGTCTGTCTGTCTGTCTGTCTGTCTGTCTGTCTGTCTGTCTGTCTGTCTGTCTGTCTGTCTGTCTGTCTGTCTGTCTGTCTGTCTGTCTGTCTGTCTGTCTGTCTGTCTGTCTGTCTGTCTGTCTGTCTGTCTGTCTGTCTGTCTGTCTGTCTGTCTGTCTGTCTGTCTGTCTGTCTGTCTGTCTGTCTGTCTGTCTGTCTGTCTGTCTGTCTGTCTGTCTGTCTGTCTGTCTGTCTGTCTGTCTGTCTGTCTGTCTGTCTGTCTGTCTGTCTGTCTGTCTGTCTGTCTGTCTGTCTGTCTGTCTGTCTGTCTGTCTGTCTGTCTGTCTGTCTGTCTGTCTGTCTGTCTGTCTGTCTGTCTGTCTGTCTGTCTGTCTGACTGTCTGTCTGTCTGTCTGTCTGTCTGTCTGTCTGTCTGTCTGTCTGTCTGTCTGTCTGTCTGTCTGTCTGTCTGTCTGTCTGTCTGTCTGTCTGTCTGTCTGTCTGTCTGTCTGTCTGTCTGTCTGTCTGTCTGTCTGTCTGTCTGTCTGTCTGTCTGTCTGTCTGTCTGTCTGTCTGTAACGACCAACGCGCATAACTCAAAAAACGCTTGCCCTATTTCAATGAAATTTGGTACCTAGGCTGGATCTTGGGTCGAGATGGTCCCATTTAAAAATGAACAAAATCCACCGAACACAAGCCAAATACAGGGGTGGGGGTAGACTTCAAAAATTAGAGTTTATGTGAAAATATGGCGTGTGTGATATCAAACGAAAGGTAATTGAGTCTGGAGTTAAACAAAATAGATTTTTGTTAAAAAAAGGGTGGGGGTAGATTAAACAAATTAGAGTTTACGTAAAAATATGGCGTGTGTGATATCAAACGAAAGGTAATTGAGTTCGGAGTTAAACAAAATACATTTTAATTTTTGTTTTTTTTAAGGGTGGGGTTAGATTTCAAAAATTTGAGTTTAAGTAAAAGCATGGCTTGTGTGGTATCAAACGAAAGGTAATTTAGTCTGGTGTTGAATAAAATATATTTCAGTTTTTAGTTATATTAGCTCACACATACACTATAACTATAGTACCTAGTGTGAGCTTAGGGGCCCATATATTGGCAGAGTGTTTTAAATTATTACCTAATAACATTGCCATTTCTACTGGGGATTTTGTCTAGTAATATTTTTTTCGTTTCTTATATATTTCTCAATAAAAAATATTACACTTGTCTTCTCCGCAATGCCGCTGAAATTATTTATTCTAGCAGGCCATGTTTTTTAAAAAATAGTTTTTACAAGCTTTTATTTAACTAACTATCTATCAAATCTTGTGAAGCGTTTTTGACACACTTCCCATTATCCGATTTGGATAAAATTTGGTACACACATAGTGGTCCCATGACAATACAACATTAAGAAAAAAATACACTACCACCCCTACCCCCACTCCTTCTATAGAAAAATGTGTTTTTGACACACTTCCTGTTATCCGATTTAGATAAAATTTGGTATACAGATAGTGGTCCGATGATAATACAACAATAAGAAAAAAATATCCTCCCACCCCTACCCCCACCCCCTTCCATAGAAAAATTTGTTTTTGACACACATTCCGTTATCCGATTTGGATGAAATTTGGTATACATATAGTGATCCGATGACAATACAATATTAAAAAAAAAAAATATCAACCCACCCCTACCCCCACCCCCTTTCATAGAAAAATAAGTTTTTGACACACTTCCCATTATACGATTTAGATGAAATTTGGTATTCACATAGTGGTCCGATGAAAATACAACATTAAAAAAAATACTCTGCCAATATATGGGCCCCTAAGCTCACACTAGGTACTGTAGTTATAGTGTACGTGTGAGCTTATATAACTAAAAACTGAAATATATTTTATTCAACTCCAGACTAAATTACCTTTTGTTTGATACCACACAAGGCATGTTTTGACTTAAACTTAAATTTTTGCAATCTACAAATCATCTTAAAAAAAACAAAAACTAAAATGTATTTTGTTAAACTCCGGACTCAATTACCTTTCGTTTGATATCACACACGCCATATTTTCACATAAACTCTAATTTTTGAAATCTACCCCCACCCTTTTATGTGGTTTGTGTTCGGTGGATTTTGTTCATTTTTAAATGGGACCATCTCGACCCAAGACCCAGCCCAGGTACCAAATTTCATTAAAATCGGCCCAGCGGTTTTTGAGTTATGCGCGTTGGTCTTTACAGACAGACATACAGACATAAAGACAGAGAGACAGACAGACAGACAGACAGACAGACAGACAGACAGACATACAGACAGACAGACAGACAGACGGCGCAACAAAAAAGTTTCAAAATCATCTGAAACGCAAAGATATATAAACATTTTTGAAATCGGAGCAACTTTTTTTTTCTCGAAAAAATTAGCATCACCATAGCTAGCACTACTATGGTATAGTATATGTGTGAGCTAATATATTTATGTTCAGACAGAGGCAGCTGTAATATGCTCTACACAAAGGCGGCATTTACAAAACTTGCGAAGAAATCTAGTTAACCTTTTACAATATTTGCAGCACCCTCTTTTATTTGGAGGAAGGTCAGGTTGGTCTGGATCAGGTAATATGCCAGCATATTTTGCGGCAACGTGACGCACACCTCTGCAATGTTTGGCTTGAACAAGTAATATTTTTTTTTGAAATTCTACTGTGGATTATTGAACTTAGTAATAAGAAAAGCATTGATTACACAAATTTCATAAGTGTGTCTTTATCGGGAGCTTGATTGTTGTTTTTGAAACGTTAAAAACGGTAAAAAAGTACTCCTTTTTTAAAAACATGGCCTGATAGAATAAATACCCACCCATTGCAAATGTCCTCTAATTCCCCCCACCATATTCAAAAACCATTATCGCATATATAGGGCGATTTCAAAAATTCTTCCTGCATACGCTGTCGGATTTTTTTTCCAACACCATTTTACTAGTTCAGCAGATTTTTCCTGCAATATTTTTTAATATTTTAAAAAGCAAAGTATAGGCAGACTCAAAAGAAAGCAAAAGAAGTACATATGTCAGATGAAAACCTCAATAGATATTTATTGACAGAGTTAAGAAATTCAAGTTTTAAAAAACTCACTACTTTGGCAACTTTTAAATTTAAAAAATTTTTCTTGAAATAAAAAAATATTTGTAAAAGTTGTGTTAGGCGAGCCGATAGAGACAGGTCTCACATAATTAAAACCCTAATAAAAAATATTTTGACCTTGAGATATTTTGATCAAAGTAAGAAGGTGCAAACTGAAAAGTTAAGGGCACTGAAACGCAGCTTAGAGTGAACTACCAACCAACTTTTTTTTATTTCTGCTAAGTTGATGTAAAAGCTTGCCAATTTTTATGAAAGACCCGCAAAAATTGACGAAAATGGCGAACTGACCGACCAGTATACGAGTTGGATATTTTTAAAAAAATTGAAAAATATCCAACAATAATCGATTTTTTCTACCACTTTTTAAAATAATTTTTACACCTGTTGAAAGCTTGTCTATATTAAAACAAAAGTTTTCGGGGGGCCCAAAATTAAACGCAAAATAAAAAATCCTCAGCCGTTTATCTTCAAACGTGTAATTTTTACTTAAAAAACCGTTATTTTGAACCAGTGCTTTTTCCACGTTTGCGGTAAATTTTTTAATATTTTGGATCATATTTATAATTTTTTTGTAAGAAAGTAAATTTTGTAATTAGTTCTCTATTAGAACCACTAAATATTCTCTTAAGTTTTGTTCAAATAACGTTTCAAAAAGTGATTTGTATAAGCAGTCCAAAGTCTCTGAATTTTGCGAAAAACGCGACAGCTTGGTATATGTGATTCTGCTATAGATTTTTCCTGCAATATTTTTTAGTATTTTAAAAAGTGAAGTATAGCCAGACTCAAAAGGAAGCGAAAAATGTATGTCAGATAAAATCCGCCTAAGAAATTTCTTGACAGGGTCCAAAAATTCAAGATTTAAAAAAAATCACTACTTTGGTAAATTTGTCAAAGTTTTGATTTTGACGTTATTTTTCCTGAAATCGATAAATATTTCTAGAAGTTGTGGCACATAGGCCTATAGAGACGGGTCTTACCTTATTAAAACAGCAATAAAAAAATAATTAGCTTTTTTTGATTTTGAGATATTTTAAAAAAAGTGGAAAGGCGCAAATCAGAAATTTAAGGACACTGATACGCAACTTATAGTGGAGTACCAACCATTATTTTTTTATTTTTTACTTTACTCAAGTAGATGTACAATCGTGCCAATTTTTATCAAAATCCACCAAAAATTGACGAAAATGGCGGCTTAAAGCCCGACCAGTATACGATTTGATTATCTTTTAATAAAAACTGAAAACTAGCCAACATCAAACGCGTTTTTGCTACCACTTACCAAGTAGATTTAAAAAAAAAATGCATACCGTTTGAAAGCTTGTCTATATTAGAACAAGGGTTCTCGGGGGACCCAAAATTAAACGCAAAATAAAAAATCCCCAGCCGTTTATCTTCAAACATGTCATTTTTGCTTAAAAAACCGTTATTTTAAACATATGATTTTTCCATGTTTGTGGTAAATTTTTGAATATATTGGATTATATTTATTTATTTTTTTTAAGAAAGTAAATTTTGTATTTAGTTCTCTATCAGAGCCGGTAAAAATAATTTTAAGTTTTGGTCAAATAAAGTTTTAAAAAATTGTTTTGTATAAGCAATCCAAAATCTTTGAATTTTGCGAAAAACGCGACAGCATGGTATTTGTAACTCTGCGACAGATTTTCCCTGCAAGATTTTTTCAAATTTTAAAAAGTGAGATATAGCCAGACTCAAAAGAAAGAAAAAAAAGTATATCAGATAAAATCCGCCTCTGAAACTTTTTGACAGGGTCCAAAATTTCAAGTTTTAAAAAAATCACTACTTTGGTAAATTTTGACTTTAACATTATTTTTCTTAACATAAAAAAAATATTTTTAAAAGTTGCGTTACATGGGCTAATAGAGACAGGTCTTACCTAATCAAAATTGTCATTAAAAATATTTTAGCTGTTTTAAGTTTTAAGATATTGGAAAAAAAATGTAAAGATGCCAATTTGAAATTTAAGGGCACTGAAACGCGGCAATCAGTAGAGTTCGAACCAAAAAAAATTTTTTTTCTCTACTTCTCTTGGGTCGCTTTACAGACGTGCCAAGTTTTACCAAAATCACCAAAAATTGTGTTTTGCTGTCCGACCATACGACTAAAATAGCTTTGTTGCTTCCTTATTAGTCTGTTAAATAACTGCTCGTCTGCAGGCATGGTTTTAGGTCAAAAAAACAATTTGGAAATAAAAAAAAAACTAATTTATTTTTGTCGGCGGGAAAATCACACGAAAAATTGGTTTAATATTGGCGGATACGCGCACGGAATGTCACCCGCAGCCAGTGCCCCCCCTTATATAAGCCACTGCCCGCAGCTAATATAAGCTATAAGGCACAAATTTTCAATCAATTTTGGAAGAATTTCGCGAAAAATCACAAAGAAAACCGTTGTTTTGTTTTGGAAAGTGCGCTAAAAATGTTGAGTTATGTTAGTACGTATGACATACGTCAACCATGGATAATGACGTATGTAATGGTAAAAGAACAAATTTTGTTGGTTACAAAATGGCAGCTGAAAGTGAAAGCGTGGTTACTTGGCCAACGAAATAAAAACCGTTTTTTGCTCTGGGAAGGTCAAATCACAAAAAATGAACAAAAAAGCGGTTGGAAACAAGACCATTTATTTCGCTGAAAGAAAAACAAATTATGTGGTTGTTTGCATAATAAATTTCAACACCTATGTTTATGAATAAGTTAAAAATAAAAACTGTATATCCACCGGGCATATAATTAATCAAATTTGGCGAAAAGGACCAATGCTTAGGATTTCTAAAATAAAAAAGGAAAAATATCAAATTAAATTGGCGATGCTCACTAAAACTTTCCACTTACTTGGATTTCTCGATCCACAGGTGTAGGCCGACCATTTTCCATGCGAATTGCTCTTGCTGTTTTTTACGCCGATGTTGCTTCGACGACGATCGGATGGCAAAAGGACCCCGTGTGGGGTGGGGAACGCGCGTGTCAAACCAAAGTGAGCAAAAAAACACGCGACAAATAATAATAAAAATATATGTGTATATAAATCAATCATAAACAAATTTTCATAGCATAAATAGAGTTTTTTTACAAAGTCCTAGTATAACTAAAACATATTATAAGGTAACTTAATTTTAACATAATTGTCTTATACAGCTATTACAGTTGTTGCTAAATATACATAGATACAACTTAATACTATGTATTAATTGTATTTAATGCAGTAGTGTCCCCAACGAAGAGTTTCATATGAATCTTTTGATATGGATCTTTTATTATCAAAAGGACTTAGTCCAACTTTATTTTGTTTTATCGAGTACAGCTTATGTTTTTCTGATCTGATTAGATTTTGTGACACCATTTTCTCTTTAAAATTATTTAGGCAGTCAACATAATCATCAAATAATATTTTTGATTCGACGATACCTTTCTAAACACTCTTTGCATTTTTAGTAACTTTTTCAGTTGACATATGGTTTAATCCTATAATGTTTTTAGTCGATTTACAATTAAGAACTTTAAAAGCGTACATTTTTGCTCTTAACCCAACAAAATGTGTCATGATATTTCCGTTCTTCTCATCTTTCATCATACCTAAAACTTTTTTATTAACTCTTGGTATATCATATGTATTGTCTTCAGGGTAATCTGAGGTATCAAAAAATGTGTAACTGTCACGGCGGATAGCTTCATAATATATCACAGTTTCTTATTTTATATACTAAACTATCAGTGCCTGTATATGTTATTGAACAGTCTTTTGCAAAAGTAGGTAGCATATAGTTATAATGAAATTCATATATCGTTGTTTTGGCAATATCTAAAATACACATACCCAGTTATATTGGTTTGTTAAAGTAAATTTCAGTTTTCTCAAGTTCTACGGCAGGTAAGTTTTCATTGAATATTGTAATGCTTTTAAATTCAGATCGAGAAATCAGAGCTTCAGCCCCGTAGCGCCCATCCCAGTTTCGGACCAATTTGACATTACTATGATTTCGAATATTTTCTATAGTTTTGCCGAAAACTGCGTTATTCATTAATTTAAAAATATTTTTTTCAAATTCGTTTTTAGCATTTTCTCTTTATTGAGTATTTAAATCAATATATATATATATATATATATATATATATATATATATATATATATATATATATATATATATATATATATATATATATATATATATATATATAACCATGCTGATTGTTTAAAACTTAAGATTCTGTGGATATGCTTTAGTTTATGCCTGTTTTAAGTTTATATAGTGAATTACATACTTTTTTTATCAAACAATGTGGCCATAAGTTTTTTATTTAAATTGTGTTTTTCTTGAGGTGGACACATATGCTCGGGACATGGCGGAAGGTCAGAGAAATAATCATGTAGCATTATCTGAAACTTCATCTAAGTTAAACATTTTTTGTTCATTTTCATTTAACCATTGAAAATCACCATATGGTAAGCACTGGCTCATACTATATCCATATTGATTATTGATATCAAAATAGATTAAAAATGTAGTTGGTTTACTAGCATCATAATTTGGCATGTATTTGTTATTGGCCACAACATATCTTTTTGAGCACTGACTTAAACCTCCTCTAATACCACGTTCTATAAATGTGACCATATTTTAATCTGTTAATAGTTCTAAAGCTTGATTTGTCTTGTAGAGCATACAGTCCCATGTGTAACCAGGAAGTATAATAATTAGCAGGATCTAAACCATATGTTTTATGGCAACTTTTTCTAAATTGCTGGAATACCTCCATTAAAAGGACTATGTCGGATCGTAAATAAAGTTCTAAATACTCTTTTATGTTTTTACAATTAAAGCTATTCTATACATTGTGTGCATGTTCCTAATCAATCTGTGAAATTTCTAAGGTGTTAAAAAATTGATATTTTTCGGGTAACTTTGTTTCTTTTAATTTTGCCCACCCGTCCATATAATCATAACAAAACATTCCCTTTCTTGTTAGCAGTTTAGTCTTATCTTCCGTAAAACTATGAAATTCTTTTTTTAAAAGAGCATATTCTGTTACATATGATACAAGGATGGACAAGCTGATAGCCATGAATCGAAAAGAATCAATAAACCTAAATTCTATATAATTATTAGCCAGTTTTTTTTTGTTAAAGATATATACTTTTCTTTGTTTACTGGTAGCAAATTGATTGTACCATCTAACTTTGCTATACTATCAATAATTAAACTGGCATCATATGAACTCAAGTTGTGAAAAATAACAGGAACGGTGTGAATGTCTGTAAAATTTAGGTTACATTCATTATGTGCAGCACCTCTGTATTCAGAGGTAAGGTGGTTGTGATCCCTTATCTTTTTGTCATCTTTAGCAAAAGGTTTTTCGCAAACATGACAATTTTTAGCACGAAAAAATTCAGTCAGTTGTTTTTTATTTAGAGGTTCCATTGGTAAATCACACAAGAATACAGTTTCCAAATCCTCTGCAAAGTCTTCTAGCTCCTTAGCAAACCATTCCATGCAATCGGGACCGGTATAATGGCGATAGAAAGATAAAGTGTATTGTTTTCACTTTTATTTTTTATAGGAACAAGCAAACATTCAGTATCTGCATGATATATAAATTACAAATGGGACCATTTGTTTATTCTTAAAATTTTTAAATTTCAATAAATTTTTGTCTTCACTTGGGTACGACAATACTTCCAATTTTTCTACAATCCTTGAAATGCTGATTACATTTATCTTGTGTGTAAAAAAATGCAAACATCTTTCACATGTCCACTTTGAGTCTTTCTTTTTACTGAGCTGACTACTTACTTACTAGTCTTGAAAGATTTTTTACCCACACAAAATGGTAAGTTGCAGTAGAGAGATCTGTAATATTTTTATCTTCAGAGTAATATGTGTTTTGAATCATAAGAATGTTGACATGTCTTTCTCTTTCTTCACTAGTAATGTATGCTGGTATTACTTTGTAGCTTTTGTCAACATTCTTGTGAAGCCTATATACATTTATAGATACATTATTAAAGTCATAGGGAATATAATTCCATTTAATTTTAAGACATCGTGTGAATGAGGATATAATGAAGTACCAGAAGAATTTTCTTTAACGGGATACAGTGCTGAGACAACCGCCCAGCCAAAGCATAAATCGTCGTTGTTCTTTACATTTACACATTCTTTACGACTAAGAATTTCTTTGGGTAGCTCTAAGCAACAACCAGCTCTCATTGAATTGTACTTATTAATTCCTATAAGAAGGTTGTTTATTTTCACGAGAGAACAACCAGATTGATTTTCCGCAAATTCTTTAAGATCAACCAATAACTGATTTTTCACATGCTCCTCGAACCATTTAACTAAATCAGTATTACGGTCAATTGCAGCATTCGAAGTATTAAAATACTTTGTTTCAGTAATCATTTCTTGTTGTTTGAGAATTTGAAACTTAAAACTGTGTTTACTTTTACCATTTCTTCTTTTTCCATAATATTTTGAATTCTTCATTTAAATAAGCCACAACTGTCATCTAAAAATTGCTTCGCATCGTTGTTTTTTAAGTTTGTAATCACACCACTTCTTAGCCGGTTATCAACGCCTGAATTTACATCTTCCCACTGTACACGATGTTTTGCTGTTTTACTGTTATTTATTTATTTATTTAATTATTGAACAAAGATATCAACTGTAAGTACCAGTTACAGATATCTGCTTAAATAATACAGAAAGAGTACAAAAAAATCATAAAAATATGCACACACACACTCACTTAATTTAAGATTAAAACGCCTACAGCAAAAAATACAAAGCATAAATACAAAGAAAAAAGGAACCATTTAGCTAAAATCTTTAAAAATGTTAATTTTAACCAATTTTAATACTTGATAATTAAAATTCATTTAACCTAACTTTCACTTTTAAATTTTTATTAAAATTTTATCCGTCATACTTTAAAACATATCAAGATTTAAGGTTTTTACTTATTAGATAGAATAGTAATTTTGGACAACCCAAGTGTACTAAACTAGTAGACGAACCACTGACAGAGGTCACTATTGCGGATAAAAGAATAATAATAATAAAGATTATTCATAGATTTTAAAATTTACAATAAAATAAAATTAAGAAAGTCACAAATAAAAACAAAATTATACCTAAACACAATTACATTGAGTTCAAAATCACATAAAATTTAAAGTAAAATAACAGAAAGTTAAAGTAAACCAACACGTAATTTTTCGTCAATAATTTTTTTGAATTTTATAAGCTTGATTGTGTCAATATCAATATCTGAGGCATAAGTATTAAAAATTGAACACATTTTGTATATTGGAGAATTTTTGTATAGATTAGTTCTCGGAAAACTAGATAAAAAGTGCTCAAATTACGTGAGTTTACTCGATTTATGGCAAACTGTAGCTGACCCAAAATATCGTGACCATCCATTTCGCCCTTTATTAATTTAAACATCGTGCAAAGAATTACTCTGTGTCGTCTTTATTCCAATGACAGCCGTCCAAACACACCCAACAGTACTCATTGTCACACCCTCTCTGTGGATAAGTACCATATTTCCGAAAATAAAGGCATTTCAAAAATTTTCTTTGGACTCTCTCAATTCCCGCAATCCATACGTCATATAACGGAGACCAAATAATTGAACCATATTCCAGTATGGGCAAAACCAAGCTGTCAAATAGATGCAGGCTTCATCAAAGTTCTTTGTATTCCTAGATATGAAACCAGAAATCTTTTGAGCACTCTCAACTTTACTTACAATGTGTTCTGTAAACGAGAGACTTACATCAAAAGTTACTCCTAGATCTTTCTGAATATCAACTCTTTTGACTTTAGAGTTATAATAAGTATAGTCGTACTGAAATGGATATTTGTTAAGAGTATAAGACATACATTTGTCCACATTCAGGCTAAAACTATTTGTTGTACACCAATCTGCAATACTGCAAAAGTCATTTTGAAGAGTCTCACAGTCTGAAATGGAATCAATAATACGAAAACATTTAAAATCATCGGCAAATATTAGCCCCTCGACATCTTTTAAGTTTGTGATAATGCTATTTATTGCAGTTAAAAACAGAAGTGGCCCAAGATTAGAACCTTGGGGAATTCCGAAAGTGCTTTTATACAGAACCGATTTACATCCCTTGATTTCAATGTATTGGTACCTACAACTAAGATAAGATTGTATTAAATGAATCAGGTGTGAAGAAACATTCATATCAATTAAAGCTTTTAAAATTACACGGTGCCTTACCCTATCAAAGGCTTTCTCCATGTCTGTATAGATTACGTTAACTTGCGATCTATTATTAATTGTTTCATGTACATATTGGCAAAATGTGGTCAGATTCGTAAAAGTCGACCTTTTTGGAAGGAAACCATGTTGACGTAAAGTTATTTTACCAGAGATTTCACCAAACGATCGTTCAAATATAATTCGTTCAAAAACCTTAGAAATAGAGCACACTATACTTATGGGGCGGTAATTCTTAATTGCTTGTCTTCCATTTAGTTGGGTACTTGGATGTTTTTAAAATAAGAACAAAAACTTTAGTGGGAACTGTAAAGTATTCACGACACCCTTTTAGAATATAAGCAGGTACTCCATCAGGACCTATGATGGCCTTGTTACCCTTTATATTTTTAATAGCTTTATCAATTTCCGTTTCGCTTACTAAATTGTCGCAAAAATAAGATTTAGGAGGAAAAGAAAGAAAAACTAATATCAGCGTCATTAATAAAGAGTGATTTAAAAAATTCGGCAAAGCCATTGGCTACATTTTGAGGCTCTGAATAAAACTTGTGTCATCCTCCTGAGGAATATCGGGATTTTCTTTAAGGCTTTTTATATAAGACCAAAAGAATTTTGGGTTTGCTTTTAAACTATTTTCTACATTATGCAAATACTCAATGTATGCCACCCTCATTTTATCTTTGATTATCCTGCGTAAATTAACAAATTTGGATCTCCAATACATTGATCTAAATCTTTTTGATTTTAGAAAGTAGCGATGCTTTTTCTTAATAAGAAGAATAATTTTCCTATTAAACCATACCGAATATTTCCTATCAAGTTGAGATTGATTTTGGAACACATTTTTCAAAAATATTTGTGAGAATATCGTAAAACATTTCCATAGCTTCATCTATATCAGCAGAATTTTCTAGAATATCTCAATTTTGATTTTTAAACAGTTGATACATCAATAAGAAATTAGCTTTTTTAAATTATATTTAGTATTAGAAATTATTTTACATGACTGAATAGGAGACTTTGTTGTAAGAGAGATTGCAAGACAAGGATGTTGATTGTCTATTGGCAAGAGGGCATCCTCCAACTCGGAGACCTCAATGTTATCAAAAGATGATATCACAAGATCAAGAATTACACCATTAGTGTTTTTTATTTTATTTGATTGGGCCAAATTATTAAATGCTAAGAAAGACCGTAAAATATTTAAATTATTACAAGAAGACAATGTTGATGACTCTTCCACCTCCTACCTTTAAAAGGTTTTTTAAATTGTGTTTAGACTCTTTAACTTTTACAAGGCAAGCTGTTAAGTGAGCTTTTTTACCATCGTCAGTGATCTTCAGCTGATCTTTAATTTTTAGAACTAACAAAGTTGCAAAACTCATTTTTTCAGTTATTTAATTGTGTGCTGATAGCTAATAATTACTTAAATGGGTTTTGAGCACAAGCGGCTAGGTTAAGATACAAAACCAGACTGAAATAGTTAAATGAGGATCATTTCTTTATAGAAAATCGTCAGGTATCCACGCATGCGCATATGTATTTTGTTCTCAAATGCACGCATGTGCATATGTCTTTTGTTCTCAATTGCGTTGCACACCAAACCAACCAAGTTCTTTCTTTGTATTATGTACTTTTTGGACCAGTTTACTTTAAGTAGCATATATTTTGCACAAAATTAAAATTATTTTAGTGCATGTCTTTTGTTCTCAATTGCGTTGCACACCAAACCAACCAAGTTCTTTCTTTGTATTATGTACTTTTTGGACCAGTTTACTTTAAGTAGCATATATTTTGCACAAAATTAAAATTATTTTAGTAATACTAGGAATGAGCTGGTGAATATACTACATTGGCTTTTTTATAACCGAAAGATGTCATGTGTTCTTTAAGGTTTAGAGTAGTAAAGGAGAGTTATAGGTTCAATTTCCCACCTTTTTCGTTAAGTGCTCTGTTTCTTGTGAAGGTAGATGAGCCTTTCAGAATTTATAAAAATTTGTTAGAAATAAATTGGTATACATAATATTTATGTAATTTTTTTTTTACTTTTTTAATTACTAGTTTTACAACAAGAATAAGTCAATGAAATGTTTAGCATTATTGGTTTTTTTATATTATTCCTTCTATTGTTATTCGTATTCCCATCTGGTTAATAGTAATATTTCTCACTGACTACTTTTTAGATCACCGTCGGTGAACAGTCCCTCTTGTCTCTCGAAAAGGCTCGTTTTGATTTGACCATACCCGAGACAATTCTGTGAGCATACTTTCAGTGCCAGCACTGTTTTTTTATTCTTTGCCTTTTTTTTATTCTTTGCCTTCAAAATTTTCAATGGTAAAAAAGGTTATAAATTTTCGTTCGTTATTCATAAATTAATTTATGGCTTAAAAACAGTTAAAAAACTTTAAATATTTACAGCGAATAATTCGCTGGTGTGTGCATTATGTACAGAAATTTCTTTTGTGTTTCGATTGATAGTTTTGAGTGAGAAATTCATGGATGAATTTCTGGCTGCCCCAAACAAAGGGTGAGTTATATATTTTTTCTGTTAATTAATTATCTGCATTTTATGTCAAGCTATTAATTCTTTTATCTATTGGCAAATTTTCTAAAGGCCATGTATCTTTAATTTAGTGTTTTTCGTCCGGCTCTCTCTCCACCCTTCCCCGATCAGAGTGCCCTAGTGGTCGTCGTCACAACCTGCCTCTTATAGATCTCCTCAAAAGAGACCTCCTCAACAGTTTGTCTTTGACGTTCACTCTCCCTTCGGTACCTGTTTAGCTGCAATGACCTGCTCTATGACTGCCTTATTCTGCAGATGCCCTAATATGCCTTGCGGAGCCCTGACCTGCCTTATCCTCTTTGCGACACAAAGCCCTTGATAGTGGTAGCAGTTTTCAGGTGGGATCACTATATATTTATATTTTTCCTTTTTTTTTAAATTAATTAGGCGGTTTCGCTCCATAATTTTTGATATCCTCATAGTTATTAATATTAATGTTAATATTGTATGCGCTCGCTATGTGGCCACGTATCGGATAAAAAAAGGGTGATTAGACTTTTTTTTATGAACAATTTTCAATTGTAGGAATGTACATAACTAATTTGTTTATAATACAAAGTTTTGAATTCAGTTAGTGAATTTCTTTCAAGGTACTAAATTATAAAAAGGTTGAAGTTATCTTAAAACAACACTTGGTAAATATTAATAAATATATTTCCTTTTTTAATATTTATTAAAAACTTCACTTCAACTTATTAGCAAAAAAGGGTGGCGCTCAAATAGCAGAAGAGTTTCCTAATCCACAACCCAATGTCACTAGACAAATGAGCAGCCGTACGCACTTTGTAATAAACAAATAATGCTGCACAATTAAATGGCACTAGAACGGGGCTCGAGATTTTTCTGCTTTCTCTTTTCATACCTTTTCTTAATTTTTGTCTCTAACTGAATACCATAAAAGAAAGTACAAATACATAAAAAACTATTTCCCCGGCAATAGACAACATGGAATCTCACTAGGTTATTCATTTTAGTAATACACAGGTATTAATATGATAATAATATTTATTCAAAAATATCCACAGTTTAAGTTAAAAATAGCTGACTTGTATTTTATTGGTGCACTATTGGCACACAGTTTGGTTTTTAACCAAAACAGCTGTTTTCTACCTTTTTATTTATTATTTGGCCGTTCAGCCAAAGGTGCAACACAAATAAAAGACCTACCAAACAGTTGCACACATTTGGTGCATATTAGCTCACACTACTACTATAAGTAGTGTGAGCTATGGTGATCCTAATTTTTTCGAGAAAAAAAAAGTTGCTCGGATTTCAAAACTTTTTATATATCTTTGCGTTTCAGATGATTTTGAAACTTTTTTGTTTTGCTGTCTGTCTGTCTGTATGTCTGTCTGTCTGTATGTCTGTCTGTAACGACCAACCCGCATAACTCAAAAACCGCTTGTCCGATTTTAATGAAATTTGGTACCTAAGTTGGGTCTTGGGCCGTGATGGTCCCATTTAAAAATGAACAAAATCCACCGAACGCAAGCCAAATAAAAGGGTGGGGGTAGATTCCAAAAATTAGAGTTTATGTGAAAATATGGCGCGTGTGATATCAAACGAAAGGTAATTAAGTCTGGAGTTTAAAAAAATGAATTTTAGTTTATTTTTAAAAAAAGGGTGGGGGTAGATGTCAAAAATTAGAGTTTAAGTGAAAATATGGCGTGTGTGATATCAAACGAAAGGTAATTGAGTCTGGAGTTAAACAAAATACATTTTAGTTTTTTTCAAAAGGGTGGGGGGTAGATTTAAAAAAATGAGTTTAAGTCAAAACATGGCTTGTGTGGTATCAAACGAAAGATAATTGAGTCTGGAGTTGAATAAAATATATTTCAGTTTTTGATTATATTAGCTCACACTAGAACTATAGTACCTAGTGTGAGCTTAGGTGCCCATAGATTGGCAGAGTATTTTTTTTGAGGAGCAATTTTTTTAGGAAATAACTACCTACCTCTCTTTAGGTGTAACTTGAGTGGTGCGTATGTCCTTTTATTGCTTACCTAACCTTTTGTTTTGTTTTAAAGAAAACTCGGGAAAACAATATTGCTGGATAGGATAATTTTTTATTTTACATAGCTGCCCATTTAAGACATTTTTTTTTGAAATGAGTGAATATTGAAATACCTCCTTTCGCTAAATTTATTAGTAGGTACTTACTAAGTTACATATAGGTTCCTACCTACCTGACTATTTATTTATACAGGGGGTCTACTTGTATTGTTCTTTATGAGAAAATCTAGATTGCTGACGAAGATAGAACTATTGTATAAGGTAAGGGTTCTTAGACATGTTTTGACAAGGTCCTTACATAAAAATTTTATTAAGGTCTTTACAAAAAATTTATTTTTTTGCTCAATAATTTTTTTAATTTTGTTTGTTTTTGTTACACAATTACCCACAGGTATTCCCTTAAATTGTTATCATCAGAAATACCAAACACTAGTGTGTACCCAAAGTTTTTTGTTTTTGCAAATTTAATTTTGTTTATTACCTACTTGCTGTTACAACTTGGGTGAATTTTTCTTCTGCAGTGTGGCCACTTTTTAAAAAAAAATCCTTAAAAACTATTTTTTACAATATATCCATTTTTTTTACAATATATCCAATTTTTTTTTTTAAATAACTCAAAGCACTTGCATATTTGATACCCCATAGTTATTTTTTAATTTTTTTTGATAAAAATTTAATTTTTAAATATTTTTTTTTAAATTTTGTTTCTGCCTCCACAAACTAAACATGACTTTTGCTGCTATCAATTTTACAGTAAGTTACTTACTTATTGATGAATTAAATTATGAATTGGCAATCCGAGAAGTCAGGAGCACTAGTAATGTAAATGACAAGAGAAAAATTCTTAGTCGCTTGCTGGCTAAGGAACGAGCTTCAAAAACCTCATTGGTAGAACTTTCTCAATATGCTTTTGATTTTGATAAAGAAAAAAATTGAAATTGAATGAACTTTGAACGATCTTAAATTAAATATTTCTGAATTTGAAGGGTCAGACAATGACTATCTTTTTTTACGTTGCAAGTCGAGACTAACTCATGTTCAGTATCGAGTTGGGAGGCTTCCCAATATGGAGAAGATGTTGTTAATGACAATGGAAACCAGCTTATCACAGTATGTGAGCAATTAGACCTAAAAATCCAAAACGGTTTTTTCCAACATAAGAAAATACACAAATATACCTGGACCAAACCCTCACAAAACCTGAAATCCGTCATTGATTATCTTATCACTAAACAAAAGACAAAACTAAAAATTCAAGATGTCAGAACAAAGCGTGGATCAACATGCGGAAGTGATCACTATTTTCTGAAGACCAAAATTCTCTTTCCTTATCAAGGCCGAAGCCTCCTTCAACAAAATCTTGATGATACAGTGAATGAGGAAATTGATCACTGTCAATATAATCTACTAAGCCTAGAACATGACAGCGTAAAAAACTTATACAAAAGGAGACTGAACGAAAAACTTAATTCAAGTTCAGGTGAAACCCCAGATGAGGAATACGAATGTATCACATTAAACATCCATCAAGCTGCAAAAGATGCACTAGGATTAGTGGAAGAAACTCCTAAAAGAACAAAACCATACTGGTGGGATGCTGAGATTGAAAGTGAAATAGAGGAAAAAAGGAAATTATATCACACGTACTTATCCCAAAAGACAGATAGAAGCAGAGAAGAATACAAAATCGCGCAATCAAAGGTGAGAAGAATGATCAGTGATAAGAAGAATCAATCATGGATGCAAAAGTGCCAGAAAATAGATTCTTACTTAGGAGGTAGGAGAAGTACCGAAAGCTGGAAAACTATAAGATCGATCAAAAAAGAAACATGCAGAGATATTATTTCACCAATACCAGACAAATAATGGGATGAGCATTTTAAAAGACTTTTAACTGAAGATAGAGCAGAATTCAAGGAAGACGAAAGAGACAATATCATTAGAACGATGGGATCTCCAGTACCCCTCACAATATCTGAGGTCAAAAACGTGTGCAAAACCTTAAAAAGCGGTAAATCTGCCGGACCCGGAAATATATATTATTAAATATGGCACTGAAGAATTGTTTTGTAGATAACGGAATCTTTTCCAAAGATATTTAAATGGAGCTGTAGTACCAACTGAGTGGAAAACGTCATATATATTCACAATACACAAAAAAGGAAGGAAAGATATATGTGACAATTATAGAGGTATATCTGCAACTAGTACGCTAAGCAGAATATATGGCAAAATAATAAGAAATAATAAGAAATAAAGTGGAGAGCGAATATAAAGATATGGAGGCAGAAGAACAAGCTGGTTTCAGGGCGGGTAGATCGACTTCAGATCATCTCTTTTGTATAACCCAAGTTATTGAAAAGAAAATGGTATACGGACAAGAGCTCCATCTGCTTTACGTAGATTTGCAGAAGGCATATGATAGTATACCACTAAATCTACTTTGGAAAGCGTTGGAAAAGACAAACATAAGCGTACAACTAATTAAGGCCATCAAAGAGTTATACAGCAATAGTAAGGCAAAAGTTAAAATAAAAGCAAAACTAACCAAAGGCTTTCAAGTAAATAAAGGTCTTAAACAAGGTTGCTGTATCTCGCCTACGCTCTTCAAGATATATTTGGAACAGGTCCTTAAAGTCTGGAAGAGAAAATGCCAAAACATGGGAATTCCGTTGAATGAAACCACCTTGTATACTTTATGTTTCGCCGATGATCAGATAGTGGTGGCTCAGGATTATGACGACCTCGAATATATGACACGAAAACTAATAGAAGAGTACAATAAGTGGGGACTAGAGGTTAATATCAATAAGACAGAGTATATGTGTATTGGTGAAACGAAACAGGATCTAATCTTAAATACTGGGCAGCGAATTCAGTCCTGTGATGAGTATAAATACTTGGGTCTAAAAATTACAGCTGACGGAACACTAGACAAAGCTATAAAAGATAGAAACGTACAAGGAAGAAAAGCAATAACTTTATTAAATGGAATAATTTGGGACCAAAGTATATCAAAACATAACAAAAAGCTTATATATAACACCATTGTAAAAAGTATTATTACATACGGCTCAGAAGTATAGCCAATCAAAGATAGAACAGAAAAAATGCTTTCCGCTACGGAAATGGACTATTGGAGAAGAGCAGCAGGGAAATCAAAAAGAGAAAGAGTTACCAATCAAAGAATAAGAGAAATTATGACAGTGGGTGAACGTACTCTAGTGGATGATATAAGAACAAAACAACTGGTGTGGTACGGACATGTACAAAGAATGGATGATGGAAGACTACCTAAACAAATATTACAATGGAAACCAACTGGCCGAAGAAAACGAGGAAGACCAAGGAGAAGCTGGAGAGAAGGAATAGATAGTGAAATAAGAATAAGAGGCCTAGATGATGAATTATGGGCAAACAGAAACGAGTGGAGATTGGGTATCGGAAGACGTAGAACGTTGTGAAACCGATAAATATATATATATATATATATATATATATATATATATATATATATATATATATATATATAGGCTTCCCATACCTGAAACTGAATACAAAGATGAAGTCATAACCTTCAAGGACGAAGCTTATGCCAATGCTTTGCTGTATGAGTCTGAATTATTTCAAAAAGTAACCCAAGGTCTATCTACCTCTTCTAACCCCACTTCTCAACTTTCTTCAAGTTTGGCACCAGTCATTAATGTTACAGCACCTGCTGCTACATGTTTCTATCGCATTCCACTGTCAGAATGGGGGTTAAATTTAATGGGGATCCAAAGAGATTATTTTATTTTCTCGAAAGAATTACTGAACTAGCTTTAGCGCGCAAAGTTTCTAAACAAGAATTATTTGAGTCAAGTTGTGAACTTTTTGTCGGAGATGTTTTTTCTTGGTACCGAAGCATTAAACATTCAGTTACCGATTGGGACACTTTAGTTGCTCGGTTGAGAAAAGATTTCTTGCCACCTTGTCCGGATGATGATATCTGGGATGAAATAAAATATTAGAGACAAAAAAAGAATGAATCAATAATTATGTACGTTGCATGTATGGAAAACCTATTTAGTCGATTAACTTCAAAACCAGCCAAAGTAACAAAACAAAACAAAAATTAGCTCTTGAGGATATACCCAGAGTGGAACGTTTAATGAACTTGTGCCGCAAACTTGAAGAAACTTCTTACCTTCAAAGAAAACCTGATGTGCAGATTTCCCTTATTTTTAGTAATTCTAATTTTCGTTCAACTAACTTTAATTCTACTAACCCCAGCTTTCGACAAAATAATTTTAATTCTAGGCCCAAGCCTGATAATAGATTAAACCACACTGTTATGCCCGCAGTAAGAAAAACGATAACTGCAATGGACTGTAAATATTTTAATTAAATGAAGCGCGAACAAACATAAATATATTGATTTGAAATTACGAAATAGTCAAACGTCCATAGGTTAATTGTTGTGCCACACAACGGCAATCAGAATCAAAGGCACTCACCAGTTTGCAGCCAAATTCTCCACTTCTAAGGGGCCCCTGATTGGATCTAATGATGTCACCACGTAGCTGAAGGGCTGAAGTTTCTAGTTCTATGCTTCGGTACACCAAAATCGAGCACTTTCAGGTGTAGAAATTTGAAATAGTTGGAGAACGAAATTAACACGCCATTTCTCTAGGCGATTGACAAAGGATCTCTTCTGGTTGTTGGTGCGCACGTCCAAATACGCGAAATGCGCTCCGTCCTTCATACAATTATGTGGTTTTAAAAATATATAAACAACCGCGAAATTTAGCGGGAGCTAACATAACTGCCCTCCAAAACACACAATTTTAGAATCTCAACCGGACAGATATAGATATAAGAAATAAATATAAATGAATGAAACCAGATAAGTATCGTAAGTTTATTTTGAGATAACGAAATCCCGAAAAAGGCAAAACAAACAAACAAAAATTCAAAAAAAAATAACGAAAAACCTATTGTAATACCCGGTAAAAGGTAGAAAAATTAAAATTACTTTTAATTTGGCAAGAGGCACAGTTTTACAACTGGCCGCTTATAAACACCGGTAACCGTTTGTACCGTCGCAACACGCACCTGACCGTCCCCGCCGGGATGCAGTTCGATGACCCGACCGACCGGCCATTTCAAAGGTGATTGAATGTGATCACTTGTTATGATAACCAAACCATTTAATTTGATATTTGGGGACGAATCAGCCCACTTGTGTCGCTGTTGTAACGTATGCAAATACTCTATAGAATACCGTTTCCAAAAATCATTATGTAGTTTTTGGATTAGTTGCCATCTCGAGAGCCGATTTAGGGGAACCTCGGACAAATCTGACTCCGGAATTTCTGAGTTAAGGGGTTCAAGTGTCAAAAAATGCCCAGGGGTAAGAGGTTGAAGATCATTTGGGTCTGAAGAGGCAGGAGATAAAGGGCGACTATTAAGTACGGCTTCTATGCGACAGGTAAGGGTGGACATCTCCATGATAGAGAACTTCTGGTCGCCGACAACACGAACAAAGTGAGTTTTAAAACTTTTGACGCCAGCTTCTGCCAGGCCATTGAAATGTGGACTGAGAGGAGGTCCCAGATGCCAACGAATAGAAAGTCTGGTGGCAGCACTTCTTGCGTAATCAAGTAATTGGTTACGAAACCCTATAAAATTACTGCCTTGATCTGACCAGCATTGCGTCACGCTTCCACGTCTGGAAATGAATCGATGGAATGCACCTACGAACCCTTCGGTGGACAGTTCCATGGTTAATTCCAAATGCACGCAGTGTGTGGCCGTACAGACAAATACACAGACATACGATTTGAAAGCTCTACAATCACGGTAACGATGAGGAATCACAAAGAAAGGTCCACAAAAGTCGATAGCTACACTCGAAAAAGGTTTAAGTTGATTGATTCGATGAGCGGGAAGTGAACTCATTATGGGCGGTCTATAGGGTTTAGGGTTGATTCTAAAACATTGCAAGCACTTGGATATGGTTCTTTGAATTGCCCGTCTGGCAGATAATATCCAAAATTGCTGTAAAAGCAGATTATGTAATGTTTTAAACCCAGGATGAAGGTATTGTCGATGAGCGGACTCGATAAGAAGAGTAGTTAAACGATGGTTACTCGAAAGTAAGACGGGGTGTTTTGCAGAATAAGACAAAAGGTCAGATTTTTGTAATCTGCCACCGACTCTAATGGTATTATTTTCATCAAGAAAAGGTGAAAGTTTTCGGAAAGGTTTCGGTATTGGTTTATCCTTAGATAACGCGGAAAAAAGCTCAGAAAAACAAGAACCTTGAACGCGTTTGATAAGAAGGTATAACGCACTTTGCATCTCACCGGTGGTAGGAAAAACAATATTCTCAAAAATAATTTTTTGGTCCGGCGGCTTAGTGGGTTTTTGATAGAAATGGTTTTGAAAAAGGTTAACTATTCGAAGGACATAACAAATGATACGTTGAATTTTTGATATAGATGAATATTTGATAAGAAGCTGATCTAAGAAGTTAACGTCAATTATCGCATTGCAACAGACCTTTGGCTTTTCCTCCAGATTACTATCTCCGAAATCAATCGGCATTTTTGATTTATGAAAATCGGGCCATTCGTTTTCGGGAGACCACAAAAACGACGGTGCGTTCCACCACATGTCATGTGACATGAGCTGTGAAGGGGTGGCCCCTCGTGACGCAATATCGGCTGCATTTAAAGCAGAAGGAATGTAGCGCCACGAGTTTGAGGGAATGATTTCTTGGATTCTACTGACTCGATTTCCAACAAAGGTTTGCCAGCGATTAGGAGGGGATGAAAGCCAGTGCAATACGACTTGCGAATCGCAGAAAGTAACGATATTTGTAAAAGTTATTTTTCTTTCATAGCTAGATAAAACGAAGTCAATTAATTCGCTTAAAAGAAATGCGCCTAGGAGTTCTAGCCTAGCCAAAGTTTGTGACTTTATAGGCGCGACCCTAGATTTTGCAGATATGAGAGAAACAGATATATTATTCTCCTCCTCTACACGAAAATATACGACGCCTGCGTAGCCTCGTATTGAAGCGTCACAGAAGCCGATGATTTCACAGGTATTGGTTTTTGACAGTTTGATTTGTCGGGGTAATTGAAAATTGGAAAGAAGCGGGAATTCAGAACGAAGTTTGTTCCAAGAGTCGATGATAGAAGAATCTGGTTCTTCGTCCCAGCCTATTTTTGATATCCACAACTGTTGCAAAATAAATTTTGCTTGTAGCAACAAGGGACAAAGAAAACCTAAGGGATCGAAGATTGTTCCTATGATAGATAAAATAGCACGTTTGGTTGGGGGTTTTTCCTTCATTCGGCATTGATAAGAAAAAATGTCGTTTTTTGGATGCCATTGAAGTCCTAAAACTTTGATAAAGTGGAGTTCCTCCTTGTCGAAACAGAGAGGCATTTGACGATCGGACTCTGGCAATGTTGCCAATAACTCGGGACAATTGCTTGCCCATTTTTTAAGTTCAAATCCTCCCGACTTCAACAAATCATTGAGTTCTGTTTGAAGGGAGAGAGCTTCAGAAAGCGAAGGGCTAGTTCCCAAGATATCGTCGATATAGATTGACGTTTTTAGAACAGTACTAGCCATAGGAAAACGTTCCTTTTCTCTCTCTGCCAGCTCATTTAAGGTACGCATGGCTAGAAAAGGTGAGCATGTCATGCCAAAAGTGACAGTAGAAAGTTCCCACACTGAAAGTGGGTCACGTGGAGAAAACCTCCACAATATCCTTTGATAAGGACGGTGATAAGGATTGATAAGGACTTGACGGAACATCTGTTTGATATCAGCAATGTAGGCAATAGGATTAAGACGAAACGTAAGGAGTAAAGAAGCAATATCCCTTTGAAGTTTCGGTCCAGATAACAATGTGTCATTGAGACTAATATTTTTTGGGGTGACTGCCGAACAATCCGAGACTACCCTTAATTTTGTACTTAAGCTTTCCGGCTTTAGTACGCAATGATGTGCTAAAAAACACGATACGTCGACCTTTGGTTGACTAGATAAAACTAAACTCATATGATTAGAATCGATATAGTCTTGCATGAAACTTGAATAGGCAGTGTACAGATCAGGATTTTTGATTAATCTATTTTCTAGAAGTAAAAATCTACGATAAGCTTGCGGATAAGTATTTCCTAGGTCAGGGTATATTTTATCTTTAAACGGAAGATCTACCATGAATCTACCGCTCGGTTGCCGTACTACACTAGCAGTAAAAATTGATCCTGCCTGTTTTTCTTCCTTTGATAAGATTTGTTTTTTAGGCAAATGTTCGATTTCCCAAAACCTAGGGAGAATGACCTCTAAAGGAGGTGAATGACTCGTTAAAAAACAACTGGTTCGTTCCGTAAGACTACCTACTTCGTCAACCTTTCCCATGACGACCCAGCCAAAGATAGTTTCAAGGGCTGAAGGCTGCCCTACCTGTCCAAGAACCCTGCCCTCCTTGAATATCTGTGCGAATAGCTCGCAACCAATAACTAGGTCCACAGGTCTAGATTTGAAATAAGATGGGTCGGCAAGTTTAAGGTTTTCCAAGTGTTTCCACTGATTATCGTTCAAAGTGAATGTAGGCATATTGGAACATAGTTGTGGAACAACAATTGCTTCGAAATTAAGTAAAGGAGTGACTTGTCCTTGTGGCTTAATGTGACATTGAACGAGCCCTTTGGAAGTGAAAGAAGACATCTGATTTAATCCGAATATTTCAGTGGTGTAACTTCGCCTAGGAAGATTAAGACGCTGAATACACTTTTCACTGATGAATCCTGTCTGTGATCCAGAATCAAGCAGTGCCCTTACAGGTTGAAAATTTCCGCAACCGTCCATGACATCTATTATGGCGGTGCATAAAAGAAAGGTACCTGAAGTTCCTGAGGCATTTAATGACACATGAAGATTATTGACAGGTGGTGTGTGAATGACAGGACTAGTATCTTGGCTTCCAGACTCTTGATTAGTTTCTAAGATATGAGTTAAAGTGTGGTGCCTTTTACTATTGCAAGTCCTGCATGAATATTTTGATTTGCACGTATCTACCCCATGCAGGATATGAAAACACGCTAGACATAATTTTTTCTGCTTCACGAAAGATAGGCGATCGATAGGTGAGAGATCAAGAAATGTTTGACATTTCGAAAGCACGTGACCTTGATTACACCGGAAACATTTTATTTCCGTACTTGAATTAGTTGAGGTGCCAGCCAGTCCTATAAAAGGCGAATTGGATGATTTATAGGTAGGCTTTTGCCCAAACTGACTTCGCATAGAATTTGAATTTTGATAGGTAGGCTTTTGCCCAGACTGATTTTGCATAGAATTTGATTTTTGATAGATAGGCACCTTTTTGGGTGCTGTTGATTGAGGAAGTGATTCCAAAACTTTACATCTTTTTTCTAGAAATTGAAAAAGTGACTGAAAAGTGGGAATTTCGTTATTTTTTTTTTTTTTTTTTTTTTTACGGGTATGCGCACTCGCAAGGAGATCCCTATCACGCTCGAGAAGCGGCAAGTGCGCGGAAATGTTGGTGTGTGTTGGTTTTGAAACGGTTCAGGTTGTAACCTGCAGGGAAAACTGTCGCAGGGAGTTTATTCCACAGCGATGCTGTTCTCCAGAGATATGAATTCTGATATAATGAGGTTCTTGGTGCCTCTATTTTGACAATAAATTGATGGTTACCGTCTGTTTGACGTGTTCGCCTAGTAGGTGCTACTCCCGGGGGGATCATACGTGCCAACTCTTCAGAGCATTTTCCGTGATAATACCTGTAGAAGAGAGATAGATCGCCCACAGTTCTTCGATGTTCGAGACTATCCAAGCTACGGGTAAGTGCGGGGTCATTGATCAGCTTGATAGCTCGTTTTTGCACGGTGTTCAAAAGCATTAAGGTATGTTTGGGTGCCGCACTCCATATATGTGAGCAGTACTCCATAGTTGGTCGAATCTGGGCTATGTAGAGTGTCAGCAGTTGGCTTGGTGTATACAGATGTCTTGTACGAAATAGCACCCCAAGCTTTTGGGACGCCCTTTTAGCTATATCTGCCACGTGACTGTGCCAAGACATGTTGGTCTCTGCAGTGACTCCTAAGATGTTCAACTGGCTCTGCAATGCGACAGCACTTCCAGATAGCATGATGTTTGGCTCACCGGTGCTGGTCTTTTTTGAAAACAGGGCTGCTTGGGTTTTCTGCGCGTTGAACTGTACAAGGTTTTTGTTGCCCCAGTCCTCTATTATCTTCAAGTCGTTATTTATCTGTGATATTTCAGTTAGTCTAAGGTAATGGAATTCACGTGCGGAGAGACATGTGGGTGGTATGACTGAGGAGACTACATTGCCATCATCTGCAAAGCAATAAAGTGGATTTACTGTTTTATCTATGAGGTCATTTATGTAAATCAGAAAAAGTGTTGGCGAAAGGATTGCTCCCTGTGGCACACCAGCATTTATTTGGTAAGAGTTGGAGTTCCGGCCATCCAGTGTAACATAAATGGATCTATCCTTAAGGTAACTTTCAAACCAAGTGCAAAGTCTCGGCGACAATCCCGTTGCTTTGAGCTTGTTGAGCAGATTTTCATGCCAGACTTTATCGAATGCTTTAGATATATCTAAGGCAATTGCTCTTGTTTCACCTCGCAACTCAATCGCTTTTTGCCATAAGTGAGTGACGTATGTAAGTAAATCGCCTGTTGACCTATATTTTCGAAATCCGTATTGCTTGTCGTTGATAATTTTGTACGTTTCCAAGTACTTGGTTAGGTGATTGTTCACAACTCTTTCCATTACTTTTGATATCACCGGAAGTAGAGCAATTGGTCTATAGTTTAACGGATCTGTCTTTTTTCCTTTCTTTGGAATGGGTTGTACTGCGGCAGACTTCCATGATGATGGATATACTCCTTGCCTATAAGATAAATTGAATAATTTTGCGAAAGTTGGGGTGAGTTCGTTAGCACAATTTTTGAGTACTATCGCGGGAATGCCATCTGGACCCATTGCTTTGTTTGTATCCAACTTTTTAAGGGATTTTCGTATTTCTCTGTGACAAAAGGGTACCTCTGGCCCTTTGTGGGAAACCCTTTCAATGAACGGTGGAGTTTTTCCATTTGGCACTGTTAGGTTTGAGTTGGAGGAAAAGATTTTGGCCAGCATATTGGCTTTTTCCTCTGATGTTGTGGCTAAGTGAGTATTTTTATCTGTAAGTGGTGGTATGGATGACTTGGTGAAGTTTGATCCAACGGCTTTTGCAAGAGACCAAAAGGACCTAGAACTACTTGGACAATTCAGCAACCTGTTTTTTATTCTTTGATTGTATGTTTCTTTGGCGGCGTCAATAGTAATTTTACAACTATTTCTGGCTTCTATAAATTCTGTGTGGTTTTGAGCGGTTTGTTGTCGTTTCCAAAGGTTATATGCTCTGTGTTTTTTCTGTACAGCCGTTTGACACTGGCTGTTGAACCAAGGTTTTGCATTAGCTCTGCGTTTTATTGCATGTGGGATATATGCATCCATTCCAGATAAGATTACTTTTGTTATTTCATTACAGCAAATAGTGGGATCAGCTGTTTTAAAGCAAACCTCTTGCCATGGAAAATCCAGGTAAAACTGTTTAAGGTCATTCCATTTTGCCGATTTATAGTGCCACATTTTACGAGGAAGTGATTGTTGGCTTGGCGGTATGAACATTTCGCATTTTGTTCTTATAAGTTTATGATCGGATGAACCAAGTGGGGGATCTACTTGAATTGTGTACAAGTCAGGATTTGTAGTTAGGAACAAGTCTAAAAGCGCTGCAAATTCACCCCTTTCTGAGATACGGGTAGGTTCATCGACAAGCTGCGTTAGACCACAACTTATGGCAAAAGCTTCTGCTTCCCTGCCTTCATTATCTGTTTTGTTGTGGTGTTTTAGCCAGGGTATATTGTGGACGTTGAAATCGCCTAAAAAAACAATTTCCGCATGTGGATAGCTAGACTGTATACTATCACAGTTTTCGGATAATGTCGCAAAAAAGTTTTGATACTCGGTGTTACTTGGCGGTCGGTAGAGGCAGCAAATGAACTTGGTCGATGACTTTGAGGTGAATTTCAGCCATATAATATCGAGGTTCGCTGGTTCTAGCTTCTCCTCTCGATGACATGAAAGGTCATTTTTAATGTACACACAGATCCCAAAATTATGTCGAAATCGGTGGTGTAGGTCATAGCCGGGATAAAGAAACAATAGGTGTTGCAGAACTGATTTTAGTTTCAGTGAGAACAAGGATGTCAGGTCTTTGTTCTTCAAGATGTTGGTGAACTGAATTCATGTTGGTACTTAATCCTCTTATATTGCTAAAATCAATTCGGAGTTGAGTTTTTGGTCTTCTTTTAATATCTTTGCATGAATGACCCCCAGGATCACCCGACGCCCGGAGATCCGAGTGGTCGGGTATTTTACCTCCGGAATATTTTGATCCTGGAGGCGCCATCATGCTATCTGTTACTCATTGTTGGAACCGGACTGCCAGCGCAGTAGCGGAACGTGGTGATACCACTTAGCGCTACTCAGTTCTGGCATGGTGGTATCTCACCGGTCGACGCCCAATGAGTAAAAAGCGTCTACCACCTACCAGTATTGGCGTGACTCATTTCGAAATTTGAACGCGTCGGAATATCCAATTTTTCTAACAAAATGAAAAAAATAATAAAGTCCCAACTGTCAACGTCAAAGCTAAGTGATTTTAAAATTTCTAGGGATTCAGAAAAGCTGTCAATTAAATTACGCAATTCTTTAGCTGACTCGTTTTTTAAGGTGGAGTTCATAATTGAGCTTAAAGCATCATTTGCGAGGTCTCGCTTGTTTTGATATCTATTGACTAATTTGTCGTAAGCAATTTTATAATTTTGATCAGATAAGCTAATCCCTGATCAATCAATTTTAAAGGCTCATCCTCGAGATATGAAAATAAATATTGAAGTTTTCGAACGTTACTTAGACTTTGATTTTGATCTATAATGTTATTAAAAAAATCGAAAAAGCTTGGCCATAATTTTTTATCACCTCGGAATATGGGAATACCTAACTCTTTGAGTTTTGGAGTTTCATATTCGTTTTGTCGAACATATGATCCCGAAAGGGTTGGGGCCTCAACCGGAAATATTTTAGAGTAAACCCCCTTACACGCATAAAAATATTTACGAGCTTCTGAAAGGATCTTATCCTGCGTTTTAAACTCCTCATCGTCCGAGTCGTCTATCAACATAATGACGTCATTATGTGCCAGCATGCATTTATCGAAGGTTTCATCCAAATCGGAATATCTCACTTGAAACTCGTTTCTCGCTTTTTCATCCTTTTTCGCGGTCTTTGAAAACACATAACACTCGGTGATCGCGGATAAAAAACTCTTGCGTTTTTGCACGGCTTTTTTGACAGACATGATTTTACCTTTGAAATGACGAAATTGTCGGTAAATATACAATTAACGCTAAATTAATGCTTCTGAAATAGAAAAATGACGAATTGTCGAAAATATGCACTAATTTATCGCAATTGATGAAAATTATTTTAAATATCGAAATGATATGGAACACATCTAATCACAGAAATGTCGGTAAATATACAATTAACGCTAAATTAATGCTTCTGAAATAGAAAAATGACGAATTGTCGAAAATATGCACTAATTTATCGCAATTGATGAAAATTGTTTTAAATATCGAAATGATATGAAACACCTAACGCATAAATGAGAAATGTTGTTTGTTTTGTTTTGATTCCTTCGCTTTGTTTATACCACGCGGTACGCGAAAACAGGTACTGCGCCGATGACTTTCTCTCGTTCAATACGATGCGAAAAAGTCAAGGCCGCCTTGTTTTCGGCGTGAAAATAATGGCCGATTATAATACCGTCGTATGGATTTAATTTAAAATAATTCGGCTCGAAAAGGACCACTTATGTTATGCCCGCAGTAACAAAAACGATAACTGCAATGGACTGTAAATATTTTAATTAAATGAAGCGCGAACAAACATAAATATATTGATATGAAATTACGAAATAGTCAAACGTCCATAGGTTAATTGTTGTGCCACACAACGGTAATCAGAATCAAAGGCACTCACCAGTTTGCAGCCAAATTCTCCACTTCTAAGGGACCCTGATTGGATCTAATGATGTCACCACGTAGCTGAAGGGCTGAAGTTTCTAGTTCTATGCTTCAGTACACCAAAATCGAGCACTTTCAGGTGTAGAAATTTGAAATAGTTGGAGAACGAAATTAACACGCCATTTCTCTAGGCGATTGACAAAGGATCTCTTCTGGTTGTTGGTGCGCATGTCCAAATACGCGAAATGCGCTCCGTCCTTCATACAATTGTGTGGTTTTAAAAATACATAAACAACCGCGAAATTTAGCGGGAGCTAACACCACACTTCTTATTTTAGAAATAATACCCAGACGGTTTCTTCTACTCCTTCCTCTAGGAGATCTAACATTAATAATGTATCTCCTACCTCTGGGAATGTTCAGTCGGATTCTAACCCTACTTTTAGCCAATCTAATGGTTCTAGTCAAAGATCTAAAGCTGTTTGCTATAATTGTAAACAATCTGGTCACAGTTATAACTCATGCACATGGTACACAGGGGAAATGAATCGACCCCTGCCCTCCGTAGATTCCAGGTACTCTTCGACCCGGAGAGTTAGCACCTGTATAGGGTCCCTTTCCCAGGGTTACGGGAGAAGACCACATCGATATGAAAGGCGGAGAGAATGGACCTCGGTACGGTGATCATAGCGTAGGTGGCAACCCTTTCTTTTAGGGATAGTATAAAAGACTACTGCCTTATAGTACCGGCGTTGGAATCGTCAAAGGCTAGGGGAAGAAAACCTCGATCAAAAAATCACCTGGTCCTCCAGGTTGGGGGTTGGGGCATCAGACTAACTCTCTGATACCCGGAAAAAACGTACACTGTTAAAAAACCCAATCAAACGCCTCGGAAAGAAATGAAAAACCTAAGACGAACCAAGCAAAGAAACAGGAATATGATTTTTGGTACATGGAACGTACAAGGAATGAATCGAAAAGTGAATGAAATAGTACATGAGTGCAGCAGAATAAAGGTAGACCTTGCTGTACTAACAGAAACGAAAAAGAAAGGAAAAGGATCTGAAAACCTAGGACAATATGAGCATTTCTATAGCGGAGTGGCAAAAGAAAAACATGCCCAACAAGGAGTATCTATTTTGGTCAACAAAAGATTTAGAAAATTTATCACCAACTGGGAAGCAGTCAATGAAAGGCTAATTAAAATGAATATAACAATAAAAGGAATGAGACTTACGATTTTTGGAATCTATGCGTATAACGACGATGCAAATGTAGCCGTGAAAGACAATTTTTTTGAAGAAATACACAATGAAATATCAGCAGTAAGTGCATCTAGAGAAATTGTCATATTGGGAGATGTAAATAGTAGAACCGGTAACAGAGTTAATGATCTGGCAGTTGGCCAATATGGAGAAAATGTTGTTAATGACAATGGAAACCGGCTAATTACAGTATGTGAGCAATTAGACCTAAAAATCCAAAACGGTTTTTTTCAACATAAGGAAATACACAAATATACCTGGACCAAACCCTCACAAAACCTGAAATCCGTCATTGATTATTTTATCACTAAACAAAAGACAAAACTAAAAATTCAAGATGTCAGAACAAAGCGTGGATCAACATGCGGAAGTGATCACTATTTTCTGGAGTCCAAAATTCTCTTTCCTTATCAAGGCCGAAGCCTGCATCAACAACATCTTGATGATACAGTGATTGAAGAAATTGATCACTGTAAATATAATCTACTAAGCCTAGAACATGACAGCGTAAAAAACTTATACAAAAAGAGACTGAACGAAAAACTTAATACAAGTTCAGGTGAAACCCCAGATGAGGAATACGAATGTATTACATTAAGCATCCACCAAGCTGCAAAAGAAGCACTAGGATTAGTGGAAGAAACTTCTAAAAGAAGAAAACCATACTGGTGGGATGCTGAGATTGAGAGAGAAATAGAGGAAAAAAGGAAATTATATCGCACCTACTTATCCCAAAAGACAGATAGAAGCAGACAAGAATACAAAATCGCGCAATCAAAGGTGAGAAGAATGATCAGTGATAAGAAAAATCATTCGTGGACGCAAAAGTGCCAGAAAATAGATTCTTACTTAGGAGGTAGGAGAAGTACCGAAAGCTGGAAAACTATAAGATCGATTAAAAAAGAAACATGCAGAGATATCATTTCACCAATACCAGACAAAGAATGGGATGAGCATTTTAAAAAACTATTAACTGAAGATAGAGCAGAATTCAAGGAAGACGCAAGAGACAATATAATTAGAACGATGGGATCTCCAGTACCCCTCACAATCTCTGAGGTCAAAAACGTGTGCACAACCTTAAAAAGCGGTAAATCTGCCGGACCCGGAAATATCCCAGCCGAACTTATTAAATATGGCACTGAAGAACTGTTTTGGAGATTACGGAATCTTTTCCAAAAATATTTAAATGGAACTGTAGTCCCAACTGAGTGGAAAACGTCATATATATCCACAATACACAAAAAAGAAAGGAAAGATATATGTGACAATTATAGACGTATATCTGTGACTAGTACGCTAAGCAGAATATACGGTAAAATAATAAGAAATAAAGTAGAGAGCGAATATAAAGACATGGAGGCAGAAGAACAAGCTGGTTTCAGGGCGGGTAGATCGACTTCAGACCATCTCTTTTGTATAACCCAAGTTATTGAAAAGAAAATGGCATACGGACAAGAGCTGCATCTGCTTTACGTGGATTTGCAGAAGGCATATGATAGTATACCACTAAATCTACTTTGGAAAGCGTTGGAAAACACAAACATAAGCGTACAACTAATTAAGGCCATCAAAGAGTTATACCGCAATAGTAAGGCAAAAGTTAAAATAAAAGCAAAACTAACCAAAGGCTTTCAAGTAAATAAAGGTCTTAAACAAGGTTGCTGTATCTCGCCTACGCTCTTCAAGATATACTTGGAACAAGTCCTTAAAGTATGAAAGAGAAAATGCCAAAACATGATGATCAGATAGTAGTGGCTCAGGATTATGACGACACGAAAACTAATAGAAGAGTACAATAAGTGGGGACTAGAGGTTAATCTCAATAAGACAGAGTATATGTGTATCGGTGGAATGAAACAGGATCTAATCTTAAATACCGGGCAGCGAATTCACTCCTGTGATGAGTATAAATACTTAGGTCTAAAAATTACAGCTGACGGAACACTAGACAAAGCTATAAAAGATCGAAACGTACAAGGAAGAAAAGCAATAACTTTATTAAATGGAATAATTTGGGACCAAAGTATATCAAAACATAACAAAAAGCTTATATATAACACCATTGTAAAAAGTATTATTACATACGGCTCAGAAGTATGGCCAATCAAGGATAGAACAGAAAAAATGTTTCCGCTACGGAGATGGACTATTGGAGAAGAGCAGCAGGGAAATCAAAAAGAGAAAGAGTTACAAATCAAAGAATAAGAGAAATTATGACAGTTGGTGAACGTACTTTAGTGGATGATATAAGAACAAAACAACTGGTGTGGTACGGACATGTACAAAGAATGAATGATGAAAGACTACCTAAACAAATACTACAATGGAAACCAACTGGCCGAAGAAAACGAGGACGGCCAAGGAGAAGCTGGAGAGAAGGAATAGACAGTGAAATAAGAATAAGAGGCCTAGATGATGAATTATGGGCAAACAGAAACGAGTGGAGATTGTGTATCGGAAGACGTAGAACGTTGTGAAACCGATAAATATATATATATACTAAAGCTAGGACAACTTTATGTTTTCGTTGTGATGAATCTGGTTTTAAGGTGATCAACTGTCCCAATTGTGCAAAAAACTAAATAAAGGTGTATCTTACTGTGGTCGAGGTTTACAACGCATTTCTAACAAGATCACAAAGCCCATTTATTCTAGAAATAATGTAGACTGAAAAAGCTGGTTATCTATCTAAAATTTTTGTACAGCCCATTCCTGAAAAACAAGAATTACTACCGTTCTTTGTAAATAAACCATTAGATAATAGGCCTTATATCTCTGTCAAAATATTTGACCATGATATTTCTGTTCTAATTGATTCTGGAGCAAACTCTTCTCTAGTAGGCGGTGACGGCTTACAACTCCTGAAACAATTTATCTTTAAAATTTCTCCCTGTCTTGGACAAAACATCAGTACTGCTGATGGTTCCTATACTGAAGTTCAAGGGATAGTGGACTTACCTGTTTGCATCAATGATGTTTGTAAAATTATTAAACCTTTTGTTGTTCCTTCTATCACTCATAGTTTTATTTTTGGTATTGACTTTTAACATAGTTATGAATTTTTCTAATAATAGTTGGTTTATTAAATCAGATAACATACCTATTCCTACTATTTTTTCTACCTTTTCTCAAATCAGTCTTCTGTTGTCCTCGACTAGCTACTGTTTTTCTATTGATGACTTATCTCCTTCTGAAAGAAAATTAGCGTTATCAGTTATTGAATCTTTTAAGAAAATTGACAGTTCTAATGGTATTGGTAGAACAGATAAGATTAAATTGACATTAGATACTGGCGATGCCAAGACTTTTCGTAAGCGACATTACTTTATGTCCCCGTATATGCAAAAAATTCTAATGATGAATTAGATTCTATGTTGGAACTGGATTTGATTGAAGAATCACAGAGTCCTTGGTCATCTCCTGTTCTTTTGGTAAAGAAGAAGAACAATGAACATCGCTTTTGTTTCGACGGACGTCATTTGAACGAATGCCTTCAAAAAGATCCATATCCGTTTCAACGCATTGATAGAATTCTTTATAATCTTCGAGGTGCTTCATACATATCATATACAATAGATTTGCGTAAAGCTTTTTTGGCAAATTCCTCTGGATGAGGAAAGCAAAGAAAAAACTGCTTTTACTGTTCTCGGACGAGGACATTTTCAATTTAAAGTGGTTCCCTTTGGCCTGTGTAACTCTGCGCAGATGCACCAAAAATTAGTTGATTCAATCTTTGGTCCGAAGTATGAACCAAATATCTTTTGCTATCTTGACGATATTATAGTAATTTCAAGCACATTTTCCGAGCATATTCGACTCTTACATCTTGTCCGAGATAAATTAAAAGAGGCACATCTTACAGTAAATTTTGAGAAATGTGAATACTTTAAAAGATCTTTGGTATATTGTGGTTTTTTAGTACAAAAAAATTCTTTAGCTATCGACCCTTCAAAAGTGGAGGCTATGGTGAATTATCCCCGACCAAATAACACTACCGAAGTAAAAATATTTGTCGCCATGTGTAGTTGGTATAGGCGCTTCATTAAAGATTTATCTGCCTTAGTTAGTCCTTTTAATGACCTGCTGATAGGAAGAAAGCACAAAAAACAACCTATTTCTTGGTCTGATGAGGCTGAATCTGCCTTTATCAAAATTAAAGAATTATTAGTTTCTGCACCTATCTTGTCACAGCCTGATTTTAATCAGCCTTTTACAATCCAATGTGATGCCAGTATTGCGGCCTTGGCGGTGTACTCACCCAAGTTTTGGACGGCGAAGAAAAGGTGTACCAAATCAAAAGAAAATTGTCGTAAACGTATGGACCATCTTGCAAGACGACCAGAAGGATTTTTGAGTGAATTGAGCCAAAGTAGAGAATAATGATCAGTTATCACGGTAAATTTAGTTCCTTCTACATAGCAACGAAAATGTTCTAAAGAGAAAATTACACTCAAAAGTTCGCGTTCTGTGACACTATAGTTTCGCTTAGTCCTAGACAAACCACGAGATGCATAGGCAATGACCTTTTCTTCGCCGTCCAAAACTTGGGTGAGTACACCGCCAAGGCCGCAATACTGGCATCACATTGGATTGTAAAAGGCTGATTAAAATCAGGCTGTGACAAGATAGGTGCAGAAACTAATAATTCTTTAATTTTGATAAAGGCAGATTCAGCCTCATCAGACCAAGAAATAGGTTGTTTTTTGTGCTTTCTTCCTATCAGCAGGTCATTAAAAGGACTAACTAAGGCAGATAAATCTTTAATGAAGCGCCTATACTAACTACACATGGCGACAAATATTTTTACTTCGGTAGTGTTATTTGGTCGGGGATAATTCACCATAGCCTCCACTTTTGAAGGGTCGATAGCTAAAGAATTTTTTTGTACTAAAAAACCACAATATACCAAAGATCTTTTAAAGTATTCACATTTCTCAAAATTTACTGTAAGATGTGCCTCTTTTAATTTATCTCGGACAAGATGTAAGAGTCGAATATGCTCGGAAAATGTGCTTGAAATTACTATAATATCGTCAAGATAGCAAAAGATATTTGGTTCATACTTCGGACCAAAGATTGAATCAACTAATTTTTGGTGCATCTGCGCAGAGTTACACAGGCCAAAGGGAACCACTTTAAATTGAAAATGTCCTCGTCCGAGAACAGTAAAAGCAGTTTTTTCTTTGCTTTCCTCATCCAGAAGAATTTGCCAAAAAAGCTTTACGCAAATCTATTGTATATGATATGTATGAAGCACCTCGAAGATTATAAAGAATTCTATCAATGCGTTGAAACGGATATGGATCTTTTTGAAGGCATTCGTTCAAATGACGTCCGTCGAAACAAAAGCGATGTTCATTGTTCTTCTTCTTTACCAAAAGAACAGGAGATGACCAAGGACTCTGTGATTCTTCAATCACATCCAGTTCCAACATAGAATCTAATTCATCATTAGAATTTTTTGCATATACGGGGACATAAAGTAATGTCGCTTACGAAAAGTCTTGGCATCGCCAGTATCTAATGTCAATTTAATCTTATCTGTTCTACCAATACCATTAGAACTGTCGATTTTCTTAAAAGATTCAATAACTGATAACGCTAATTTTCTTTCAGAAGGAGATAAGTCATCAATAGAAAAACAGTAGCTAGTCGAGGACAACAGAAGACTGATTTGAGAAAAGGTAGAAAAAATAGTAGGAATAGGTATGTTATCTGATTTAATAAACCAACTATTATTAGAAAAATTCATAAATATGTTAAAAGTCAATACCAAAAATAAAACTATGAGTGATAGAAGGAACAACAAAAGGTTTAATAATTTTACAAACATCATTGATGCAAACAGGTAAGTCCACTATCCCTTGAACTTCAGTATAGGAACCATCAGCAGTACTGATGTTTTGTCCAAGACAGGGAGAAATTTTAAAGATAAATTGTTTCAGGAGTTGTAAGCCGTCACCGCCTACTAGAGAAGAGTTTGCTCCAGAATCAATTAGAACAGAAATATCATGGTCAAATATTTTGACAGAGATATAAGGCCTATTATCTAATGGTTTATTTACAAAGAACGGTAGTAATTCTTGTTTTTCAGGAATGGGCTGTACAAAAATTTTAGATAGATAACCAGCTTTTTCAGTCTACATTATTTCTAGAATAAATGGGCTTTGTGATCTTGTTAGAAATGCGTTGTAAACCTCGACCACAGTAAGATACACCTTTATTTAGTTTTTTGCACAATTGGGACAGTTGATCACCTTAAAACCAGATTCATCACAACGAAAACATAAAGTTGTCCTAGCTTTAGTATATATATATATTTATCGGTTTCACAACGTTCTACGTCTTCCGATACCCAATCTCCACTCGTTTCTGTTTGCCCATAATTCATCATCTAGGCCTCTTATTCTTATTTCACTGTCTATTCCTTCTCTCCAGCTTCTCCTTGGCCGTCCTCGTTTTCTTCGGCCAGTTGGTTTCCATTGTAGTATTTGTTTAGGTAGTCTTTCATCATTCATTCTTTGTACATGTCCGTACCACACCAGTTGTTTTGTTCTTATATCATCCACTAAAGTACGTTCACCAACTGTCATAATTTCTCTTATTCTTTGATTTGTAACTCTTTCTCTTTTTGATTTCCCTGCTGCTCTTCTCCAATAGTCCATCTCCGTAGCGGAAACATTTTTTCTGTTCTATCCTTGATTGGCCATACTTCTGAGCCGTATGTAATAATACTTTTTACAATGGTGTTATATATAAGCTTTTTGTTATGTTTTGATATACTTTGGTCCCAAATTATTCCATTTAATAAAGTTATTGCTTTTCTTCCTTGTACGTTTCGATCTTTTATAGCTTTGTCTAGTGTTCCGTCAGCTGTAATTTTTAGACCTAAGTATTTATACTCATCACAGGAGTGAATTCGCTGCCCGGTATTTAAGATTAGATCCTGTTTCATTCCACCGATACACATATACTCTGTCTTATTGAGATTAACCTCTAGTCCCCACTTATTGTACTCTTCTATTAGTTTTCGTGTCGTCATAATCCTGAGCCACTACTATCTGATCATCATGTTTTGGCATTTTCTCTTCCATACTTTAAGGACTTGTTCCAAGTATATCTTGAAGAGCGTAGGCGAGATACAGCAACCTTGTTTAAGACCTTTATTTACTTGAAAGCCTTTGGTTAGTTTTGCTTTTATTTTAACTTTTGCCTTACTATTGCGGTATAACTCTTTGATGGCCTTAATTAGTTGTACGCTTATGTTTGTGTTTTCCAACGCTTTCCAAAGTAGATTTAGTGGTATACTATCATATGCCTTCTGCAAATCCACGTAAAGCAGATGCAGCTCTTGTCCGTATGCCATTTTCTTTTCAATAACTTGGGTTATACAAAAGAGATGATCTGAAGTCGATCTACCCGCCCTGAAACCAGCTTGTTCTTCTGCCTCCATGTCTTTATATTCGCTCTCTACTTTATTTCTTATTATTTTACCGTATATTCTGCTTAGCGTACTAGTCACAGATATACGTCTATAATTGTCACATATATCTTTCCTTTCTTTTTTGTGTATTGTGGATATATATGACGTTTTCCACTCAGTTGGGACTACAGTTCCATTTAAATATTTTTGGAAAAGATTCCGTAATCTCCAAAACAGTTCTTCAGTGCCATATTTAATAAGTTCGGCTGGGATATTTCCGGGTCCGGCAGATTTACCGCTTTTTAAGGTTGTGCACACGTTTTTGACCTCAGAGATTGTGAGGGGTACTGGAGATCCCATCGTTCTAATTATATTGTCTCTTTTCGTTGCTATGTAGAAGGAACTAAATTTACCGTGATAACTGATCATTATTCTCTACTTTGGCTTAATTCACTCAAAAATCCTTCTGGTCGTCTTGCAAGATGGTCCATACGTTTACGACAATTTTCTTTTGATTTGGTACACAGAAAAGGAACTCATAATGTTGTACCTGATGCACTCAGTCGTATACCTCATACTGAAACTAACGATTTGGATGTAGAAAATCCATCTGCTTCCATTTTATCTCTGACATCATCTAATGTCAACAACTTACCTTCTCCCTCTCGAGTTTTTCCTCAAGTATCTATCATTGATGTAGATTTTTAAGCTTTAGATAATTGGTACCTTTCGATGCGCGAAAACATCTTAAAATCTCCTGAAAACTATCCACAATGGAAAGTTGAAGATAATAAAGTGTATAAGTTCGTTCCTTCACAATTACCTTTGGTCTATAATTTTCGTGAATGGAAAATATTAGTCCCTAAACCCCAAAGACAAGAGGTGATTTCTTCTTGTCATGACAATCCTACTTCTGGCCACTTTAGTTTTTTTAAGACTATCCATCGTGTCCAAGAATATTATTATTGGCCACAGATGAGGAGAGATGTCCTCAAATATGTCAGAAATTGCCTGATATGTGGTGCAAATAAGATTAGTAATACTGCTCGAATGGGTCTTATGGGCAGAGAAAAAATTATTAACTTTCCTTTCCAATTAATTTGTGTAGATCTAATAGGTCCATTACCACGCTCGAAAAGAGGTTTCGTTTGGATTTTAGTTATTAGTGACTTCTTCACTAAATATCTTTTAATTTTTCCTCTGAGGTCAGTTAAAGCTCCTAATATTACCAAAATTCTTGAAGAAGATGTTTTTCTTATGTTTGGAGTTCCCCAAATTTTAATTTGCGATAACGGCACTAATCTGGCCGGCAATGTCTTTAAAAATGTCTTTAAGAAATATCAGGTTAAACTCTGGTATACTGCTGTTTACTCTCCTCAAGTAAATCCTGTTGAAAGAAATAATCAGACTATATGAAATACTTTAAGATGTTTCGTAAATGAACATACTGATTGGGATGTATACATACCAGCAGTTCGACAAGCTACACACACACAATACGGCTAGACATCAAGTTACTGGTTATCCTCCAACCTTCTTAGCTTTTGGACATCATGTACCTCTTTGTGGAGATTACTTTGCTAATATTCCTAATGATCCTACTATTGAAATCTCTCCAAGAGATAAAAATACCTAAGCTGAATCTTTTGAAGAACTTAAGGAAATATTAATAGAAGTTAAACAAAAACTTCATATCTCTCATGAAAGAAATGCTAAAGCTTATAATCTAAGGAAGCGTGATATTCAATTTAAAGTTGGTGATAGAGTGTGGAGACGTAATAAAGTCTTATCTAATGCTGTAAATAAGTTTTCAGCTAAATTAGCTCCAAGATATAACTTATCTATTGTTCACAAAAAACTTTCTCCTCTGGCTTATCAACTAAAGAATCCAGACAATACCAGTGCCGGTGTTTGGCATATAAAAGATTTGAAGGTATGTCACGATTATGATGATTTGTCTTCAGCCGATTAGGAAGAATAGTTTTGTTACCTATTATATTATATTATAAGTATTTATCTAATAATTCTACAAGTACTTATCTTATAGTTCTTCCTTAATTACTTATTATCTCTACTTTATATTGTATGGTGTAAAATGCCAAAAATATTATTCTATTAAATTGCCGTACTTATCTGTACTATCAGAGAAATAGTTTATCTTACCTTGCCTACTTGCTGTGCTGTAGGAATAGAGCCTACCTTAAGTTTTTAGTTTGAGATTACCCGTATGTGACAGAGTCACTCTTTGTTGCCTATTTACTTTTTTTTACCAAATACCTTAATCTACCTAAAGTAGATCTACCTAGTTACGTTGTGTAAAAATGATTATATTATCTACACATTGATATTGTGTATGAAGTTACCTTGTGTAAAAATTACCTTTAGTTTAAGTTTCCACTAGAGGTTTAAGATTCTGAATACCTAGTATTATCTTATTTTCCTATATCTAAGACCCTCTGTTATTGGCAAATCCTTGAGCCTTTAGTCTAGATTAGTTATTTTATATATATATATATATATATATATATATATATATATATATATATATATATATATATATATATATATATATATATATATATATATATATTGATAAAGGGTACGTTGTTACCCCAAAACAAAGTATATAAACTACGCTTTCACCTCATATATAGCGCGGCCGCCTCACTTTTTTGAGGTGACAGCGTTTTTCAATGAAAATTTCAGGGATCATTACTGACACACTCAGCAAGCTGTGTGCAAAATTTTGTTCTGAGGTCAAAAAGTGGTGTATATACCTATTTTTTGGCCGTATAGTTGAAGTATCAACCGGTGGCGCTAGCATCGCTTTGATTGAAGTAAACAGTCGACTGTGCCACCTCGCTGGTATAAATTAAATTTAAAGTATTAAAAACGCGTAGCAGTGACCTCAAAAAATTTGGCAACCTTGCAGAATAAATTTTAGAAGCTGCACCGATATCTCTCTAACTTTTTGTTTTTATTTAAATTAAAATATATTATTTCTTATATTTATTAAAAACGATGTCCGGGCGTCTGATATTTTAGGAAGAACTGCGTAGAAAATTACTATATTTTTTATTTTACTGGAATAATTTAACTACTTTGCTCTTAACCATAAATACATTTTTTTAGTCTTATTTTTAGAAAAGCTATCGGGATCGTCAAAAAAAACTGTTTTTTAATAAAATTCAAAATAAGTTATTTGGGTCAAAAACGTACTACCAAATTTTGTAATAGTGTCTGTTAGTGGTATGGCTGTGAGCTACAACTATAGCTGTTGTAAATTATATTTTTAAATTACGTACAATTTTTTTTTATTAGTATGAACACCGCAGTAACCACTTATCTGACCTGGAGGCACCTGGCTAGTGTGACCTTAATTTTTTTTGCAGAAAAGTACCAACATACAGGCTCGGCTGCTTTTTAAGGCGCCATGGCCGCGCGCACACCCCCTAAGAAAATATAAAAAATAAAATCCTAATTAAAATATTTTGCTTATTCTATAATTTTTCCTTTCGCCTTGACGCATATCACGGAATAATACGCTCGGGTTTCTCGGGCCGCAAGCCACATTGCGGGCCGCGTTACAAAGGTAATGGTGCGGGGTGGAAGGGAAGGCAGACCGCTGTTTTAATGCAACAAAAGTCGTACTTATTTTGCTGTCTGTCTGATTAATATAACATGATAAGACGAGTTTTTAAACGTTATGAAATTCAAAAGAAAAAAAACAATGCATGCAGGTAAATCCTATGTTGATTTTAATTTCTGTTTTTTAAGAGTAATTTTTTACGGTAAGAAATATAACTCAGTTTTTCAACACATTGTGGTATTCTTTCTTTAAAAATATCCAGAACCCCCACTCTGAAGCCTAGTACTACATAGGTATCAGCGACGGGCCTTCAAAGCTTTTTTGAAATGTGGCCGTTTGTCTTAATACGCGGAATGGGACAACTGGGCGCCGCCAACTCGGCGCTGCCAACTGGGCGCGGGGCCAACTCGGCGCCGGACTAAAAAAATTTTTTTCGATAAAATGTGCAGATGAAAAACACAATAGATATATTATTTATACAATTTTTTTTAAAAATCCTTTACGCAGTTTTCTTGAAACTTGGTTTTGTGAAGTAAAGTTAAATCCATTAAGTCGAGTGTTATAATTTGGTGTTTGGTAACCTGGTATAAATTTAACACTACAATTTACGTTTTTTGTTACAACAATGGCGGATTTCTTTATTTTTAAACCGATTTCTCTCAAACTTGAAAGTTTATAGTACCTGAGATCACTTATACAGTTTTATCCACAAACTTAAAAAATTCAAAATGGCGAATTTTCTTATTTACTAACCGATTAAATGACCGCCAGGAATGAATTCGCCATTTTGGATCGGCCATTTTGATTTGTTTAAGTTTGAATAAAAAAAATTTTTAAATGACTTCAAGCAATGTAATATTACAAGCTTGAGACAAATCGATTAGTAAATAAGAAAATCCGCCATTTTGGATCGGCCATTTTGATTTTTTTAAGTTTGAGTAAAAAATTTTGTTAAACGACCTCAAGCAATGTAATATTTCAAGTTTGAGACAAATCAGTTCGTAAATAAGAAAATCCACCATTTTGGTTCGGCCATTTCGATTTTTTTAAGTTTGACTTAAAAATTTTGTTAAATGACCTCAAGCAATGTAATATTTCAAGTTTGAGACAAATCGGTTCGTAAATAAGAATATCCGCCATTTTGGATTCGCCATTTTGAATTTTTTAAGTTTGAGGATAATACTGTATTATGTGTTCTCAGGCACTGCAAACTTTCAAGTTTGAGACAAATCGGTTTAAAAATAAAGAAATCCGCCATTTTGGATCCGTCATTGTTGTAATAAAAAACGTAAATTGTAGTGTTACCAGGTAACCAAACACTACACCTACCAAATTTCAAAACTTGACTTAATGGATTTAACTTTACTTAACAAAACCAAATTTCAAGAAAGTGTCGTAAAGGATTTTTTAAAAGATTTTTTTGTATAAATAATACCTATATCTATTTTGCTTTTCATCTGCACATTTTATCGAAAAAAATTTTTTTAGTCCGGTGCACAGTGTATCGATATGAGAAAAAAAAGTGGACATCTGGGTATAAAGTCAACATTGAAAAGTACTTTTTTTTTTCATCATCACAAATTGGCAATACACTAGGCTATGTTGGTTCGCATTTTTTTTTTTTTAACTTTAAGTTTTCAAATAAATTTAATTAAAACTGGCCCGTCCGTAAGTCACAAAAATTTATTCAAAAAAGTTAGTCATTTAAAAAAATAAATTATTACAAAAGTATTAGTTATTTAAAAATAATTTTTTGTATGCATAATCTTTACACCTTTAGTAAAGTATTTCTGTAATTTTTTTGAAAAATTATGCAGTAAGTACACGGGTAACGTTTTTCTTTCTTTATTTTCTTCTTTTTTTGCAAAGTTTACGTTTCCGTTGACTTTAAAAATACTCTGCCAATATATGGGCCCCTAAGCTCACACTAGGTACTATAGTTATAGTGTACGTGTGAGCTAATATAACTAAAAACTCAAATATATTTTATTCAACTCCAGACTAAATTACCTTTTGTTTGATACCACACAAGCCATGTTTTGACTTAAACTCAAATTTTTGAAATCTACCCCGACCCTTAAAAAAAAACAAAAACTAAAATGTATTTTGTTAAACTCCGGACTCAATTACCTTTCTTTTGATATCACACATGCCATATTTTCACTTAAACTCTAATTTTTAAAATATACCCCCACCCTTTTTTTAAAATAAATTAAAATGTATTTTGTTTAACTGCAGACTCAATTACCTTTCGTTTGATATCACACACGCCATATTTTCACATAAACTCTAATTTTTGGAATCTACCCCCACCCTTTTATTTGGTTTGTGTTCAGTGGATTTTGTTCATTTCTAAATGGGACCATCTCGACCCAAGACCCAGCCTAGGTACCGAACCGATAGCTCACACTACTATAGTATGGTATATGTATGAGCTAAAAATATTTAAATTTGTATAAGTTGGCAAATATCTTGTTTGACAGAGCCACCTTTAGAGAAGAAAAGCGGACATTTTGTATTTGCTAATATTTGCTATTCTTAGAAAATACTCTGCCAATCTATGGGCACCTAAGCTCACACTAGGTACTATAGTTATAGTGTGAGCTAATATAATCAAAATCTGAAATATATTTTATTCAACTCCAGACTCAATTACCTTTCGTTTGATACCACACAAGCCATGTTTTGACTTAAACTCAAATTTTTTTAATCTGCCCCCCACCCTTTAAAAAAAAACTAAAATGTATTTTGTTTAACTCCAGACTCAATTACCTTTCGTTTGATATCACACACGCCATATTTTCACTTAAACTCTAATTTTTGACATCTACCCCCACCCTTTTTTTAAAAATAAACTAAAATTCATTTTTTTTAACTCCAGACTTAATTACCTTTTGTTTGATATCACACACGCCATATTTTCACATAAACTCTAATTTTTGGAATCTACCCCCACCCTTTTATTTGGCTTGCGTTCGGTGGATTTTGTTCATTTTTAAATGGAACCATCACGGCCCAAGACCCAACTTAGGTACCAAATTTCATTAAAATCGGACAAGCGGTTTATGAGTTATGCGGGTTGGTCGTTACAGACAGACATACAGACAGACAGACAGACAGACAGACAGACAGCAAAACAAAAAAGTTTCAAAATCATCTGAAACGCAAAGAAATATAAAAATTTTTGAAATCGGAGCAACTTTTTTTTTCTCGAAAAAATTAGGATCACCATAAGCTCACATTACTTATAGTAGTAGTGTGAGCTAATACTAATTTAAAAACTCTGCCAATATATGGGCCCCTAAGCTCACACTAGGTACTATAGTTATAGTGTACGTGTGAGCTAATATAACTAAAAACTGAAATATATCTTATTCAACTCCAGACTAAATTACCTTTTGTTTGATACCACACAAGCCATGTTTTGACTTAAACTCAAATTTTTGAAATCTACCCCCACCCTTGAAAAAAAACAAAAACTAAAATGTATTTTGTTAAACTCCGGACTCAATTACCTTTCGTTTGATATCACACACGCCATATTTTCACTTAAACTCTAATTTTTAAAATATACCCCCACCCTTTTTTTTTAAATAAATTAAAATTTATTTTGCTTAACTGCAGACTCAATTACCTTTCGTTTAATATCACACACGCCATATTTTCACATAAACTCTAATTTTTTAAATCTACCCCCACCCTTTTATTTGGTTTGTGTTCGGTGGATTTTGTTCATTTTTAAATGGGACCATCTCGACCCAAGACCCAGCCTAGGTACCAAATTTCATTAATCAAATCAAATCAAATCAAGCTTTATTGTCTTATATAAAGTATAAAACTTTGTAGACAAAGCAAATACATAACTAATAATAATAATAGAAAAAATCATTTAAAAAATATAAAATATATAAATCCATCCAATAAGTGGTTTAATTATGTTGTTTGATTATATATATATATATATATATATATATATAATCAAACAACATAATTAAACCACTTATTGGATGGATTTATATATTTTATATTTTTTTATATATATATATATATATATATATATATAATCAAACAACATAATTAAACCACTTATTGGATGGATTTATATATTTTATATTTTTTAAATGATTTTTTCTATTATTATTATTAGTTATGTATTTGCTTTGTCTACAAAGTTTATATATATATATATATATATATATATATACACATATATATATTTTTTAATTTACTTGTTTTTTTTTTAATAATAATTGAGAATTTTAAGTTTAAAATTATTCCTTAATTGTAACTCTGATCAAGAAATTCACTAATTGAATAAAAAGCTTTAGTGATAAGAAAATCCTTGCACTTATTTCTAAATATGTTATAGTTATTAAGTTTTATATTGTTTGGCAAATTATTATACAATTTTATACCGTTATAAATTATGGATTTTTTAAATAAAAATGAATGTGGTATAGGTAATGTAAGATTATTAACTTGTCTCGTTGAATAAGTATTTTGGTTTATTTCAAAGTAATTTAGATGTTTATTTATCAGACAAATTGTTTCAAGAATATATAAACAAGGAAGAGTCAAAATATTATTTTTGATAAACAAGTCTTTGCAGTGATATCTAGAATTTACATTGCATAAATACCTAATTGCTCTTTTTTGAAGAATAAACACTGATCTAAATAAATACATTGAACATGTACCCCAGAAAGGAATGCCATATCGTAAGTTTGATTCAATTAAAGAAAAGTATACATTTCTGCCTATTGATTTACCTAATTCATTTGTAATAATTTTTACACAATAACAACCCGAACTTAATTTTTTATTTAAATTATGAATATGGTTTTGAAATTTTAAATTTTCGTCTATGTTAAGTCCTAAAAATTTTATATTATCTGTAGTATTAATTTTATTATTATTTATATTTATAATTTGTTGAGATATTTCTTTAAAACCAATTACATATGTTTTTGAAAAATTAAGGGATAGTTGGTTTGATTCAAACCAAGTTTTTATACAAATAATATCATTTTTTATATTATTCCAGAGAACATCTATATTTTTATTTTTCCAAAGAATAGTAGTATCATCTGCAAATATTGTAAAATAACCAGAAATTTTAATATTTAGTAAATCATTAATGTAAATTAAAAAAAGTATTGGTCCTAGTACTGAACCTTGAGGAACACCACATTGAATATTATTTTTATTTGAATTTAAATTGTTTATTGACACAAATTGAAGGCGATTAGATAAGTATGATTTAAACCAACTTAAAGCGTTGTTTCTTATTCCATAAATAAATAATTTTTTAAGAAGAATTTCATGATTAACACAATCAAAAGCTTTAGAAATATCACAAAAAATTGCAGCCGCATGTTCGTTATCATTAATACTGTTTAATAATTGTTTCATAAAAAAGAATATTGCATCATTTGTATTTTTATTTCTCTGAAAACCAAATTGATTAATATTAATCATATTATTTTCACAAAAATATAATTCTAAACGCGATTTGATAAGTTTTTCTATTAATTTTGAAAGAGTTGATAAAAGAGATATTGGCCTAAAATTAGATGGTGTATTTTTATCACCTCCTTTATATATTGGAATTATTTTAGCAAGTTTAAGGCAAGAAGGAAAATATCCCAATAAAAATGAATGATTTATAGCTTCAGATAATGTTTTAATTGCAATAAAAGGTAATTCTTTTAGTATATTTAAGGAAATACCATCTATGCCAGTAGAAGATTTATTTTTTATTAAATTTAAAGTATATTTAATTTCATCAGGATTTGTTTCATATAATATAAACGCATTAGTTATGTTGATATCGTTAAGGTATGAAATGGGATCAACATTACAGCTAATTTTTTTAGTAATATTTTCTGCAACAGAGCAATAAAAATCATTCAAATCATTTGGTAATAAATCAGTATTTATGTCAGTTGAAAGTTTATTTCGATTAGTAAATTCATTGACAACAGACCAACATTCTTTTTGGAAATTTGTTGAGTTATTGATACGATTTTCATAAAACTTCCTTTTTGCATGATGTATTACTTTACGGTATGTTTTCTTATATATTTTAAAATAGTTTATTACGAAGTCAGTATTAGGATAAAATTTTGTTAAGGTATGAAGAAAACGTAAATTTTTTGAAGATAAACGAATACCAGACGTAATCCAGTTTTTTCTTTTTGGTTTATTTTTAACATGTTGAAGAGGAAAGCTTTTATCCACAATTTTACAAAGATTATCATGAAAATCATTGTGGGTCATTCGAATTATTAATGAAGTTCCATTGAAAATTTTGACAGTGGAGTTTAAAGTTATTAAAATTTCTTTTGCTAAATATTCTTTTTTTAATGTTATTTTCTTTTTTGACAAGGTCAATTTTGATAGGGCATATTGCAAAAATATAGCTATGGTCAGAGAAACCTGGGTCCGAGATCTCATAACTAAGATCATCAAGAAAATTTGTACAAATATAGTCTATTGTTGTTGATGAATTAGAGGTTGTTCTAGTTGGAGAGCTAATATGCATTTTAATATTAAATGAAGATAATAAATATTGAAGTAATAATGTAAAATTATTATTTTTATCTAAATAATCTATATTTAAATCTCCAGTTAAAAGAATTTTACTTTTTGAAGGTAATTTATATAATAAACTTTCCAAATTTTTGATAAAATTATTAATTATGTTAGTATTGTTTTCTGGAGTACGGTATAAGCAGATAATGTATAAATTATTTTTTTTTGAAAAAATAATTGTAAATTCAAATTCTTTTTCAATTAACATGTTGTTATATTTGTCAAATGTTACAAATTCCAGAGTTTCAAAAATATATCTATTAATCAATGCAATAGTTCCTCCTCCTCTGGAGTTTGTTCTACAAAATTTTGATACTATAACATATTCAGGTAAGTACAAGGGTTCATCACTATTTAGCCAGTGTTCAGTAAGGAGTAATATACCAGGATATTTAAGATTATTTAATAAAACTGTTAATTGGTTTATTTTATTTCTTATTGATTGAATATTTAAATAAAAAATACTAATTAATTGATCAGAGTTTAGACTAAAAAAGACTTGTAAATAGTGGGTCTGGTTATTTCTTCTAAATTGGCAGTTTTTTTTGAAAACAAATTAGTTTCAAAATTGGTAAACGTTAAAGTTTTTAAAACAATATTATTGTATTTTAAATTACTTTTAATACGATCAGCCAAATGTTTAGAAAAATTATATCTTGAATTAAAATCAAACATATTAATAATTTGAATAGATATGTTTCTGTTTTGAAACATAAATTGGTTAATAAAAGGAATTATGTTAAAATAAAATGATTTTTTCTTTACACAAATAATAAGATTAGTTATTTTACCTATGTTTAACAAATTTTTTAAATACCTTGGATTGTTAATTATTTCCTCTGTGTCCCTATTTAGGAACAAAATTAGATGGTCTGTAGATTTAAGTTCTTTATAAGTATTTGCTGTTCTGGATATTAGTTTTGAGATAGGCAAATTCGGTGTTAAGTATGATTCGATACTGAATTTTCCAATTTCCATAATTTCTTGAAGTTTGGTTGCACATCCTCTTCCAAAATGATCTCCGATAATTTTTATTTTTGGTGAGTTATCAGTTTTATAAATATTTGATTTATTGGGTTGTTGATGTGGTGTAGAGTTATAATTTTGTAGTATATGTTGTTGGGCAGAATTTTGATTTAAAGATAATTCTTTATCTAATTTTTTCGGAATAGTTTTTTGATTATTTTTTTTCTTTTTCAACCTTTGGAATGTAGATATTGTCTTTTCTTTTGATAAGAAAGTAAGAGGGTCTTTAGAGTTATATAACAAGGTGTCTTTATCTAATTTGTTGTTTTTCATATTAGCAATAGTTAGTTCTTTTTGAATTATATTGAGACTCGGTTGGCTTTGTTTGTTACTGTCTTTTAAAGTTTTTATTTCCCTCTTGAGAATACAAATTTCTTCTTGTAATTTTGGAATGGCCAAGCGGTTTTTGAGTTATGCGCGTTGGTCGTTACAGACAGACATACAGACACACAGACAGACAGACAGACAGACAGACAGACAGACAGACAGACATACAGACAGACAGACAGACAGACAGACAGACAGACAGACAGACAGACGGCGCAACAAAAAAGTTTCAAAATCATCTGAAACGCAAAGATATATAAAAAATTTTGAAATCGGAGCCACTTTTTTTTTCTCGAAAAAATTAGGATCACCATAGCTCACACTACTATAGTATAGTATATGTGTGACCTAAAAAATGGTTTTATTTCACATGCTCCAGCGGTATTTATTAGCTCACACTACTAGTATACTATAGTAGTGTGAGCTACGGTGATCCTACTTTTTTCGAGAAAAAAAAGTTGCTCCCATTTCAAAAAATTTTATATATCTTTGGGTTTCAGATGATTTTGAAACTTTTTTGTCAAGCCGTCTGTCTGTCTCTCTGTCTGTCTGTCTGTATGTCTTTCTGTCTGTAACGACCAACGTGCATAACTCAACAACCGCTTGCCCGATTTGAATGAAATTTGGTACCTAACCTGGGTCTTGGGTCGAGATAGTCCCGTTTACAAATGAACAAAATCCATCGAACGCATGCCAAATAAAAGGGTGGGGTACATTTAAAAAATTAGAGTTTATATGAAAATAAGGCTTGTGTGATATCAAACGAAAGGTAATTGAGTCTGGAGTTTAAAAAAATACATTTAATTTATTTAAGAAAAAAAGGGTGGGGGTGGGTTAAAAAATTAAAGTTTAAGTGAAAATGGCGTGTGTGATATCAAACGAAAAGTATTTGAGTCTAGAGTTAAACAAAATACATTTTAGTTAAAAAAGGTGGGGTTAGATTTCAAAAATTAGAGTTTAAGTCAAAACATAGCTGGTGTGGTATCAAACGAAAGGTAATTGATTCTGGAGTTGAATAAAATATATTTCAGTTTGTTTTTAGTTTAAATACCTCACACGTACACTATAACTATAGCACCTAGTGTGAGCTTAGGCGCCCATATATTGGCAGAGTATTTTGCATTAGTCGATAGGGATTCAAAACAAGGTAAATAAACAATTATAATTTTTATACACATTTCACTGTCTTGGCTTGAATCAAGATAAGAATTTATTTATAGCATTGTGACATACACAGAAAAATTGGCAGAAAACAAAACATTTTGTTTAACTCCAGACTCAAATTCGTTTAATATCACACACGCCATATTTTCACTTAAACTCTAATTTTTGAAAGGTACCTCCACCCTTTTACTTGGCTTGTGTTTGGTGAATTTTGTTCATTTTTAAATGGGACCATCTCGACCGAAGACCCAGCCAAGGTGCAAATTTCATTCATATCGGGCAAGCGATTTTTGAGTTATGCGCGTTGGTCGGTACAGACAGATAGACAGACAACGCGACAAAAAAGTTTCAAAATCATTCGAAATTAGAGCAACTTTTTTTTTCTCGAAAAAATTAGGATCACCATAGCTTACACTACTATAGTATAGTAGTAGTGTGAGCTAAAATGTTTCACTATATCCAAAAGCGCAGGAATTATTAGATGATATGATTATGGAAGTAGGGGATGAGTATAATGATTCGGATTAACATTATGTAGAACTAGGTAAAGAAATTTTTAGTAGGCCTTAAATCTGGATTTTTTTTGTTTCCAAATAAAATTATACCACAATCTGTGTAAAAATAAATTAAAAATATACTATAAAACAAATATTTTCGCTCAATTTTATCAATATTCATGATTATTATATCAATACAAACATTTGCTAATTTAAAATAATTGATGTCCATTTTTTTTCAATTTCGTCACACTGTGCGGCGCGGCGCCGAGTTGGCGGGGCCCAGTTGTCCTAGACCCCTTAATACGTCGCCGACAAAATTTTTAAGACAAGTGGATGAAAATAAGGACTACAATTTTTATATATTTTCCCCTAGCACCAGGTGACACAAAGAAACAAATTAGTTGTAATTTTGTGTTGTCGGATTTATACAGATAAAGCTAAATATACAAACAAAAATATTTTCCCACATAGCACAAATCAAATCAACGTTAAAAACACACACTTTTTTAAGTTTAATAGGTCGCTTTTTAACGTTATTTTTAAAACCACGTTAAAATCACACCGAAATAACGCGGTTTTAAAAATAACGTTAAAAAGCGACCTATTAAACTTAAAAAAATGTGTGTTTTTAACGTTGTTTTGATTTGTGCTATGTGGGTTGCTGTTAACACAACCAAATAAAAATAAAAATAAGATTAATATTTAAGACAGTTTTTGTAAAAAAAAGTTCTGTAAAATTATTTTTGGATTAAACAACAAAAAATATAAAAACTCGAAATTTTACTCTTTAACAACAACCGCCATGTGACGCTATGTCGCATATATATAAAATTTCTAAAAAGTAAGCGATCGTGCGGCATATGGAAACCTGTTTTTGAAAATGGATTGGGTTATCGGCCAAAGCGGGCTGAGTTGGGCAGAGATTTAGAAAAGAATACTTTTGTGCCGCAGGCAAAATTTTGGAGATAATTGTAGTAAAAATTCAATATTTTACACATTTGAAATGCATTAAAAAGATTGCATAAAATTAAACTAGGTAAAATGGTTTCAGTTAACGACTAATAAACAATAGGGAAATTGTTTCTTGCTGAATATTGTTGTAAAAAAAAGAAAAAGAGTACCCACGATTCTTATTAAGATATTAATCTGAATTAACTGTAACGTCCTTGTCTGCTGTGTGTTATTATTTGGTTGTTAAATTTTTCTGGGCATGCCTGAAAAGCTCTTATCTGGGGAGGCCTACCCACCACTGTAACCCGCCTTGAGGCAGAGTGAGTCACCAAAAACAATAAATGTTTGGTATTTAATTTTATAGACCCATTCTAGCCCAGTAGTTTTTTGTAAATATTTTGTAAACAAAAGTTCCTACGAAGTTTTTGGTTATAATATAATATAAAAAAGTATGTTCTAATATATTCCGAAAAATGCATATTAACACAGATTGTACACCGATTGTGAAAATCCAGAACTTTTTCCCAGATTGTGAGGGATTCTGTGTGTAAGATTTTGAAGGGTTGTAAGCAGTGGCGGATCCAGTTTTTTCGGGGGGGGGGGGCAAAATATTTTTTTATAAGCGGTTTTTGATAGATTTGAGGTGTGAAATTTAGTATCTAAAGGAGATTTGTGGCGCCGCAGGCGTAATTTTTTTAAAAATTATGTAGAATTTGTGACAAATTTTAAATAAGTGATGCTGCTAAACTAAAAAATAAGTTATATGGCAGCGAGGGGGGGCCCCCCCCTGGATCCGCCACTGATTGTAGGATATTGTGTAAGGATTGTAACAAGATTGTGAAAAATGTGTATACTGATTGTGAGAGCTATCCACCCCTCGCCAAAACAGCTCGTTACAGTGTCGAACACTATTTTTCATGAAAATTGGTTTCGAAGCTATCGTGGACCGGAAAGACACACCCACAGTGGTGTATATAGAAAAATGTTTCGGGGAGGCCCGGGACAGTTTCGGAGGGGGGGGGGAGCTCATGAGGCCGTATTTTATGCTATAATATGTGGAAAATATCTAAAAAAATCTTAGCTACGGGGGGGGGGCGGGCCCAAAAGCCACCCCCCCCCTTATATACGCCACTGCACACATACACAAACACACTCACAAACAAACACACACACACAAACCCACACACACACACAGACGCGTGGATAGGTCAAAATACACTCAAATAAAACAAAAACAGAAAGCTATACAAAAGATGTCAATTTCGTATTAACTGAATTAGGAACAAAAGTGTAAAAAACTCATCACTGGTCTTTTCTATGTGCTTTGTGAAAACAAAATCAATTGCTTATGATCCGTTTACATAATCATTAAAACTAAATATTTTTGGCTTTAAGCCGCGTAGCAATGGCTAGAAAAGGTATTGTTTTTGACGATTTTTTTTTTAGATAATGCTGAAAATGTCTTATTTGGGTGTATTTTGACCTATGTTAGCAATATCGTGGTGACGTCTGTGTGTGTTTGTGTGTGTATTTAAAGGGATGATTAGATTTTGTTGAAAATCCATTAGTGGACAGTATTTTGATGGGACAAAAATTTAAAATACGCTAACTTTCAAACGGAGCAATGTATAAATATGCGCGGCACGTTTTTCTCAATAATAATTTATGTTATTATTAGAAACTTCGAAGGAGCTTCCGTTTCTGAGATATTTACAAAAAACTGTGTTCAAGGCTATATAGCGTAGAGCTCACTTGGAGAGTCCTAATGGGCTACGAAAGTAATAGATTAAATTTATTATAGAGGGTGTCCCATAACTTAGTGGCCATAGGCCAACAGGTGAGAGCAGGTCATGTCTAATAAAAAAGTTCCAATAATGCATGTGTCATACCTTTTTTCGAGATAGAGAGCATCAAATTTGGTAATTTTTTTAAACTTTTTTGTTAGACTACGGGTTTTCGAGTTATCACGCTAGACATTTCGCCTTCATTTTGGATTTTCACCATTTTTTTTTAGTGGCCTTTAACTTCGAAACTGCTTATTTTTGAGAAAATCTGTAATATAAAACAAAGACCAACTAATAGCCTATAAAATGAGACATAATTGAGTTCTCTGGGTAGTACTTTTCCTGACATGCGAACCCTAAAGTATTAGCAGTATAGTATATGCAAAATAAACGGAAATTATTCAGTTTTATATCATTTTCTCAAACAGTAAGCATTTTACAAAAAGTGTAAAAACTTAATTTATCATTTTACCGATGTATCACCTAAATGAGCCAAGTCCACAATTAGCACTTAATTAGCACCCATAAATTGGGATTATTTCTTAGGATCACGAAAAAAAATGTTGGTTTTATTCAGTTTTTAAAAAAATTACCACTTTAGGGAAAATGTTAAAAAACGTTTTTACAGAAAACAAGATGTTCTTTTAAATAGCGTGTCACAAAGTTGTGTTAAAGCTATTATTGACACTCCAGGGGCGTCCGCATATTAAGGTTATTTTTTTCTCATAATTTTGTTTAAAATTTTTTATTTGTTTTATTTAATTTTCTTAAAAACTAAGCTTTCTGAAAATACTTGCTTTATATGTATCTAGTGGGTTTTTGTTAACGAGAAAGAATAATCGAATGTTTAGTGAATTTTTTTTCATAAAAAAAAGTAGTCTTAATTTTGGCCGCCCCTGGTGTATTGACGATTATCTATTATACAAGAACATAGTTCGAAAGAAAATTTAGTTGTCTATAACACAGAGTAAAACGTTTTTACCGGTAAGGCTCGGTTTTTAAAAAAAACTGGTGAAATACATGATAACAATACTTTTTGTTGTAGTTAAAAAAAAATCACTAAACATGCGTATATTCTTTGAGTGTAACCCGTTAATAAAAACCCACTAGATACACATCGTTTCAAGGATAATTTGATTTTTAACCATATAGAGTTAAACAAGATTTTTTAGAGAGCTTAGTCTTTAAGAAAACTGAATAAAACCCATAAAAAATTTTAAAATAACAAAAATAACCTCAATATGCGGACGCCTCTTAAATGTCAATAATAGCCTTAACGCAAATTTCAGATAAGCCTTTTGAAACAGCATTTTAGTTTCTCTAAAAAAGGCGTTCTAACAATTTTCCCTAAAATGCTTATTTTTTATGAAAACTGAATACAACCTAAAAAACCATCTGAAAATATAACCCCAATATATGGGTGCCAATTATTAAGTGCTAACCGTGGACTTCGCCCACTTCGGTGATACATCGTTTAAAAGGTGAATTAATTTTCTATAATAAAGTTGATTACACACTTTCTTTAAAATGTTTACCTTCTGAGAAAATGACATAAAACTGAATATTTTCGGATTATTTTGCATATAGGTACTATGGAAATACACAGGAAACGGGTGTTCTGCTAACACTTCAGGGTTCGTATCTTAGCAAAGGTACTACCCAGAGAACCCAGTGATATCTAATTTTATAGGCTATTACTTAGTCTTTATTTTATGGTTTTACAGATTTTCTCAAAAATAAGTAGTTCCGAAGTTAAAGGCCACTGAATAAAAAAATTGGACAAATTCCAGATTGGCGGTGAAATGTTTAGCGTCATAAACTGTTCGTCTGACAAAAAAATTTATACCAACGTTTTTGTTGAAAATTTTATGGTCTTCAACTTTTGTCTAATACTTTTATTTCTAAAATATACAGGGACCAACTTGTTTTTGAAAAACATCTGTTCATGCACTACATTCAAGATGTCGGGGGAGCCGGCCCCCCACATGGTCGAAAACCTAATTTTTGTTGCGACTATACCACCTTTTGCAGGCTGGGGGTCTTTTTTTCGCTCCAATGACTGATTTAAAATATGCTCCTCATCCTGTGTCGTTATTCTTGAAATGTCCCCGAGCGAGTACTCCCCGAAATTCGAGCGAGGACCAATAGAGATGCGGAGATCAAGTGAAATCGCATGCGCAGTTTGACTTTCACCCGATTTTGAGGGAGTACTCCTCGGGGGGATTTTAAGAATACTGACACTGTACTGGCGTACCACTATCGCGACCACGATTTTCATTTCGTCGAATTACCGATCCGATTCCACAAATGTTCTTCTGTAAGCAGAAACCTTCGTCTGTAGTAGACTGATTAGCAGGAAATTCGTATTCGCCGCCCCAGACACTATTGTCATTTCCGCGTAGAAGTAAACATGTTCCTAACTCAAAAATATCAACTAAATAAATTTTATTGGCGCACAAAAAAATCACTACCTCACAAAATCATCCTAAAAACACGGGCCCCAGGGGGAGGGCTCAACCCCCCAATATTTTTCTGGGTGCCGTACTAGTAGATAGGCAGCAAGAGTTCAGCCTATTTTCCCATGTAAATTCCCATAAGAAAACGCTAAGGTTAAAGTTACCAAAAATCGGCACCTTCAAGGTCTCGCGTCTGTATGACGTCACAACTGTCAAAACGTATTTAATAAGTTTGAGATGATCTGTCAAATATCATTCGTCAATCTGTCATATGTCAATCTGTCATGTGTCAATCTGTCATGTGTCAATCAGTCAATTGCAATAATAAGCTGGCATTTGGAAATTTTTAATGGCTTCGTTTACAAAATGGGTGTCCTAAGTTTACGGTCGATATCAGTTAATATTTGTCTGTAAACCAAAAAGACCTTAGTCTGGAGCAATATTCATGAATGATGTTCGAAAACGTTTAAGTAAGAGAGAGAGAGAGTAAGAGAGAGAGAGAGAGAGAGTAAGAGAGAGAGAAAGAGTGATGGAGAGAGAGAGAGAAAGATAGAGAGAGAAAGAGAGAGAGAGAGAGAGAAAGAGAAATAGTGTGTGCAAGGGTCTTACTAATTGTTATAGCTCTGGCTGCACGAATGAACGAAGTGTTGGTTAAAAAGATATAAGGCGAAAGTTGTTTATGGTGTAAACACGTCACCAATGCAAGATATAATAGTGATGTGTGTGTACTGTGTCACCTATTCTGCTACGTAACCCGTGGCTGTAGTTCAAGTTGGGGACCTATATGAAATGTATACCTATTGTGTTACCTAACTGCACTAAAGACTGCACTAGCTTATCCTGATATGTTTTAATACAAAAAAGTTGATTAATCCCTGTTTGTTAAAAATAAAATCATTTTTAAAAATATTTCTTTAAATTTTTCGATGTGCATTTTCCTATATGTACCCTTTGCACTGTTTATGTAGTTAAATGATAACCTTATGACCCCTCACATGTTTTTGTTTTATCTACTTAGCAAGGAGTAAAAGTAATATGATGCAGTTGGTTATTTATATGGTGTGCAATTGTCGTAATATTTGAAAAAAATTGCAATTTTTAATTTTTTATTTTATAAAAATGGTCGCAATGATGGTCAAGAATATTGCAAAAACGTATTGAATGTTAATATTTCAGAACAACTAAAACCGCATCAAAATAATTATTAATTTTAGTATCTATTGGAAAAAACCCACAAACAAGGGCTAAAGACCTTGCTTAATAAGTATCAAAAGTCATAAAAAAATCAAATAATAATAAGGGCATATAATGAAAGATCGCTATCAGCTGGGGGTAGCAAAGCTACTTTTTACGCTATGTGCGCATGTTTTGCATTGACAGTTTCCAAGAAAGACGCATTTCGGTGTACTGCGCAAATCTCATTTGGTCCTTAATAGTTTTTCACTAATTTCTCAGCACCTAATGAACCGATTCGAGAAATTCTTTTTGTATTAGATTGATATGTTTAACTTGTATTAAATTTAAAGAAGCAATAGATCACCCAAAAGGGCCTTAATAGTTTTTTGACTACCTTCTCAGCACCTACTAAACCGATTCAAGAAATTCTTTTTGTATTGCATTGGTGTGGCTTAACTTGTACTAATTCTTAAGGAGATCTAGATCAATGAAAAGGGTATTTCCTTTTTCCACTAATTTCTCAACATCTATTGAACCGATTCGATAAATTCTTTTTTTATATTGGATTGATATGTCTAACTTGTATGCATTTTTAGAAAGACAAAGGTCGATCAAAATGTTTTTGTTTGTTTTGCAGGACAGATTTCAAAAATTGTTTTTATTAGATTCACAAAAATAAATGAGAAAATAGGAATGTAGTTTAGCAGGCAATCAAAAGGATATTAATAAATAAACACACACACACACACACACACTAACCTACTATAAGTATTATAATGCATTACGTTTTTCATGTACATTTGTAGAAATTTAATAAACAAGCAGTTATGTTTTGTTATGTTATATATTTATTTCCAATAAAGAAAAGTTTTACATAGCAAATATATTAAAATAAGAAATAAACAAAGAGAAGCCACTGAAGCCTTCGAGAAGCTTGTGCGTGGCATTTTTCTTTTATAAATTTCAAATTTTAGAATTACAATAGCAACACTAAGAAATTAATCCTAAAATACAATAACAACAATATTAATAAAGAATAAGATTAGATTGGTAATATTTTGCAGAATAAAACCATCAAATTCAATATGTACCTTCGTTGCAAAATATACCCTTTTTATATCACCCACTTTTTCAATTAAAAAATTTTAAATCCCAAAGCATCCCTTTAATAATCTTTTTAAAAATGATCGAGGTGTGGATTGTATCCAGATTTTAACTCTTTTTTTAAATTTTCTTTTATTATTAATTGATCTAACCTCTTCCGATATCAGACGATATACATGTGGCCCAAGAAAAGCAATAGTTCTTTGACCCCTTACTGTTTTAGTTTTTATAGTTTTTACATTTCTTTGCATTCTATGTCTTGTATTGTATGTGTGTTCCATTTCTATCAAATAATTTTTGTTTTTGTGTTGATAATTAAGCAATTGTAAAATATATATTTCATTTAAATCCATCAGGCCTCTCTCACTATACAAAGAATCTGTTCCGCACAATCGAGGTTTATTTAACAAAATACTTAAAAATGTGTTTTGAATAATTTGTACTTTTTTTATTTTATTATGAAATGCTGCCCCCCAACTTACAAGTTGTTAAGATAAAAGTATGAATCCTCTAACCTTTACCTTAGTATTAGGGGTTAGTTGTGATAAAAGAAATTGATCTGGTTTAATTCTATTCTTACCCATTTAAACTTTTGTGACTTTTTAAACATTAAACATACAGGTTCTAAAATAAAAATCAACACAAAGTTACAATCATATGCCTCAAAAAAAGAGGTCTGCAAGAAACGCGCTTTTTGACTCCACACAATAATATTGTACAACATATGTTCCATCTATCTAGCCTTCTTCGATCCATCTTTAGATATAGGCCTCCCCCAATATCGTCCATTCTTCTCTGTCTGTCGCCATGTTTATCCATATAGCTCCTTTATGTCTCTTCAAATGATCCGCCCATCTTATTTGAGGGTTTTTCCTACTTCTTTTATTTTCCCAAAGTCTCCAGGTTACAATACACATGTTCAATCAATCGTCTTTCTGTTTGATATTATGACCGGAAAATTTACATTTTAAATTTGCTACTTCTCCTCTTACATCCCTTACTTTTGTTTTAATTCTTGTCAACTCATTTCTTTTTCTATCTGTTAGCCTTATATATAACATTAATCTTTCCATTGATCTTTGGGCTTTTCTTTCCTTATCCATGTTTGATTTTGTAAGTGTCCAGGTTTGGAATCCATAAGTAAGTACAGGAAGAATACATTGGTTATACACTTTTGTTTTGAGGTACTAAGGATAGTATTAATTTTTTAATATGTAGCTTAATTTACCGAATGCTGCCAATGCCAATGTTAATCGTCTCGTGATTTTAGCCATTTGGTTTTCTTTTTTAGTTCAATAATTTTTCCCAGGTATATATATCTCTTATTAAGGGAATATCATCAGCATATCTTAGGTGGTTCAAGTCCGTTTACTTTGATGCCTATTTCTTCCCAATCTATGTTTTGAAAAACCCTTCTAGGGCCTGGTTAAATAGTTTAGGGGATATTGTGTCACAATATCTCACACCCCTTCTTATGCGGATTGGCTTGGTTCCTTCGTTGATTTTGAATGATTTTGTTGCTTTGGATATATATTGGCTATTAAGTCAGTGGATCTGTAATCTATTCGGCTATTAATTAAAGATGCTTTTACTACCCAGTGCTCAATGCTATCAAAAGCTTTTTCAAAGTCTATAAACGCAATATATAGTAGAATGTTATATTTGGTGGCTTGTTCTATTAGGATTTTCATAGTTAATAGGTGTTTAACTGTACTAAAACCTTTTCTGAAGCCTGCTTGTTCATTTGATTGATATCCTTCAAATTTTTTAGTTATTAATTATATTGAGCAGTGTTATAGGTTGATAATGGTTATTGAATCTTTCCAGTTGTTTGGGTTTATTTTTTCTTTTAGTATTTTATTCAGGAGAATATGTATGGTACTAACTACAGCTTTACCACCGTATTTGTGAATATCTGCCGTTACTCCGTCTTTTCTAGGTGATTTATTATTTTTCATTATCTATAATCCTCTCTTTATTTCCGCTTTGCTTATTTTAGGTTGTAGCTCTGAGTTTATGTTCTTTATTTTTTGTTTGGAGTTTCTTCGTGGTTTCTCATGATGGTTCCCTTTTTGTTTGGTATAATTCTGCATAGACTAGTTGTGTGATATTTATAATATCCCCTTCAACGGTAGTCTCCATACCGTTCATATCGTTTATTTTAATTATTTCATATCTAAATAGTCGCCTTAGACATTTCATATTTCTGTTATTTTCTACAACTCTCTCAATTTTTATTTCTTGGCTCGGTCTTTTATTTTCTTATATCGTTTTTCTTATAGTTTTATTTACTTCCGTATATTCAATCGATGTTCTTTTTCCTTCTGTCTCAAGGTACCGCCTTTTCTTCATCAGTTTCTTTATTTCTTCTGATATACAATTTTCTTTCTTTTTATCTTTTTATGTAATATCATTTCTTACTTTTGTTATAACTCTTGTCAGCGTATCATTCATTTCATCTATATTTTTATTTTGGCAGGTTTGGGTTAGCATTTCTTTGTATAAAACTTTATTTTGTGTAAGTTTATTAGTGTCAAGTTGTTTTTCATTTCGGAATTGTTGTCAATGTAGATTTTTGTTCTGACCATCCTATGATTACTGCCTGTTGTAAAGCTGTTTAGGACTGTTGCATCTCTAACGATGTTTTTCTTAGTAGTCAGCATGTAATCAGTTTCGTTTTTCGTTATTCCATTAGGGCTGAGCCATCTCCACTTTCGTTGCGGTTTCTTTTTATATAAAGAATGCATTGCATAAAGGTTTTTCGTCTAGATAATTCACACATGTAACTTACCGACAATATACTAGATATATAACGACTTGTACAATTATTTAAATGAAGGAACAACCAAGTCAAAATACTTGCGTTCACTTTTAAAATTAAATTCTAAATTATTATACGATATCAAATCATAATCAAAAAGATGTTAGTATTTTCAGTTAAGTAATTCACCATCGCTTTCATCTGTGGCTTCGGTTGTAAATTCTGAACTTGTCTTAAGAATGCTATAATGTCCCCACGGCAACGTTTCATCCGTTCCAGGAACGAGATACCTCTTATCATCATATGGTGAAAGGGCAATTTTAAGCTGGGTGATAGAGTGTACCTGATGGTTTTCTGACCGAATGAGATTTTGCGAAATCGACTTTTGCTTAAAACTATCGAGACATTCAATATAATCTTCAAAATTAATATTGGTTTTAACAACTGAGAATTTAACTCCCTTCGATTTTTTTGTTATTCCCAAGTTTAATATGATGGAGTTAATTTCTTCTTCATCATACCCGTCATTCTGTAATTTCTTTATTTTCTTTAGTACATCATTTAAAGACGTTAAAACTTTGGTAGCATATAATTTCGATATAAGACCTACATACTCAGTCATAGGAACACCGTTATTTTCATCCGTCATCATTCCTAAAACTTTTTTATTAACTTGTGGAATTCCAAAAGTATTATAGCTAGGATAATCAGAGGTATCAAAGTATTTATAGCAGTCTCGCTTTATAACTTCATATGGATCTTGAAAAAACTCATAAATCAGGCTGTCTGTGTCCGTGTAGTGTACTGAACAATTTTCAAAATTTGACTTTATATATCCATAGTGAAATTCGTATATTGTAGTCTTCGCTAAATCTAAAATTGCCTGGCCAACATAGATATATTTAACCAAATTTGCAGTTTATTGAGCTCAACCGCAACTAGATCAGGTTTTTCGTTAAATATCACACATGTTTTGAATTCAGGCTTGGCTATATATGACTCAGCACCATAACGTCCATTCCATTCAGTTAGCAAACGAACATTGACACGCTTCCTAACATTCTCCATCGTTTTACCTACAACGAAAAAAGATAAGTTTAAGATATATCTATATACAGTATTTTTCAAATAATAAATAAACGATAGTACCGTACTTAAGTACGTCGTTAAATATGTATTTTTTCACAAATATCACTTCAGGTCTACGTGAAAATAAAATCAAAATCCATATTTTTTTCAACTTACCAAAGACCGCATTATTCATCAACTTGAATAAATTCTTCTCAAATTCATTCGCTGCCTTTTTACGAAGCTCTGTGTTAAGATCGATATAGCTCTTCAGCCATGGAGCTTGATTAAATTTAACTACGCGATGTACTTTCTTTAGTAGCAACCTATATGAAATTGCTTGTTTTAGAGCTCTATAATGAACCACATACTTCTTCTTATCTTCAAGTGTTGCCATTAGTTTGGTAAGCTCTTTAACATTTTTTGGAAGCTTTCTAGTCTTAGGATTTATGTGCTGCGGACAGAATGGGATATCTTTATGTTGATCATGTAGTTCGTAAGGATAATCTAAATCAACTTCCAATATATAGCCCTCGTTAGCATCGTCAGGGATTGTCGTGACATCAATGTTTGTATCACACCATTGGAAACCACCACAGGGAAGGTATTGCGACATCGCCCAACCATACTGTAAGAAAAAAATATAATTAATAATGATGACTAAAATGTATACCAATTATAAGCAATTATTTAAAACGGATTAAACGCACCTGGTTATTTACATCAAAGTACATCAGGAAAGATTCGGGCCTGGAAGGATCGTAGCTTGGAAGGTATTTGTTGTTAGCTCTGGCTTTTCTCTTACTGCAGACTTGACTTAGACCGCCTCTAATACCCCTTTCCACGAAAAGAAACATATCAGCATCAGTAAGAAGCTCTAGCTCTATACCAGTATACTTCATCATCGCATCCCATGTATATCCTGGTAAGGTGAAATAGTGAGCAGGATCCAGTCTATAAGTTTTAAGGCAGCTCTCTCGAAACCTTTCAAAGACATCTGTCAAAAGCATGATATCTGTTTTCATATAAAGGTCGACATACTCTCCTAACGTTCTACAACCAAATTCATTCCAGACGAGTTTTGCTTGATGGTAGAGTCTGCTGGGACATGGTTTGTTCTCCAACTTATTATAGAAGGCATCTTGAGTCGGTAAATTTACTTCATCAAATTTATCGAAAGCGTCGAGGTAATCATAAGGCATCACTCCCTTTTTTGTTAACAGCTTAAACTTTTCTTTTGGTAAATGTGAGAACTGTGATTCCAGACTTGGATATTCCTCCAAGTACGAAGCTAGGTTCTCCAGTGAAGAAGCCATAAAACGAAAACTATCAACAAACCGGAATTGGATGGGAGTCATCGATATGTTTTGTAAAACTTATGTATTTTTCTTTCGTAATCGGAAGCAAATCGATAGACCCTTTCATTCTCGTAGCAATATCTGTTATTATAAAGTGGGCATCGTAGCCACTTAGATTATGGAAGACTACGGGTATAACATGAGTGTCTTTATAATTAATGTTGCAAGATTCGTGAGCAGCACCGCGATAGTTGTTATTGGGGATCAGGTGGTTATGATCTCTAACTTTCTTATCGTCAGGAGTAAATTTTTGTTCGCATATATGGCAAAGTGTAGCTCTTTGTTGCTCAATTTCCTGCATCCATGTCATATCAATATCGAAAGGGCACCAAAAGACGGTTGCCAAGTCTTCTGCTAGACTATTCATTTCATCAGCAAACCACTGCATGCAATCCAAACCTCGGTATGAACGGTAAACATTTAAAGAGTCGTCATAGCTACATTTTAGGTAATAGCCAACAGCGGCAGGTATATGATGTTGGTTTATCTGAGGTTTTTTGGGATCATTCGTGGGTTTAAGCACACTCTCCAGATCAGCATAAACTACGAATGGGACTTTCTCCTTATTTTTAAAGTTCGTAAATTTCAATGTATTTTTTCCTGGTTCAGGCATCTTGATTGCAGTTTGATTGATCTTCAAACAATCTTCGATATGTTTACCAAGTTTCTCTTCTGATCTACAGTAAATGAGACAACGGTCACAGAAAAATTTTTCACCGTGTTCTTTACTGAGTTGACTGGAGAGGAGGCGAGATAAATTCTTGATCCAGACATAGTGGTATCGTACGGGAGTCTTAACGTCATCGTAACGATCTTGAATCATTAACAGATTAACATGGCGGTCTTTCTTATTTTCCGTTAGATAGGTAGGAAGTGTTTTCAATACATTTTCGTTTTTCTGAAGAATATAGATATTTATCGATACATTATTTTGTTGCTCAAAGTTTGGTATTTGTTTAAAAGTCATCGGGAATTGTATTCCTTTTAATTTAAGAACTGATGAATAGTGGGGATATGAAGTTATTAAATCTGAATTTCTTCTACCTACTGGATATAAAGCGGACGTAACAGCCCAAGCAAAACAGGCGTCATCATCATTTTTAACATTAATACATGCATGCTTTTTTTTAATCTCAGCAGGTAAATCAATGTATGAGGAGCCTAACTGCGGCGTGTATTTATTTACGTTTACTCCTAAGTTAATAACTTTTTTTAATGCCCAACCACTATCACGCTCTTGGAATTCTTCAAGTTTTTTTATGATTGGAGCTACAACTTTGGAGTCAAACCAAGCATTCAAGTTAGTATCTCTATAGATGGCTGAGTTAGACGTGGTGAAGTACTTATACTCTTTATGTATACTATCACCCTTTATCACCTCGAATTCCCCGCAAAAAGCTGCATTAACCTTTAGAGTTTCATCTTTTTTAAGAGCGTTCTGGATACGTCTTATAAAAATAGCTTTGCAGTCAATAAAAAAAGCTTTTGGATCTTTATGACTCAGGTTCGTAATGACCGCCGTGCGAATTCTAGAAGCAAAAGCTGATTCAAAATCATCCCAGCGTACTCGATCACAGGCAGTTTTCTTTCTTTACAAAATACCTGAGCCTTGCTTTTGGGCCGCTTTAATTTGGTTCCTGAGACTTCTAACGTTCCGTAGACAAGCTATAATATGTTGCTTCTCTCCCAAATTGCCTGAATTATTTAATTTTTTGTTCATCCTTTGTATTGCTAGAGTACATTCACTCAATCCTTCTCTGGCTACTTTTTCATTATAGTGTGGTTTTAGAAGCCCCAATATGGCAGCAATATGTCTTACAACATCAGTAAAGACAGACATTTTCTGTAAATAAAAAAAGTTTAATTAACATTAGGCGATATAAATAATAAAATAACGCGCTTGCAAAATATAACCTATCTACCTACCTACTTATTGACTTTACGTCGCGTCTTTTTAAAGAACCACTAAACCTTTTCTCTTCAACGAATTGAAACATAATGAATAAAATGATGAAAAGCTAGATATATTAGCAATATACAAAACCAAACAGACATTGTGAACAACAATATCCCATGGCTACCAACTTAATAGAAATTAAACCAAATTTCACTGCTACCAGTGTTACCAACTTAATCAGTCAATAATACTCACAACATTTCACTGCTACCAGTGTTACCAACTTAAAAATTATTAATATGTCAATGAGAAAGATATCTACAAAAATTATAAAACTAATTGCACAAGATTGTATAATTTCAAATACTGAAACGAATAAGAAGTATTTATTATCAAGCTTTTGATGTGACCAGTCATGTCTGATATTATACGAGAGTACATCAGATTGAATATAATCAAATATGGTATTGAAACGGCATTTATTCGGGCAAATTACTGTGGCGTATGCTTAGCTGCAAGTTTAGTTTTCCACGAATTAGCTGAGAAATATGGAATAAAAACCAAGGTGCAAGTGGGTACTAAGTTATATTCAAATGGAATTAAAATTTCACCGCATTTCTGGATTAAGCATAATAATTTAATATACGATCCAACTATTGCGATAACGCAACATTATCTATCACATAATCTTGCTGTTACTCATAGAAAAGGTGAATTAGTATGCAAGACAATGGAAGGTTTTAAAATGTTGGAAATTTTCCATGAATTTGAGAAGACCAAGTCAACAGCTGCTTACTTCGATAAGGCTCCATATAAATTAAATAAAGTGCGTGAAAATATTCATCAAATTGAAAGCAAAATAATAAACAAATAAACTACTAAAACTTAAATAACAGTCAGATCTTTACTATGTTTGCCAGGGTCTTATGGATTCTACAAAATACAATACAAATTATTATTTATTAGCAACATAAAAGGGAAAAGGTGCTCTGCTTTGTGGGGAGATCAGTAATTCTATACATATTGTAAGCAAGAAATTGAAAACTTAACACATAATTATATAATCCAGCTGTACTTCAGACATAACTCAGCTGTAGTTTAGATGTACTTTAGATGTACTTCAGATGTACTTCAGCTGTACTTCAGCTGTACTTCAGATGTACTTCAGATATACTTCAGATGTACTTCAGCTGTACTTCAGATATACTTCAGATGTACTGCAGACGTAATTCAGCTATCCTCAGGTGTAGTTTTAACATAATTAACTTACCAATATGTTGTACGGTGTAAAAGATAGGTGCTCCGTATTAGAAAGAATGGAATTAGACAAGGAAGAGCAAACAGAAAACTTTTTAAATAAAGCCATTCTTCGAACCTCAAAAACAAACTGCTTTAAGTTTTATTTAAGACGATAATGATTCCAATAAGGAAGCTGTGTATGATAAGGTTTTCGGTCCCCGATATTATATAACAATAAGTGGATCTTAGGCAAAAGGAAAATATCAATGGATAATGAGAATATTGCTTTAGATGATCACATTTTCAAGAACACTTCGTGAGTTGGAAACTTAAGATTATTTAAAGAACCAAAGAACTTTTCACCCTTAGAGCATCAGATCTACAAATAAATATTAGAGCTGAGCGGTGTCCATCGAGATTTTAGAGGGCGTTTAAGAATGCAAGCTTGTAAGACTAAACACAAAAATATTCGGCCTTATTTAAAAACAAGAGAAAACCTAAATATGATAAAAATATAAATTTGCAGGCAGCATATTTTTAATAAAAACATAACTAGAGTCTATTCTTGAGACCATACTACTTGTTTAAATTACGGCCAGTAGTTACTATATAGTGTTGTATACAGGTGTCTGACAACTTTAGAATAATATCTTAAAACAAAAGGATACCGAAAATTTGGAAAAAATAATTTCACTATCTAAATATGGTTTCCATTATGTTTGCTCTGGTTATTTAACTATCTGTATATATAGATGAACACATTGTGTAAATGGTAACCTTCGGAAGTTGTAAGTACCTGAGTACGTGATATTATAAGGAATTCTCATTTGTTTAAAAGCATATCCCCAGGCATTTTATGAGTACTTATAATTTGGTTATTCAAAAATCACTAAAGAATTTAATCTGAGGCAGACTAAATCTAAATAGTTATTTCATGATGTCCATAGCCTCAGTACAATTCTTTTCAACGACAATGTAATTTTGCGATAATAAACAGCATAAAACATAAACATTTTAAACATGTGTTTTTTTTTTGGGGGTGCATATATAAGAAATTACTAAACCTTACTAAAAATATTAAGTTATTTGTATGTAAAAAAAAACTGAAAAATATTTTGTATCCAGGTCACTCGTGTCCCTAGTCAAAAACTTGTTTCTGTGTTTGTGCTTCCATTACAAAAAAAATTAAAAAACCAAAGTTTAAAACTACAAGAATAACATAAGTAAACTATTTTTTAGCAACTGTTTAAATCCTGGAAAAATTTCACATTCAAATCAAGTGATACCATTTAAAAAACAATCAGAGAACATTAATGAAAGATGTTTAGAAATCTTACATAGAACAAGTGAATGGCTTTGGACAAACAATTTATTGTTAAATGAGGACAAAATCAAAATAATTGCCAAATTATTAGGGGTTACAATTGATAAAATCTTAATTACATCGTGTATACTTAAAACTTATATATTAAGTTGAGTAGGACAACCTATGCAATTAAGATTGTAACTCCTTAACAATTAGGTTTTGGGGGTCATAACAGTTATGCAAATAGCGTATTTGTAAAGCATAACGAGTCATTCGTATAATGTTTAATCTTAACTTTAACGAAAGCTGCCGGGGCACTTTCAGAGAAAACAATCTTTTAACAGTAATAGGTATATATTTTTGAATGTGTCATATACCTAAAAAGGAACATACACAAATTCGATTATCTTAGATCAAACCATTCTTACGATACGAGGCTGAAACAACAAACAAATTACTTTAATTATCCTATTCTCAAATTAAGTTCCACAGAAAAAGGACCAGACTACGCGGCTAATTAATACTTTAACAAACTTCCTAAAGACATAAAAGATTTAAATAGCTTTAAAATGTTTAAAAGGTGTTTTTATTCAGCTTTTTAATATGTGTAATTAAATAATATACAATATATTATAAATAAGTAATTTGATTTTTGGTTTAACCTTGGAAATTTATTGAGTTTTGGATATTTTATTCTTTTAGCAGCTTGGAATTTTTACAATAATTAGTGTTTTTTTGTTTCAGCTTTTTAATATGTTATGTTTTTTTTTATATTTAATATTAATTTTTTAATATGTCTGTGTTTTCATTACATTTTAGGTCACTGTTATCAGTATATTATAAATAAGTAATTTGATATTTAATTTAACCTTGGAAATTGATTGGGTTTTAGATATTGTATTCTTTTAGAAGCTTGACATTTTGAATTTAATTTATCATTTATTATATGATTATTTTCCCAGAGTAACTGAAAACCAGGTTAAAATAACAACCATAATTTTATTATTCGTATTGTAATTTTAGTGTTTTTTATAATAGTATAATTTTAAATATTAACTATGCATTTAGTTGACATACCATATATATGTAGTGTGAATTATATAACTAATATGGCAAATAAAGAATCTAATATAATCAATATTTTTTTAAAGATTTACTTGATAGGTAGGTAGATAATATTATTTATTAACGTATTAAGAGAGCAACGGAGACCAAAAGACCCGGAACAGCGGCAAAACTTCATTCATTAAAAGAATTCGCTTTGAGTAATATTTTTTGGAAAGTCTATAACAACGCTGTACGACACACAATATAAGTATGTTTAATGTCTATCGATTTACCAGTGTCGGCGGTAAAATAGTTATTGGATGTAAACAGTAAATACCTAACTCTTAAAAACAAGCAATTAAATTTAATTTACGTCTGAATAGACATATAGTTACAATAAAAAAATAATCAATAACGTTTTTGAGGTTACATTCTCAAATACGGATGCTTAAGTTTAAAAATATGAGTTAGACTCTGATGATTTACATGTCCCCTAAACCTAGAAGTAATAAAACCCTCAAAAGTTGGGACACGCTGTACATTGTTTTGAATGACAGGATTAAAAAATGTACTGGTATGTGCTACAACAAGTCACACTAAATTATTCTTAAAATATCTTTGATTTATTTGTACATATGATTTTGAGTTGAAAGGTAGGTCAAGCAGTTTCAAAACATTTACCTGAGAAACGAAATTTATGAACATTTTTGTTCAGTTTTTTTTGTAAAAGAAATTCCTGCATTAATTTAGCGTCTCCCAAAAGTTATTTTACTTTAAAAATAATATAAAAAGAACTTAATCCCAATCAAAGATTTCAAACTTCGTTACCAAGGAAGTACGTTTTTTAAAATAAATTTAAAGTTTATTGTTTATATATAATATAGTATAGAAAATATAACTCACCAACAGTTGTTTAATAAAGAAACACTCGTTTGTTACCAAATGCCAAATATTGTTCAATAAAGAAACACTTGTTTGTATAAGATGTTTTAATTCTGTTTTTTCGCTTTTATATATACAAAATGATTAAAAAAATATAACGCTGTCTACAAGAAACATGTGCATATTTTTGTCAAAACATTTGATAAATTGTTCTATCTGCAAGCGCGTGTACATTTTTTTACTGATTAATTCAACAGCTATTTCTAAATATAGGAGTAGTAGGGTCAGAGGTTATCTTGTTATTCCAATAAACACATTTTATAAAGCTGCTACACAGTGGTAGTACAAACTTAAATTTAATATTATTTTAAATAAAATATATTTATACAGAGGGCCTACTTGATGTATTACCTTTAGACAGACTATCTACCTTTGACGAGTCATATGAGATTACAATTTATCGAAATTAAAGTAGAGGGGTACAGGTAAATTTTGATACCTGTATATCCTACACTAGTGATGTGGGCATATAAGCCATAGCATTTAGGTTAGGTATGTGTGGATATTAATAGTTTAGATATACCGTGATTTTTACAAAATTGGATTTCCAATGATAATAAATTAAGTACATACTTTCGGTCTTTTTCTTCTATACATTTTGTTAGACCAAAAATCTACGATGCTTATTCAGTCCATCGCGATAATTTATACAGCACACGTAGTAGTTTTTATACCTACTCTATTCACTATTCGTAAATCTTTGCTCACTTTCGGGCAACTTCGGACTCCGATGTGATGTTGGAGAGTGCTGGGTAAGGTTAAAACAAATAAGAAAATGTTAATAATATTTGAAAAACTTAATTTTGGGTCTAAATGTCTACAATTGTATATGAAAAACGTAATGCATTATAATACTTATAGTAGGTTAGTGTGTGTGTTTATTTATTAGTATCCTTTTGATTGCCTGCTAAACTACATTCCTATTTTCTCATTTATTTTTGTGAATCTAATAAAAATTTTTGAAATCCTGTCCTGCAAAACAAACAAAAACATTTTGATCGACCTTTGTCTTTCTAAAAATGCATACAAGTTAGACATATCAATCCAATATAAAAAAAGAATTTCTCGAATCGGTTCAATAGATGTTGAGAAATTAGTGGAAAAAGGAAATACCCTTTTCATTGATCTAGATCTCCTTAAGAATTAGTACAAGTTAAGCCACACCAATGCAATACAAAAAGAATTTCTTGAATCGGTTTAGTAGGTGCTGAGAAAGTAGTCAAAAAACTATTAAGGCCCTTTTGGGTGATCTATTGCTTCTTTAAATTTAATACAAGTTAAACATATCAATCTAATACAAAAAGAATTTCTCGAATCGATTCATTAGGTGCTGAGAAATTAGTGAAAAACTATTAAGGACCAAATGAGATTTGCGCAGTACACCGAAATGCGTCTTTCTTGGAAACTGTCAATGCAAAACATGCGCACATAGCGTAAAAAGTAGCTTTGCTACCCCCAGCTGATAGCGATCTTTCATTATATGCCCTTATTATTATTTTATTTTTTTATGACTTTTGATACTTATTAAGCAAGGCCTTGTTTTGTGGGGTTTTTCCAATAGATACTAAAATTAATAATCTAACTCACGGTCCCTTCTAACGTCATATATTTTGGCCCGCCGTTTTGAAAAAGAGCCATACTGAACATGGTTCCTTTTCAACTTTGGAAATATATCCATATACGGTTGTCTTCGCTCGGGATACTTTTGAAGATAAGTTAGATAATTAGTTTCCAGCGCCCTGTCGATTATCATTACTTTCCCAGTAACATTTTAACATGTTATACTTTTTATCATTTTGATACATATTTCAAAATAAAATTAAAAACGCTTTTGTGCAAAATAATTTCATATCAAATCGTAATGTCAAATTGTTTAAACAAAAAAACAAAAAACAATGACAAAACGACAAGACGCAAGGCCAACGTGATTTGCATAGTATCAGACAACAAAACTATAAGAGCATTGAAGTAGGATTTGACTGCAAGCTTTCATGTCAATGGCACATGACGTCATTCAACGCATACTAGACAAAAATAAAAAACTTTAAATATCTCCGAAACCGCACAATAAAGCTGATATATTACGATACATCATTTTGAAAAGAATTCAATGACGAATTCGAAAATTAATTAAAATATACGCCATTCCATAAGAAAAAATGCAACTTTATTTCATAACTCAAAAAACAAAGTGACAGTTAAAATTTAATTTAGCGGGTGAATGCCTCGTGACAGTCTATAAAATTGCAATTTACTCTAAATCAAAATTTCCACTAATAACGAAGTTATAGACCCCCTTCCAAAACGCATACTTTTCAAAAAGCCCCCGTAGGTCAAAGACGAGACGATATTTCAAAATGTGGTTTTCACTATTTATAAGTCTTCTCTTGAAATTTGAGCATCGCACTGCGTGGTCAGTTATTCGGTGTCTCCACGGGAAGTACCTTAAATCTCCTAAAAGTGCCCGATTTGGGACACCCTGTACAGCCCCTAGTCCACAATTGTATTTTATCATTGGACCTACATTACTATGTGCCAAATTTTATTAAAATCGGTTCACGGTAAGTGTCTTGAAAATGAGTCGCAAGATTTGATAGACAGACAGCCAGGCTCTGTGAAGTTAAATAAAATCGTTTAAATAGTGAGTGTTCTAATTTCTAAAAATAAAAACTTTAGCATTGTATAGTGTAATTGGTTATAAGCTAAAACCCCAAAAAACAACTGCGCAAGGGTTTTCGCAAAATTTAATTTTAGGCACCCGAATAAGTGCGCAAAATAAGAAGGTACTTTGTGCACTTAAATAGAAAAAAGCAGTTTTTCCAACTTTTCCCACAAACTTTCGCAACGTTTTAAAGTTGTGATATTTCCTAAAGGGTCTTTAGATAAAAGTAAAACGTTTTCACCCTTTATATAATATTTAAATCTATTTAGATAAAGGTAATACGTTCCTATCACTCTTATAAATTTAGGTAGATAAAACCTATACGTTATCATCTCAATAAAACCGGCAACAATACCTGAGGTGGCAGGGAATGGCACATATCTAAAGGTTGTAGATCAGCCTGAGGTCCAAACGTATTCCACGTATATATCAAATATTTGAAAAAAAATCTTTACCCCTCTTTTGAAATTCTGGTAAAGGAAGTTCCCCTCATTTCATATATGTACCTATATATGGGGTAACATCACTAGAAATAGGTGAGGCTAGGTCGTCATATCCTTAACGGCGAGGTGACAACGCCGAGTGCATCTATATATATATATATATATATATATATATATATATATATATATATATATATATATATATATATATATAATATATATATATATATATATATATATATAGATATCCGCTGATCGTTGTGACATCCAGGCGTAAAAATTTTTGATATCTTGTGACATCCTTCGACGCCGTGACATCCAACTTCGGATGTCACAACGTTTTTCCATGTTTTTGGTACAGTCCTGATGGGGAGGGCCCGGGTGTACCTAAATTAAATGGATGTCATAGCATACCATGTGTCTGATGAAGAATACAGCAAAATTTTGAAAAAATTTTGACGCCAAAATTTCCGTGTATATTGGCGCGAGTATATTCAAGAATCGATCCAATTGATATTCATCACTCTGTAACATCCAATGTATATTTTCATCTTAATTGCACGCACTTGTAACATCCGACAAAGCGACAACCTTGCATTATGCCGATTTTATTAATTAAATTTGGTTTATTTTTTATTTTGGGGCGGCTGTTGCTATGTGGTCCAGCGATTCACTTAACTTGCATCTTTGTAAAAATATTTAAAAATATTAGCATAATAAATAAAGTTAGCTAGCTTATTGGGAACATAATTATAAAATATAAATAAATATTTCTTCATGTACCTCAGAGCAAAAGTGAATTAACTAACGAACTTGGATAGGGACTTGATACTATTTGTGAATTGCTATCTCCGTCCTCCTTTTTACTATGTAGTTAAAGTAAGATGAGTAAAAAGAGCGCTAAATTTTAATCTAGCTACGTCAAAACGTACTGATTTATAATAGTATCTTTTTAACTCTATTCAGTGATTTTTTTACAAAAAAAAATCGAATTCTTATAAATCAATCAACACATATATACCATGTGGGCCAAAAAAAACCATACCATACCATCGATTTTAATGGGACAAACTGCGCTTAGCAGAGAATTAATCAGAGTTTTGACTAATTATAATTATTTGTCAGCGATCCCAAAATCCAAGCTGGCGGACAATATTAAAATGTACCCTTTAAAGATGCTGGTTTATTCTTATGCTGCGAACACGTTTGAATTATTTTTTTAAATTGGTAGAAAAGCTGCGTTCTTGCCACGCACAAGGTGTGAATCAGCAAAATCGGTTTAATGGTTCCAAAAAAAATATTTTTGTTTCAACCATTGTTTTGAAAATTATACGATTGTCTTGCCAATCATGTCTGCATTTATTTCCTTACAAATTTATTACTACTGAACCTTTGACTTTGATGAAATAAAAAACATCCTGGTGAGAATTGATTATTTTTTAAAGATCATGATTAAAATTTATCGCCATCTTAAAATTTAAGTTCTTAAAAATTATTAAATTCTTAAAAAGGGTGGCTTTATTCTTATTTTCTGGAAATATTTTAGATTTTTTTTTAATTTATAGAAAAGCACTACTCTTTCCGCGCACAACGAGGTACAAATGAGCAAAATCGGTGTATTGGTTCTCAAAAAACCTATTTCTGTTTTAGTCATTGTGTTACAGATTATACGATTGCATTGCTAACCCTGTCTGCATTCACTTCCATATAAACTCATTATTACCAAACCGATTTTAGTGAAATAAGAAAAATGATGGTGAGAATTGATTGTTCTTTCAAGGTTATAATCGAAATTTGCCGCCATCCTAAAAGTTAAGATGTTGGACAGAACCATACTTGATCCTTCAAAGAGGCACTTTTATTTTTATTTTTCGAAAATGTTTTAGTTTTTTTATTAGTTTATTGGAAAGTACTACTTTTCTCCCACTTAATAAAGTACAATTTAATAAAATCGGCGAAGTGGTTCTCACAAAATCTGATTTTGTACAATTGTTTTACAAGTTATGCGATTGCATTGGCAATCTCTGTCCGACATCTTAAATTCTAAGATGGCGGCAAATTTCGATTATAATCTTTGAAGAGCAATCAATTCTTTCCACGATTTTTTGTGTTTCGCTAAAATTGGTAGAATTTATAAGAAAATTAATGCAGACAGGATTGGCAATACAATCGTATAATCTCTAAAACAATGGTTGAAACAAAAATAGATATTTTGAGAACCACCACACTGATTTTAATAATTTTTACCTCGTTGTGTGGGGAAAAAGTAGTGCTTTTTCATAGATGAAAAAAAATCTAAAACATTTTCGGAAAATGAAAATAAACACGCCATTTTAAAGAATCAAGAATAATTCTATCCGCCATCTTAAAATTTAAGATGGCGATAACTTTCATCATGATCTTAAAAAAGCAATCAATTCTCACCAGAATGTTGTTTATTTCCACTAACATCGGTTCAGTAGTAATGAATTTATAAGTAAATAAATGCAGACGATTGGCAAGCAATCGTATAATATGCAAAACAATGGTTTTAAAAAAAATAATTAGAACATATTCGCAACACAAGAATAAACGAGCATCTTTGAAAGGTACATTTTAATTTCGTCCGCCATCTTGGATTTTTAGATGGCAGACAAAAAATGATAAATTAGTTTAAAAGTTATAATAAAAAAAATGTCCAGGTTTTTTTGGTTCACCCTGTAAAGGAAAAGAGTTCAGAAACTGCTTAACCGATTTATTAAAATTTGGAATAGGTACATGTTCCATGAGTTTTCGTCTGTTTAAGGCATTTTTTTTTACGCTACGGCGCATTCAATTCAGGCTAACTGACAAAGCCAGTTATTACTTGGCTAGTTATTTATAAAATAGCTTTTAATTTTGGTATGTTTGCTTAAATGTTTTTTAAATGTGTTATGGCTCTTAAAAAATATAAAAATATTTAAGGTAAAGAAAAATTATGAACGCTGGCAAAAATAAAGATATGGTATATTGGTATTAAACATCTAAAAGAATGTCACATGATGAGCTTTTAGCCATTGACATAAATTTTATTTTGAATTAAATTAAATTAAAAATTAATTAATTAACTGTTTGTCAAAAAAATCGTTCAAAATGTTTTGGTTCGGTCCAAACTACCCATTGTTGTTTACAAAATTGTATAATATTGAACCGCAAGTTTTTATCTGTTTTTATAACAAACTTCTGAATTTACCACCTTCATCTCCTTTACCTCCTTACCTACCCCCCGTTTTTGTTCATAAAGTTTTATTGTCAATAGTTCAAATGATAAATCTAAAAACCGCATGTTCGTATCTATTTTGGTTGTTATGAATTTTTCCCCTTTACACCCCTCATCCATCCCCTATCCCCCAAATTTTTTTCAGAATATTGTATTGTCATCGGACCTTCATCACTGTGCCAAATTTCGTTAAAATCGATTTATACGCCCCCCCCCTAATTGCGCCTCTAATTTATTTATTTATTTATTTCCATAATGCATATTAATTAAGGGCCTTAATTCTGCCAAAGTGGCACCCGCGTCAGTAAATAAAACATATCCAGCTAGGTATAGAGCTCATAATTTATTAAAAACTCGCTGAACATAGGTAAGTACCTAGTCCAGATTATCTAGACTTTTTTTTAAATCTAGGTACTGTAGTCATAGATTTTACTGGAATATAGGCCATTTTTTGTGTACCGAGCAAAGCCGATTAGTAATCAGTTTTTATGTGACTATGCTTGGGGGTGCTTCGCACCTCCCTGTTTACGTCTTGGAGATGCCCTAGCTAAGGACACTCATCGTAAAGGCAAGCTTTATAGGAAGGGAAGCTAACGTCAAGCTTTCTATTTTTTGATTATTATTTTTGACATGTTTTCCTCGGTTTCGCATTGGCGGTTCTGTTTTATTTTGAAGATGTTGCTTTACACAGTGTGAAGGTACCTAAACTATATATATTTATGTAATTAGGATTAAAAAGTTGTGGTGCAAACTATCTTAACATTGTATCATTATTAAATAGATCTTTAGACTGTGTTAAAACCACATTTTTAAAATAACAACGAGCCGCCAATGCGAAACCGAGGAAAACATGTCAAAAATTATAACCAAAAAATATAAAATCAGAGTTAGGCTTCGCCACCTGTAAAGCTTGCTTGACGATGAGTGACCTAGCCCCTTACTACCCCCGTAGTCGGCGCCCCTGTAGGTATTCTATTTTTGCAAACGGCCGGACCGCAATCGGCCAGCCCTGGGGTGAGTTGAGTATGTATACTTCGATTTAAATTCGTCTCTCTGTGACATCCACACTTACATAATTATGTTTTCATTTTATTTGTGACCCCGCGTAGAAATCGAGCAAAAGCTGTTTTTTTGTTTTTAATCAAAGTTTATTGAATCTAAAGGTAAGTAGATCTGAGGGCACGGCAGTGCCTCGCCAAGTTCGCGCACCGTAACCATCTTTTCTTAAAATATTTCAGCCGTTATTTGACCTACCTAAAACTCTAATTCGAAATGAGCTACGAATCTCAAACTTTGCGCAGTCGTAGATCTCCATGGAGCTAACAACCCCTCCAAGTTTCATGAAATTCCATAAAGTAGTAAAGTGGTTACGAAATTTGAAAAAACGTCGAAATTGCCACTCACTCACTCATGTATAGATCATCAATATTCTACTGTACTTCCAGACATGCTACAAAGCTGAAATATGGCAGACTAATACAAATTATGACCAAGCCCCTGGAAAAAAATCATAAAACCCCAAAATTTTAATTTACTCCCCTCCCCTATACATTTAAAATTATGTAAAAGTAGCATCGCCCACTTCCAGAAATGCTAGAGAGTTGAGCTTTGGCAGACTGATAGGAACTATGATAAAACTATAGGAAAAATTAAAACACCCCAAAATTCTAATTTACTTCCCTCCCCTATAAATGTAAAGTTAAGTAAAATTAACATTGCCTACTTCCAGACATGCTAGAGAGCTGAGCTTTGGAAGACCGATAGTAACTATGATAAAGTTATAGAAAAACACCCCAAAATTCTAATTTACTTCCTTCCCCTATAAATGTAAAATTATGTAAAAGTAACACTGCCCACTTCCAGAAACGCTAGAGAGCTGAACTTTTTAAGGCTGAAAGACAATATGATATAACAACTCCTACATTTTAATTTACTTCCCTCTCCTATAAATGTAAATTTATATAAAACTAACATTGCCCACTTCCAGAAACGCTAAAGAGCTGAGCATTGGAATGCTGATAGAAATTATGATAAAACCATGGGAAAAAATTTAAAAAGTCCAATATTTTCATTTACTCTCCTCCCCTATAAGTGTAAAGTTATGTAAAAGTATCATTACCCACTTCCAGAAACGCTAGAGAGCTGAGCATTGGAAGACTAATAGGAACTATGATAAAACTATAGGACAAAATTTAAAAACACGACAATTTTAATTTATTTCCCTCCTCTATACATGTAAAAGTAACATTGTGCACTTTCAGAAACGCTAGAGAGCTGAGCTTTGGAAGGCTGATAGGAACTACGACAAAACCATGGAAAAAAATTAAAAAACCTCAAAAATTTATGTAAGGCATTGCAAAAATTTTGAACAATATTCCGCATATTTTACTACTTTAAAAATTAAGTATTATCCAATTCCTTTAAAAAAGAAGTGAAATCATAACAAAAACATTTCATGTAAAAAAATGCAAGTACGCGAAAATGGCATTCCGTAAAAAGAATTGAGATAAAAGTAAAGCCAAGTTCTCCAATACAAATTTCAAAATGAAAGGTTCAGACAGACAGACAGACAGACAGACAGACAGACAGACAGACAGACAGACAGACAGACAGACAGACAGACAGACAGACAGACAGACAGACAGACAGACAGACAGACAGACAGACAGACAGACAGACAGACAGACAGACAGACAGACAGACAGACAGACAGACAGACAGACAGACAGACAGACAGACAGACAGACAGACAGACAGACAGACAGACAGACAGACAGACAGACAGACAGACAGACAGACAGACAGACAGACAGACAGACAGACAGACAGACAGACAGACAGACAGACAGACAGACAGACAGACAGACAGACAGACAGACAGACAGACAGACAGACAGACAGACAGACAGACAGACAGACAGACAGACAGACAGACAGACAGACAGACAGACAGACAGACAGACAGACAGACAGACAGACAGACAGACAGACAGACAGACAGACAGACAGACAGACAGACAGACAGACAGACAGACAGACAGACAGACAGACAGACAGACAGACAGACAGACAGACAGACAGACAGACAGACAGACAGACAGACAGACAGACAGACAGACAGACAGACAGACAGACAGACAGACAGACAGACAGACAGACAGACAGACAGACAGACAGACAGACAGACAGACAGACAGACAGACAGACAGACAGACAGACAGACAGACAGACAGACAGACAGACAGACAGACAGACAGACAGACAGACAGACAGACAGACAGACAGACAGACAGACAGACAGACAGACAGACAGACAGACAGACAGACAGACAGACAGACAGACAGACAGACAGACAGACAGACAGACAGACAGACAGACAGACAGACAGACAGACAGACAGACAGACAGACAGACAGACAGACAGACAGACAGACAGACAGACAGACATACAGACAGACAGACAGACAGACAGACAGACAGACAGACAGACAGACAGACAGACAGACAGACAGACAGACAGACAGACAGACAGACAGACAGACAGACAGACAGACAGACAGACAGACAGACAGACAGACAGACAGACAGACAGACAGACAGACAGACACACAGACAGACAGACAGACAGACAGACAGACACACAGACAGACAGACAGACAGACAGACAGACAGACAGACAGACAGACAGCGCAACAAAAAAGTTTCAAAATCATCTGAAACGCAAAGATATATAAAAAATTTTGAAATCTGAGCAACTTTTTTTTTCTCGAGAAAATTAGGATCACCATAGTTCACACTACTATAGTATAGTTGTAGTGTGAGCTAAAATCGTGGGGCGCTTTGTGCCATATTTTCTTTGTATATCGAGAGCCCGACGTTTTTTTCACAATAATACTAGTATTTTTCGTTCATTATTGTTTTCAACTAATATTAAGAATTATTTTTAACTTTTTAGTTTGAAGCGTGTTTTTTAGTTTTTTTAACTATATTTATTTTCTACTTTTTAGTTTAATGTGCTGTGAAATCGTGTTTTTTAATTAACTATATTACGTCGGTATACTGGCAAAATACACTTAAAGTAATTTTTTTTAGTTTTTGAGCCATGGTGAAATCTGGTCGTTACATCCAAATTTAAAAAATACATTAAATCACAGACTTCACAAAATCTATAAAATATTACTAAATTTTTCAAAAAATAACTTTTTCTACATAGGTACTTACATACAGGAGTTTCTCAATCAAATCAAATGTCTCAAATGTTGTTCCTAATTTCAAAACTTCTTAAAATGCGATTTTCTCAAAAATAAATTTTTGACTTAGTGTATGTTGCCAGTATACCGATGATTTATTTTCACAATAATACTAGTAATAATAAAAATAATTATCCTGATCAGGATAATGAGAAAAACTTAATAAGGAATATTTCTTGTGGGGAGGGGAGCGAGACCTCATTAAGTCGTATTTTAACCTATTTTATTGTTTTATTCCTGAAATATATGAAAAATGTCTGCGAAATTATTAATCTTGGCGTTGTCACCGGTTCTTGAAAAGTGTATACAAAGTCTAAATTAAATTTGTTCGTTTTTGAAAAATTCTTATGCTTGGGGGGGGGGTCCCCGAAGTACCCCCAAGGGTGCGCCTGGAAAATTATTGTATTGTCTCCGGTTCTTAATAAGTGTACAAAGTCTAAATTAAATCTGTTCGTTTAAAGTAGGTCAAAATCTAGTCCAAAGGAGTCAGTTTGTATACATACCTACCTACAAACATACAGGTGAAGCTAATAAAAGCGTGTCAAAAATAAGAAATTACAAAATACGAAAAATTTTATTTAAAACTTGTTATTTCCCCACAGTTTTATTCTGATAACGTAGTTTTCGGAAATTGATTAAAAATCTGATTTGAAAAGCGACCTAAACACCCAGAACGACTGCGTTTTTCAGATGGCTGTACGTAAGTTAAAAAATTAATCTATCAAGGTAAAAGGCAGATAAGCCATTTCGATATAGTAAGCCGATTTTAATGTGCAGCTACAGGTTTTTCAAAAGTCCGAATAACCGAACCGAACCGGATAAACATACATACAAACAAACAAATGTCACAAAATATTTCTAAGTGATCTTAAATACCTTTCCTAGCTTTTGCTGCACGAACTAGGAAAGTAAAAATTGGGACTGATAAAAACTGAAGAGTCCAAAAAGATAATGGGAGTTACATACAAAAACGGACAACTTTTATCTAATTTGACCTACAAACTGTGAATATAGGGTACAATAATTAATAATAGGCTCATTATTTTTCAACTAAATTTAACTAAAGTTAAGTTGAATAGATAAGGAATTTTTAAATCTAGCCAGATAAAATTTAATGATTTGAATGAAATTTGGTACCTAGGCTGGGTCTTCGGTCAATATGGTCCCATTTAAAAATGAACAAAATCCACCTAACGCAAGCCAAATAAAAGATTTTAAAAATTGGAGTTTATGTGAAAATATGGCGTGTGTGATATCGAACGAAAGGTAATTGAGTCTGCAGTTAAACAAAATACATTTTAATTTATTTTAAAAAAAGGGTGGGGGTACATGTGAAGAATTAGAGTTTAAATGAAAATATGGCTTGTGTGGTATTAAACGAAAAAAAAATAAAGTTTAGGTCAAAACATGGCTTGTGTGGTATCAAACGAAAGGTGTTTGAGTCTGGAGTTGAATAAAATATATTACAGTTTTTAGTTATACTGTCATAAATAAGTTTAAATTCGGATCATTTTACTATAGCAATAACCAATATTGCTGAGCTTGCACTAATTTCATCTATAAAAGCCGATGCTGGATAATAGACCGGGATCACTCTAGCAAGTGAGTATGCCACTGAAATACGTGGTCCCTACTAAACACACCCAGTATACCACTGAAATACGTGGTCCCTACGAACCCAGTACACCACTGAAATAATGTGGTCCCTACTTAACATACCTAAGTAAAACCTCACTATGGTGTTACGTGTAACTCTCTACGGCCTATAAGGTCTATTCCTTATGGCCCCTAGGTCAACTCTCTCCAGCCAGCATCCCTCTTTTTACATTATTTAATTATTTATACCAATAACCTATATTCCTGTTAATCTGTTTTCTTATATAAAATACATGTATAAATGTGGATTCTTTATACTTAATTTTCATATTCCCCTAAATCCCTCAATCACAAGGGCACTAAATAACAAACCTTGTGACATATATGGTATAGATACCACTTGTCACAAATATAGTCGTGACAATATTAGCTTACACGTACACTATAATTAAAGTACCTAGTGTGAGCTTAGGTGCCCATATATTAGCAGAGTATTTTTTTAGTCTTTGCCGTATATTCATCTTGTAAGCCTATTATGACATCAATAACGTGCTTGTATATTTTACTTGTTATTTTCTTCTCCGTGTCATCCAGTGTATATTTTTCTTATTTGCATACATATACGTGTAACATTTTTGCACACATTTTGTGACATCCATAACGTGTTTGTATATTTTATTTGTTATTTGTTTCCTCGTGACATCCAGTGTTTATTTCTTATTTTTATAGAGGTACTTGTTACATCCGTTATTTTTATGAAACATTGGCAACATTGCTGGATGTCACAAGTTAACACAAATATTTAGGGATGTTACAACGTCAAAATTTTTTGTATATACAATGGACGCCACAAAGATATGAAAAATTTTATTTCTAAATTTGTGAGTTTATACAAATATTTTTATGGAATTAAAAATAAAATATTTTTTATTACATTTCATATTTTTTATTTTTGGATAACACCAGGTTTTAAAGTGGATGTCACAAAAACCGACTTTTTGCTGGATGTCACAAGATACAACGGTCGAGTATATATATATATATATATATATATATATATATATATATATATTGATAAAGGGTACTTAGCCACCTCAAAACAAAGTACATAAACTACTGTGTCACCTCATATATAACTTTAGTACCTCACTTTTTTGAGGTGACAACGTTTTTCAATAAAAATTTCAGGGACGATTCCTAACACACTCAGCAAGCTGTGTACGAAATTTTGTTCTGAGGTCACAAAATGGTATATATATCTACTTTTTGGCCGTGTAGTTCACGTATCTACCGGTGGCGCTAGCTGTTAGCTCCCGCTAAATTTCGCGGTTGTTTTTAATTTTTTAAAACCACACAATTGGATGACGGACAGAGTACATTTTCGCGCATTTGGACATGCGCACCAACAATCAGTGAGATCCTTTCTACCGCCTCGAGGCGTGTTAATTTCTTTCTCCAACTATTTACAAATTTCTACACTTAAAGTGCTCGATTTTGGTGTACTGAAGCATAGAACTAGAAACTTCAGCCCTTCAGCTACGTGGTGACATCATTAGATCCAGACAGGGGTCCCTTGGAACGTGGAGAAATTGGCTGCAAACTGGTGAGTGCTTTGTTTCTGATTTCCGTTGTGTGGTACCAACAATTAACCTATGGACCTTAATTATTTCGTGATTTCCTATCAATATATTTATGTTTGTTCACGCTTCATTTAATTAAAATATCTACAGTCCATTACAGTTATCGTTTTTCTAACTGCGGGCAATACATAAAGTGTTCCTTCGACCCGAATTATTTAAATTGACTCCATACGACGTTATTAGTAAGTCGGCCATTTTCACGCCGAGATCATACGGCCTTGAATTTTGCCAATCGTATTGAAGCGAGAGAGAATTTCGCTCGACCTTCGGTTGTCCGACGCAATTCATCTGTTTTCGGTCCGCTGCTATGGTAACGCAGGGTCTACCGCGTGGTCGTTTCAGTAAACAAAATCGAGGATCAATCAAAAAACAAACAAACAACATTTCTCATTTATGTGATTAGATGTGTTCCATATTATTTCGATATTTAAAACAATTTTCATCAATTGCGATAAATTAGTGCATATTTTCGACAATTCGTAATTTTTCTATTTCAGAAGCATTAATTTAGCGTTAATTGTATATTTACCGACATTTCTGTGATTAGATGTGTTCCATATCATTTCGATATTTAAAATAATTTTCATCAATTGCGATAAATTAGTGCATATTTTCGACAATTCGTCATTTTTCTATTTCAGAAGCATTAATTTAGCGGTAATTGTATATTTACCGACAATTTCGTCATTTCAAAGGTAAAATCATGTCTATCAAAAAAGCCGTGCAAAAACGCAAAGGTTTTTTATCTGCGATCACCGAGTGTTATGTGTTTTCACAGACCGCGGCAACGGACGAAAAAGCGAGAAACGAGTTTCAAGTAAGGTATTCCGACTTGGATGAAACTTTCGATAAATGCATGTTGGCACATAATGATGTCATTATGTTGATAGACGACTCGGACGACGAGGAGTTTAAAACGCAAGATGCGATCCTTTCAGAAGCTCGTAAATATTTTTATGCGTGTAAGGGTGTTTACTCTAAAATATTTCCGGTTGAGGCCCCATCCTTTTCGGGATCATATGTTCGACAAAACGAAACTCCAAAACTCAAAGAGTTAGGTATTCCCATATTTCGAGGTGATAAAAAATTATGGCCAAGCTTTTTCGATCTTTTTAATAATATTATAGATCAAAATCAAAGTCTAAGTAATGTCCGAAAATTTCAATATTTATTTTCATATCTCGAGGATGAGCCATTAAAATTGATATCAGGGATTAGCTTATCTGATCAAAATTATAAAATTGCTTACGACAAATTAGTCAATAGATATCAAAACAAGCGAGACCTCGCAAATGATGCTTTAAGCACAATTATGAACTCTACCTTAAAAAACGAGTCAGCTAAAGAATTGCGTAATTTAATTGACACCTTTTCAGAATCCCTAGAAATTTCAAAATTACTTAGCTTTGACGTTGACAGTTGGGACTTTATTATTTTTTTCATTCTGTTAGAAAAATTGGATATTCCGACGCGTTCAAATTTCGAAATGAGTCACGCCAATACTAATACCGAAATTCCCACTTTTCAGTCACTTTTTCAATTTCTAGAAAAAAGATGTAAAGTTTTGGAATCACTTCCTCAATCAACAGCACCCAAAAAGGTGCCTACCTATCAAAAATCAAACTCTATGCAAAATCAGTTTGGGCAAAAGCCTACCTATCAAAATTCAAATTCTATGCAAAATCAGTTTGGGCAAAAGCCTACCTATAAATCATCCAATTCGCCTTTTATAGGACTGGCTGGCACCTCAACTAATTCAAGTACGGGAATAAAATGTTTCCGGTGTTATCAAGGTCACGTGCTTTCGAAATGTCAAACATTTCTTGACCTCTCGCCTATCGAGCGCCTATCTTTCGTCAAGCAGAAAAAATTATGTCTAGCGTGTTTTCATCCCTTGCATGGGGTAGACACGTGCAAATCAAAATATTCATGCAGGACTTGCAATAGTAAAAGGCACCACACTTTAACTCATATCTTAGAAACTAATAAAGAGTCTGAAAGCCAAGATACTAGTCCTGTCATTCACACACCACCTGTCAATAATCTTCGTGTGTCATTAAATACCTCAGGACCTTCAGGTACCTTTCTTTTATGCACCGCCATAATAGATGTTATGGACGGTTGCGGAAATTTTCATCCTGTAAGGGCACTGCTTGATTCTGGATCACAGACAGGATTCATCAGTGAAAAGTGTATTCAGCGTCTTAATATTCCTAGGCGAAGTTACACCACTGAAATATTCGGATTAAATCAAATGTCTTCTTTTACTTCCAAAGGGCTCGTTCAATGTCACATTAAGCCACAAGGACAGATCACTCCTTTACTTAATTTCGAAGCAATTGTTGTTCCACAACTATGTTCCAATATGCCTACATTCACTTTGAACGATAATCAGTGGAAACACTTGGAAAACCTTAAACTTGCCGACCCATCTTATTTCAAATCTAGACCTGTGGACCTAGTTATTGGTTGCGAGCTATTCGCACAGATATTCAAGGAGGGCAGGGTTCTTGGACAAATAGGGCAACCTTCAGCCCTTGAAACCATCTTTGGCTGGGTCGTCATGGGAAAAGTTGACGAAGTAGGTAGTCTTACGGAACGAACCAGTTGTTTTTTAACGAGTCATTCACCTCCTTTAGAGGTCATTCTCCCTAGGTTTTGGGAAATCGAACATTTGCCTAAAAAACAAATCTTATCAAAGGAAGAAAAACAAGCGGAATCAATTTTTACTGCGAGTGTCGTACGGCAACCGAGCGGTAGATTCATGGTATATCTTCCGTTTAAAGATAAAATAAACCCTGACCTAGGAAATACTTATCCGCAAGCTTATCGTAGATTTTTACTTCTAGAAAATAGATTACTCAAAAATCCTGATCTGTACACTGCTTATTCAAGTTTCATGCAAGACTATATCGATTCTAATCATATGAGTCTAGTTTTATCTAGTCAACCAAAAGTAGACGTATCATGTTTTTTAGCACATCATTGCGTACTAAAGCCGGAAAGCTTAAGTACAAAATTAAGGGTAGTCTGGGATTGTTCGGCAGTAACCCCAAAGAATATCAGTCTCAATGACACGTTGTTATCGGGACCGAAACTTCAAAAGGATATTGCTTCTTTACTCCTTACGTTTCGTCTTAATCCTATTGCCTACATTGCTGATACCAAACAGTTGTTCCGTCAAGTCCTTATCAATCCTTATCACCGTCCTTATCAAAGGATATTGTGGAGGTTTTCTCCACAGGACACACTTTCAGTGTGGAAACTTTCTACTCTCACTTTTGGCATGACATGCTCACCTTTTCTAGCAATGCGTACATTAAATGAGCTGGCAGAGAGCGAAAAGGAACGTTTTCCTATGGCTAGTACTGTTCTAAAAACGTCAATTTACATCGACGATATCTTGGGAACTAGTCCTTCGTTTCCCTACAGATGGAACTCAATGATTTGTTGAAGTCGGGAGGATTTGAACTTAAAAAATGGGCAAGCAATTGTCCTGAGTTATTGGCAACATTGCCAGAATCCGATCGTCAAATGCCTCTCTTTTTTGACAAGGATGAACCACACTTTATCAAAGTTTTGGGACTTTAATGGCATCCACAAAACGACATTTTTTCTTATCAATGCCGAATGAAGGACAAACCCCCAACTAAATGTTCTATTTTATCTATCATAGGAACAATCTTCGATCCCTTAGGTTTTCTTTGTCCCTTGTTGCTACAAGCCAAATTTATTTTGCAACAGTTGTGGATATCGAAAATAGGCTGGGACGAAGAACCAGACTCTTCTATCATCGACTCTTGGAACAAACTTCGTTCTGAATTCCCGCTTTTTTCCAATTTTCAATTACCCCGACAAATCAAACTGTCAAAAACCAATACTTGTCAAATCATCGGATTCTGTGACGCTTCAATTCGAGGCTACGGAGGCGTCGTATATTTTCGTGTAGAAGAGGAAAACAATATATCTGTTTCTCTCATATCTGCTCTCATATCTCTATCTAGGGTCGCGCCTATAAAGTCACAAACTTTGGCTAGGCTAGAACTCCTAGGCGCATTTCTTTTAAGCGAATTAATTGATTTCGTCTTATCTGGCTATGAAGGAAAAATAACAAATATCGTTACTTTCTGCGATTCGCAAGTCGTATTGCACTGGCTTTCATCCCCTCCTAATCGCTGGCAAACCTTTATTGGAAATCGAGTCAGTAGAATCCAAGAAATCATTCCCTCAAACTCATGGCGCTACATTCCTTCTGCTTTAAATGCAGCCGATATTGCGTCACGAGGGGCCACCCCTTCACAGCTCATGTCACATGACATGTGGTGAAACGCACCGTCGTTTTTGTGGTCTCCCGAAAACGAATGGCCCGACTTTCATAAATCAAAAATGCCGATTGATTTCGGAGTTATTAATCTGGAGGAAAAGCCAAAGGTCTGTTGCAATGCGATAATTGACGTTAACTTCTTAGATCAGCTTCTTATCAAATATTCATCTATATCAAAAATTCAACGTATCATATGTTATGTCCTTCGAATAGTTAACCTTTTTCTAAACCATTCCTATCAAAAACGCACTAATCCACCGGATCAAAAAATTATTTTTGAAAATATTGTTTTTCCTACCACCGGTGAGATGCAATGTGCGTTATACCTTCTTATCAAACGCGTTCAAGGTTCTTGCTTTTCTGAGCTTTTTTCCGCGTTATCTAAGGATAAACCAATACCGAAACCTTTTCGAAAACTTTCACCTTTTCTTGATGAACATAATATCATTAGAGTCGGTGGCAGATTACAAAAATCTGACCTTTTGTCTTATTCTGCAAAACACCCCGTCGTACTTTCAAGTAACCATCGTTTAACTACTCTTCTTATCGAGTCCACTCATCGACAATACCTTCATCCTGGGTTTAAAACATTACATAATCTGCTTTTACAGCAATTTTGGATATTATCTGCCAGACGGGCAATTCAAAGAACCATATCCAAGTGTTTGCAATGTTTTAGAATCAACCCTAAACCCTATAGACCGCCCATAATGACTTCTCTTCCCGCTCATCGAATCAACCAACTTAAACCTTTTTCGAGTGTAGCTATCGACTTTTGTGGACCTTTCTTTGTGATTCCTCATCGTTACCGTGGTTGTAAAGCTTTCAGATCGTATGTCTGTGTGTTTGTCTGTACGGCCACATATTGCGTGCATTTGGAATTAACCATGGAACTGCCCACCGAAGGGTTTGTAGGTGCATTCCATCGATTCATTTCCAGACGTGGAAGCGTGACGCAATGCTGGTCAGATCAGGGCAGTAATTTTATAGGGTTTCGTAACCAATTACTTGATTACGCAAGAAGTGCGTCCACCAGACTTTCTATTCGTTGGCATCTGGGACCTCCTCTCAGTCCACATTTCAATGGCCTGGCAGAAGCTGGCGTCAAAAGTTTTAAAACTCACTTTGTTCGAGTTGTCGGCGACCAGAAGTTGTCCATCATGGAAATGTCCACCCTTACTTGTCGCATAGAAGCTGTACTTAATAGTCGCCCTTTATCTCCTGCCTCTTCAGACCCACACGATCTTCAACCTCTTACCCCTGGGCATTTTTTGACCCTTGAACCCCTTAATTCAGAAATTCGGGAGTCAGATTTGTCCGAGGTTCTCCTAAATCGGCTCTCGAGATGGCAACTAATCCAACAACTGCATAATGATTTTTGGAAAAGGTATTCTGTAGAGTATTTGCATACGCTACAACAGCGACACAAGTGGGCTGATTCGTCCCCAAATATCAAATTAAATGATTTGGTTATCATAACAAGTGATCACACCCAGTCACCTTCGAAATGGCCATTCGGTCGGGTCATCGAACTGCATCCCGGCGGAGACGGTCAAGTGCGTGTTGCGACGGTACGAACGGCTACCGGTGTTTACAAGCGGCCAGTTGTAAAACTGTGCCTCTTGCCGAATTAAAACTAATTTATATGTTTCTACCTATTACCGGGTATTACAATAGGTTTTTCTTTATTTTTATTTTTTTTTGAATTTTTGTTTGTTTGTTTTGCGTTTTTCGGGTTTCGTTATCTCTAAATAAACTTACGATACTTATCTGTTTTCATTCATTTATATTTATCGGTCGATCATTTTTCTTATATCTATATCTGTCCGGTTGAGATTCTAAAATTGTGTGTTTTGGAGGGCAGTTATGTTAGCTCCCGCTAAATTTCGCGGTTGTTTTTAATTTTTTAAAACCACACAATTGGATGACGGACAGAGTACATTTTCGCGCATTTGGACATGCGCACCAACAATCAGTAAGATCCTTTCTACCGCCTCGAGAAAATGGCGTGTTAATTTCTTTCTCCAACTATTTACAAATTTCTACACTTAAAGTGCTCGATTTTGGTGTACTGAAGCATAGAACTAGAAACTTCAGCCCTTCGGCTACGTGGTGACATCATTAGATCCAGACAGGGGCCCCTTAGAACGTGGAGAAATTGGCTGCAAACTGGTGAGTGCTTTGTTTCTGATTTCCGTTGTGTGGTACCAACAATTAACCTATGGACCTTAATTATTTCGTGATTTCCTATCAATATATTTATGTTTGTTCGCGCTTCATTTAATTAAAATATTTACAGTCCATTGCAGTTATCGTTTTTCTAACTGCGGGCAAAACACTAGCGTCGCTTTTGCTGTAACTAAACGGTCCACTGAGTCACCTCGGTGGTATAACACGTATTCTGCGTATTAAAACCGCGTCGCAGCGGCCTCAGAAATTTGGCAACATTGCAGATTAGATTTTAGACGCTACGGGTTTCTATGTTATATGTAATTTGTACCTGCTTTTTTACCCTTGGAATATCTAATAGAATTCTCAGAAACGAGTGCCTGAGTCTGATATTTTAAGAGGAGCTATGTAAAGGATTATTATTGTATTTTTTATCTCATTGAAATAATTTGACTAATTTTGCTAGTCTTCTTACATTTTTTGCTTATTCTGGCTGGTAGTTTTTAACGGTTTTATTTAACTTGACTTGATTGAGTTTGTAATATAATAAATTTTTGCGATAGCTATTCAGACACTTTCCTATGGGCAAGACTTGAAATTAGTTAAGTAGTTTAACCATATAATATGACGTTTTGGTGCAAAAGGTCCGAAGCTTGGCACAATTATAGAGCGGTGCCTGCTCTCGCCGCTTTTTTAAAAAAATAGCGCACGAATTCTCTTTTTTTAAAATAACTTGATTTTTGTACAAAGTTTGAAACAAAAATTATAGTCAACAAAATTTTCTACGAAAATGCTAAACTGTGTTTTTTGTTGACTAAAAACAAGGTTTGAGGTATGATATTAACCATTTTTTCATTTTGGAATTTGTCCAATTTGTTTTTTTGGTGGCCTTTAAATTAAAAGTTACTCATTTTTGAGAATGATTGAAATGACATGAAATAAAGATAGATAAATATTCTACAAAAATTATTAATCAGTTGCATGGGTAATATTCTTGGTAAGATACAAACCATAAAGTTTTAGGGCTACCCACATATATGTATTTCTATAATATATGCAAAATAAACTGAAATAATTAGGTTTTATCTAATTTTCTAAAAACTAAGTACCTAAGACTTCATGGACTATTTTGAAAAAAAACCTGTATTATTTTTATAGATTTCGTTTATTAGGTTCGCGCGCCGTATACCATCTTTTCTTGAAACATTTCAGCCGATATTTGACCTATCTAAAACTCTACTTCGGAATGAGCTACGAATCTCAAACTTTGCACAGTCGTAGATCTTCATGGAGTTAACAACCCCTCCAAGTTCCATGGAATTCCATAAAGTAGTAAAGTTGTTACGAAATTTCAAAAAACGTCGAAATTGCCACTCACTCACTCACTGACTCACTCATGTATAGATCATCAATATTCTACTGTTCTTCTTGACATGCTACAAAGCTGAAATTTGGCAGACTTATAGAAATTATGACCAAACCTCTGGAAAAAATCCCCAAAATTCTAATTTACTCCCCTCCCCCACACATGTAAAGTTATGTAAAAGTAACATTGCCCACTTCCAGAAATGGCAGACTGATAGGAACTATGATAAAACTATAGAAAAAAAATTAAAAACCTCAAAATTATAATTTACTTTCCTCCCCTATAAATGTAAAAGTAACATTGCCCACTTCCGGACACGCTAGAGAGCTGAGCTTTGGAAGGCCGATAGTAACTTTGATAAGACTATAGAAAAAAATTAAAACTATTAATTTAATTAATTAAAATGAACCCCAAAATTCTAATTTACTTCCCTCCCCTATAAATGTAAAAGTGTGTAAAAGTAACATTGCCCACTTCCAGACAGCTCGAAAGCTGAGCATGGGAAGGCTGATAGGAACTATGATAAAACTATAAAAGAAAATTAAAAAACCCCAAAGTTTAATTAACTTCCCTCCCCCATAAATGTAAAGTTATGTAAATTAGCACTTCTAGAAACGCTAGAGAGCTGAGCTTTGTAAGACTATAGGAAAAAATTTAAAAACACCAAAATTTGAATTTACTTTCCTCTCCTATAAATCTAAAGTTATGTAAAATTAACTTTGCCTGCTACCAGGGATACTAGAGAGCTGAGCTTTAGAAGACTGATAGGAACTATGATAAAACCATAGGAAAATATAAAAAACCTCAACATTTTTAATATGCATTTCAAAAGTTTTGAACAATATCCCGCATATTTTACTACTTTAAATCTTAAATATTATCCAAATCCTTTAAACAAGCAGTAATCATTTTAAAAAAGGTATGTTGAAAATATGAGATATACTTTTTGTATCTCTTTTTTGGTCCAGAACACATATTTTAATATGAATGTTTAATATAACGTCCTATAAAATTTTTAAAAACCAGAAGGATCTTTTAACAATAATTCTGCATATTTGCAACCAATTTCTTGCATGAAGTACAAAAGCGCTAAAATTGAAAAAACATCTTTTTCAAAAAAATTTACAAGGAAAAGCACATTTCAAATATTGATCGAAGGAGTCTTTTACATTTCAGTGTATGCAAGTAAAATAAATGGATCCATGACGGATCTGATACCTTCCTAGCTAGCCTATTAGAACACTTTAAGTGAAGCCATGATAGATCAGCGCTGAAAACAGTTTTTTGTAAATAACTCAGAAACTAAAGCTCCTATGAAGTTTTTGGTTATTACACAAATTATTCAGCAAAATGTAGCCTACTATACACCACATATTGATACGACCGACGCTCCATTAGAAAGTTTTTAAATTTTTTAATTGTCAAAAAACTATCTAGCATTAATGGATTTTGACCAAAAACTAATCAGCTCTATGAGTGGCGAACACTATTTTATCTGAAAATTATATGAAAATCAGTTCAGCGGTTTGGGAGCTATCGCGTTACGGACAGAAATAATATACACATACACATACACACCCACACACACACACCTACACACACACACACAGACAGACATCACGACGATATTGCTAAGATAGCTCAAAATACACCCAAATATATTCTCGGCGTTATCTCAAATTTTTTTTTTCGTCGAAAATAATACCCTCTCTAGCCATTGCTTTGCGGGCTAGGAAGGTAAAAATACTTAAATATGGATAAAAATGATTTTCATGTGTCAAATTACGTATGTTTTGCTTTACATCATAATAGCACCCATTAAAAAAAAAATTGAATATTTCAAAGAAATGAATCCGGATTTACCGTTTTACTTAGAAGTATGAATGGGCGTATCCAGAGGGGGGGAGGGTCTCGGAGGCCGGGCCCCCAAATGCTTAAGATTTTTTTTAGAGATTTTCCACATATTTCCTGAATAAAAAGATTAAAGAGTATAAAATTCGCCAGAGGCCTCGCGCCCCCCCCCCCAAAAACTATCCCCCAACCAAAGTTGAATTTAAAAGTAAGTCGTCGATCAGCTGTCATCGTTTAATGTAAAATTGTCAAAATATTGCTTGGTACTATTACTGCCTGGCAAGCGCGAATTTTGACCTAAATTTAGGGGGGTAATGGTCGACGGAAAAAATATTTGTGCATTTATTTTTTTTGAGGGGGGAATTACCCCGTTATCCTTCTCAAATTCACGCTTTCTGCATTGCTTTACTCCAATAAGTCCCTAATGTATTTTGTGACAAATTTAAACATGACTTGTACAGGTTGGGCCAATTTCGATGTTTTTTGGGGATTTTAGGTATTTCTAGCAAAGATAGATAAAAGCAAGTGGACTGAGCTTGATTATCGAGACGTTTTCAAATATCAAAGCTGGTTTTTAATACATATGACCGCGTTTAAACTACGAGGGGTTTAACTTTTTAATTTACGAAAATTTAAATTTAACACGCTATAAAGCTGAAATTTGGCATACTGATAGAAATTGTGACCAAACCATTGGAAAAAATCAAAAAACCCGAAAATTCTAATTCACTCCTCTCCCCCATACATGTAAAGTTATGTAAAAGTAACACTGCCCACTTCCAGAGGCGCTAGAGAGCTGAGCTGTCAGACTGATAGGAAATATGACAAAACTATAAGAAAAAACTTAAAAACCCCAAAATTTTAATTTACTTCCCTACCCTATAAATGTAAAGTTATGTAAAAGTAACATTGTCCACTTCCAGATACGCTAGAGAGCTGAACTTCGGAAGGCCGATAGGAACTATGATAAAACTATAAAATAAAATTAAAAAACCCCAAATTATAATTACCTTCCCTCCCCTTTAAATGTAAAGTTATGTAAAAGTAACATTCTCCTCTTCCAGAAACGCTAGAGAGCTGAGCTTTGGAAGACTGATGGGGACTATGATAAAACTAAGTATAGTAAAAAATTTAAAAGCACCAAAATTTTAATTTACTTTCCTCCCCTATAAATGTAAAGTTATGTAAAATTAGCATTGCCTATTTCGAGGAACACTAGAGAGCTGAGCTTTAGAAGGCTGATAGGAACTATGATAAAACCATAGGAAAATATTTAAAAAAACCTCAAACTTTTTAGTAAGGCATTGCAAAACTTTTGAATAATATTCCTCACATTTTACTACTTTAAAACTTAAATATTATCCAAATCCTTTAAAAAAGGAGTGAAATCATAACAAAAACATTTCATGTAAAAAAAGCCAAGTACGCGAGAGTGGTGTTCCGTTAAAAGAATTGAGATAAAAGTAAAGCCAAGTTCTCCAATACAAATTTTAAAATTAAAGATTCTCACTAGTTTGGAAATGTTTTTGTAAACTTGGCTATTACGGCTGCAAATGACTCTTAGGCACAGTGCTAAATTGAACATAAAGATATTATAATTTTGATATGACTTGGAAATAATAAAGAATGTCAAAGCTGCAAATTGACAGTTGGTCTCTCCTCAGTAAACACCATATTTCCTATTTCTTTTTTCAGATACCGCCATGATCATTTCATTTCATGTTTATGCTCGGGCTGAATGAGGCATAATGAGGCCGAAACGCTTCCCCGAGCTACCTTTACCTCTGAGGACTTGCCCGTAAAACTTTTTTGTTAAGACTTTTTACCTCGTGAAATTCCTTCAAATTTAAAAAAATCCAGGGCTTAGGCTGTCTTCTGGGAGCCGAAACGCGTCCCCAAGCTAATTTACCTCTGAGGATTCGTCCGTGAAACTTTTTTGATAAAGAATGTCATTTACAAATTCTGACATCACGTCAACATTTGAGCCTTGTGATTCCTGGTGGTTTTATTAGATTAATACATAATATTCGCGTTGGGCTGTGGCGTGGGCAAACACATCATTCCTGTATATGGTTTTCCTGTTTTAAACGGCTTAACTAATTATCACAATTTCTTTTTTATTAATTTTTTTGTTACGGATAAATATATTTTTTTTTAATTCTGTCATATCAATCATTTCATAAACATTGCAAACCCAAAAATATATAAATTAAGATAATGTATTAATTTTTTTTGCATTCCATAGAGTGTATTTTTGACAATATCCTTTTAATGTTTATCGGATCTATGTGTAGAATTTTTGACAGTAAGTAAACCATTTTTCAACAAAAATTGTATTTAGGACTTTCAAGCTATGCAACTTTTCAGAGATCACAAAACCTGAAAATGTGTTTTCCAAAAAAAATAACAGCAAGTTTTTCTATAATGAAAGTATAAATGTTCGGTTTTTTATTTAAAGACAGTACGTTGTCACCATTAATCTTTTCTTACAAACTTTTGCAACCTTTTAAAGTTGTTATATTTCCTAAAGTGTCCCTAAATAAAAGTAAAACGTTGTTACCTTATATTTAATATTTAAATTTAGTTAGATAAAGCTATTGTTGCTTATAGACTTAAGCCATACGTTATCACCTTAATAAAGCCGGCAACAGTGCCTGAGGTGGCAGAAAATGGCACATATTCAAAGGTTGTATATCGGTCTGAGGTCTACGTTCGGACCACGTATTTATCAAATATTTGAAAAAAAAATATTTACCCCTCTTTTGAAATTCTGGTAAAGAAACTTCCCCTCATGTCATATATGCACCTATATATGGGCTAACACCACTAGAAATAGGTGAGGTCAGGTCGTCATATCCTTAACGCCGAGGTGACAACGCCCAGTGCTTCAATATATATATATATATATATATATATATATATATATATATATATATATATAGATATAGATATCCGCTGATCGTTGTGACATCCAGGCGTAAAAATTTTAGATATCTTGTGACATCCTTCGACGCCGTGATATCCAAATTCGGATGTCACAACGTTTTTCCATGTTTTTGGTACAGTCCTGATGGTAGGTCCCGGGTGTACCTAAATTAAATGGATGTCATAGCATACCATGAGTCTGATGAAGAATACAGCAAAATTTTTAAAAAATTTTGACGCCAAAATTTCCGTGTATATTGGCGTGAGTATATTCAAGAATCGATCCAATTGATATTCATCACTCTGTGACATCCAATGTATATTTTCTTCTTAATTGCACGCACTTGTAACATCCGTCAAAGCGACAACCTTGCATTATGCCTATTTTATTAATTAAATTTGGTTTATTTTTTATTTTGGAGCGGCTGTTGCTATGTGGTCCAGCGATTCACTTGACTTACATCTTTGTAAAAATATTTAAAATTGTTAGCATAATAAATAATGTTAGCTAGCTTAGTGGGAACATAAATATAAAATATAAATAAATATTTCTTCGTGTACCTCAGAGCAAAAGTGAATTAACTAACGGACTTGGATAGGGACTTGATACTATTTGTGAAGTGCTATCTCCGTCCTCCTTTTTACCACGTAGTTAAAGTCAAATGAGTAAAAAGAGCGCTAAATTTTAATCTAGCTAGTGATTTATAATAGTATATTTTTAATTCTATTCAGTAATTTTTTTACAAAAACAAATCTGCTGAATTAAATTAGAATTCTTATAAATCAATCAATACATATATACCGGGTGGGCCAAAAAAAACCGCACAATTTTTTTTCATTATAACTTTTGAACTATACCATCGATTTTAATGGGACAAACTGCGCTTGGCAGAGAATTAATCAGAGTTTTGACTAATTATAATTATTTGTCAGCGATCTCAAAATCCAAGATGGCGGACAATATTAAAATGTACCTTTTAAAGATGCTGGTTTATTCCTATGTTGCAAACACGTTTGAATTATTTTTTTAAATTAGTAGAAAAGCTGCGTTCTCGCCACGCACAAGGTATGAATCAGCAAAATCGGTTTGATGGTTCTAAAAAAAATATTTTTGTTTCAACCATTGTTTTGAAAATTATACGATTGCCTTGCCAATCATGTCTGCATTTATTTCCTTACAAATGGATTACTACTGAACCTTTGACTTTGATGAAATAAAAAACATCCTGGTGAGAATTGATTGTTTTTTAAAGATCATGATCAAAATTTATCGCCATTTTAAAATTTAAGATGGCGGCCAGAAACATACTTGATTCTTAAAAATGGTGGGTTTATTCTTATGTTCTGGAAATATTTTAGATTCAAAACACTACTTTTCCCGCGCACAACAAGGTACAAATTAGCAAAATCGGTGCATTGGTACTCAAAAAACCTATTTGTGTTTTCGTCATTGTGTTACAGATTATACGATTGCATTACCAACCCTGTCTGCATTCATTTCCTTATAAATCATTATTACCAAACCGATTTTAGTGAAATAAGAAAAATGATGGCGAGAATTGATTGTTCTTTCAAGGTTAAAATCGAAATTTGCCGCCATCCTAAAAGTTAATTGTTCCTTCAAAGAGGCACTTTTCTTCTAATTTTTCGAAAATGTTTTAGTTTTTTTTTTATTAATTTATTGGAAAGTACTACTTTTCTCCCGCTTAATAAAGTACAATTTAATAAAATCGGCGAAGTGGTTCTCACAAAATCTGATTTTGTACAATTGTTTTACAAGTTATGCGATTGCATTGGCAATTTCTGTCCGACATCTTAAATTCTAAGATGGTGGCAAATTTCGATTATAATCTTTAAAGAGCAATCAATTCTTACCACGATTTTTTGTGTTTCACTAAAATTGGTAAAATTTATAAGAAAATTAATGCAGACAGGATTGGCAATACAATCGTAGAATCTCTAAAACAATGGATGAAACAAAAATAGATATTTTGAGAACCACCACACTGATTTTAATAATTTTTACCTCGTTGTGTGGGGAAAAAGTAGTGCTTTTTCATAGATTAAAAAAAATCTGAAACATTTTCGGAAAATAAGAATAAACACGCCATTTTAAAGAATCAAGAATAATTCTATCCGCCATCTTAAAATTTAAGATGGCGATAACTTTGATCACGATCTTAAAAAAGCAATCAGTTCTCACCAGGATGTTGTTTATTTCCACTAACATCGGTTCAGTAGTAATGAATTTATAAGTAAATAAATGCAGACATGATTGGCAAGTAATCGTATAATATGCAAAACAAAAATATTTTTTTATAGAACCACTGAACCAATTTTGCTGAATCGTACCTTGTCGTGCCTGGCAAGAACGTAGCTTTTTTACTAATTTAAAAGAATAATTAGAACATATTCGCAACACAAGAATAAACGAGCATCTTTGAAAAGTACATTTTAATTTCGTCCGCCATCTTGGATTTTGAGATGGCAGACAAAAAATCATAAATTAGTCAAAACTCTGATTAATTCTTTGGCAATTGCAGTTTGTCCCATTAATATCGATTGTATAGTTCAAAAGTTATAATAAAAAAAATGTCCAGGTTTTTTTGGCCCACCCTGTAAAGGAAACGAGTTTAGAAACTGCTTAACCGCCCCCCTCTAATTGCGCCTCTAATATATTTATTTATTTATTTCCAAGGAGTAGCACATAAGAAAAATTCAGAAGAATAATTTAGGTACCTAAAAAAAAGTTACATATGGGTTAGCCGATCTGGAAAAAAAATATAGATATAAAAGAAAAGAAAATGGGAATAAATTGCTAGACTGAATAATGAAAATCTTATATTTTTATTTTATATTATTTGCATAATAATGAAGGGCCTTAATTCTGCCAAAGTGGCGCCAGCGTCAGTAAATAAAACAAATCCAGCTAGGTATAGAGCTACATAATTTATCAAAAATTCGCTGAACATAGGTAAGTACCTAGTCCAGATTATCTAGATTTTTTTTTTTTAATCTAGGTACTGTAGTCACAGATTTTACTGGAATATCGGCCATTTTTTGTGTACCGAGCAAAGCCGATTAGTAATCAGTTTCTATGTGACTGTGCTTGGGGGTGCTTCGCACCTCCCTGTTTACGTCTTGGAGGTGCCCTAGCTAAGGACACTCATGGTAAAGGCAAGCTTTATAGGAAGCGACGCTAACGTCAAGCTTTCTATTTTTTGGTTATTATTTTTGACATGTTTTCCTCGGTTTCGCATTGGCGGTTCTGTTTTATTTTAAAGATGTTGTTTTAAACAGTATGAAGGTACCTAAACTATATATATTTATGTAATTAAAAAGTTATGCTGCAAACTATCTTGAAACTGTATCATTATTAAATAGATCTTTAGACTGTGTTAAAACCACATTTTTAAAATAACAACGAGCCGCCAATGCGAAACCGAGGAAAACATGTCAAAAATTATAACCAAAAAATATAAAATCAGAGTTGGGCTTCGCTACCTGTAAAGCTTGCTTGACGATGAGTGACCTTAGCCCCTTACTACCCCCGTAGTGGGCGACCCTGTAGGTATTCTATTTTTGCAAACGGACGGTCCGCAATCGGCCAGCCCTGGGCTGAGTTGAGTATGTATACTTCGATTTAAATTCGTCTCTCTGTGACATCCACACTTACATAATTATGTTTGCGTTTTATTTGTGACCCAACGTAGAAATCGAGCAAAAGCTGTTCCGGCAAAGTGTTTTTTTGTTTTTAATCAAAGTTTATTGAATTTAAAGGTAAGTAGATCTGAAGCACGGCAGTGCCTCGCCAAGTTCGTGCGCCGTAACCATCTTTTCCCATAACATTTCAGCCGATATTTGACCTACCTAAAACTCTACTTCGGAATGAGCTACGAATCTCAAACTTTGTACAGTCATAGATCGCCATGGAGTTAACAACTCCTCCAAGTTTCATGGAATTCCATAAAGTAGGAAAGTAGTTACGAAATTTCAAAAAACGTCGAAATTGCCACTTACTGACTCACTCTCTCACTCACTCATTCATGTATAGATCATCAATATTCTACTATACTTCCAGACATGCTACAAAGCTGAAATTTGGCAGACTGATAGAAATTATGACCAAACCCCTGGAAAAAATCATAAAACCCCAAAATTTTAATTTACTCCCCTCCCCTATACATTTAAAGTTATGTAAAAGTAGCATCGCCCACTTCCAGAAATGCAAAGAGTTGAGCTTTGGCAGACTGATAGGACCTATGATAAAACTATAGGAGAAAATCAAAAAACCCCAAAATTTTAATTTACTCCCCTCCCCTATACATTTAAAATTATGTAAAAGTAGCATTGCCCACTTCCAGAAATGCTAGAGAGTTGAACTTTGGCAGACTGATAGAAACTATGATAAAACTATAGGAAAAAATTAAAACACCCCAAAATTCTAATTTACTTCCTTCCCCTATAAATGTAAAATTATGTAAAAGTAACACTGCCCACTTCCAGAAACGCTAGAGAGCTGAGCTTTTTAAGACTGAAAGACAATATGATAAAACTATATGAAAAAAATTAAAAACTCCAACATTTTAATTTACTTCCCTCGCCTATAAATGTCAATTTATATTAAACTAACATTGCCCACTTCCAGGAACGCTAGAGAGCTGAGCATTGGAATGCTGATAGAAATTATGATAAAACCATGGGAAAAAATTTTAAGTCCAATATTTTCTTTTACTCTCCTCCCCTATAAATGTAAAGTTATGTAAAATTAAGATTACCCACTTCCAGAAACGCTAGAGAGCTGAGCATTGGAAGACTGATAGGAACTATGATAAAACTATAAGACAAAATTTAAAAACGCGACAATTTTAATTTATTTCCCGCCCCTATACATGTAAAAGTAACATTGTGCACTTTCAGAAACGCTAGAGAGCTGAGGTTTGGAAGGCTGATGGGAACTACGATAAAACCATGGAAAAAAATTAAAAAACCTCATAAATTTAAGTAAGGCATTGCAAAAATTTTGAACAATATTCCGCATATTTTACTACTTTAAAAATTAAGTATTATCCAATTCCTTTAAAAAATAAGTGAAATCATAACAAAAACACTTCATGTAAAAAAAAGCCAAGTACGCGAAAATGGCATTCCGTAAAAAGAATTGAGATAAAAGTAAAGCCAAGTTCTCCAATACAAATTTCAAAATGAAAGGTTCAGACAGACAAACAGACAGACGGCGCAACAAAAAAGTTTCAAAATCATCTGAAACGCCAAGATATATAAGCTCACACTACTATAGTATAGTAGTCGTGTGAGCTAAAATCGTGGGGCGTTTTGTGCCATATTTTCTTTGTATATCGAGAGCCCGACGTTTTTTTGACAATAATACTAGTATTTTTCGTTCATTATTGTTTTCAACTTATATTAAGAATTATTTTTAACTGTTTAATTTGAAGCGTGTTTTTTAGTTTTTTAACTATATTTATTTTTTACTTTTTAGTTTAATGTGCTGTGAAATCGTGTTTTTTAATTAACTATATTACGTCGGTATACTGGCAAAATACACTCAAAGTCATTTTTTTTAGTTTTTGAGCCATGGTGAAACCTGGCCGTTACAACCAAATTTAAAAAATACTTTAAATCACAGACTTCACAAAATCTATAAAATATTACTAAAATTTCAAAAAATAACTTTTTTTAAATAGGTACTTACATACGTTCTCCAATATTCAATGCATAAATAATGTAAAATTCAGGAGTTTCTCAATGAAATCAAATGTCTCGAATGTTGTTCCTAATTTCAAAACTTCTTAAAATGCAATTTTCTCAAAACTAAATTTTTAACTTAGTGTATGTTGCCAGTATACCAATGATTTATTTTCACAATAATACTAGTAATAATAAAAATAAATTATCCTGATCAGAATAATAAGAAAAACTTAATAAGGAATATTTCTTGTGGGGAGGGGAGCGAGACCTCATTAAGCCGTATTTTAACCTATTTTATTGTTTTATTCCTGAAATATATGAAAAATGTCTGCGAAATTATTAATCTTGGCGTTGTCACCGGTTCCTGAAAAGTGTATACAAAGTCTAAATTAAATTTGTTCGTTTTTGCAAAATTCTTATGCTTGGGGGGGGGGGCGGGTCCCCGAAGTACAACCAAGGGTGCGCCTGGAAAATTATTGTATGGGTGCGCCTGGAAAATTATTGTATTGTCACCGGTTCTTAATAAGTGTACAAAGTTTAAATTAAATCTGTTCGTTTAAAGTAGGTCAAAATCTAGTCCAAAGAAGTCAGTTTGTATACATACCTACTTTTATGCCCGCAGTAAGAAAAACGATAACTGCAATGGACTGTAAATATTTTAATTAAATGAAGCGCGAACAAACATAAATATATTGATATGAAATTACGAAATAGTCAAACGTCCATAGGTTAATTGTTGTGCCACACAACGGTAATCAGAATCAAAGGCACTCACCAGTTTGCAGCCAATTTCTCCACGTTCCAAGGGGCCCCTGATTGGATCTAATGATGTCACCACGTAGCTGAAGGGCTGAAGTTTCTAGTTCTATGCTTCAGTACACCAAAATCGAGCACTTTCAGGTGTAGATATTTGAAATAGTTGGAGAACGAAATTAACACGCCATTTCTCTAGGCGATTGACAAAGGATCTCTCTGGTTGTTGGTGCGCATGTCTAAATACGCGAAATGCGCTCTGTCCTTCATACAACTGTGTGGTTTTAAAAATATATAAACAACCGCGAAATTTAGCGGGAGCTAACATAACTGCCCTCCAAATCACACAATTTTAGAATCTCAACCGGACAGATATAGATATAAGAAAAAGAATCGACCGATAAATATAAATGAATGAAAACAGATAAGTATCGTAAGTTTATTTAGAGATAACGAAATCCCGAAAAAGGCAAAACAAACAAACAAAAAATTCAAACAAAAAGAAATAAAAATAAAGAAAAACCTATTGTAATCCCGGTAATAGGAAAAAAAAATTAAAATTATTTTTAATTTGGCAAGAGGCACAGTTTTATAACTGGCCGCTTATAAACACCGGTAACCGTTTGTACCGTCGCAACACGCACCTGACCGTCCTCGCCGGGATGCAGTTCGATGACCCGACCGACCGGCCATTTCAAAGGTGATTGAATGTAATCACTTGTTATGATAACCAAATAATTTAATTTGATATTTGGGGACGAATCAGTCCACTTGTGTCGCTGTTGTAGCGTATGCAAATACTCTATAGAATACCGTTTCCAAAAATCATTATGTAGTTTTTGGATTAGTTGCCATCTCGAGAGCCGATTTAGGGGAACCTCGGACAAATCTGACTCCGGAATTTCTGAATTAAGGGGTTCAAGTGTCAAAAAATGCCCAGGGGTAAGAGGTTGAAGATCGTGTGGGTCTGAAGAGGCAGGAGATAACGGGCGACTATTAAGTACGGCTTCTATGCGACAGGTAAGGGTGGACATCTCCATGATAGACAACTTCTGGTCGCCGACAACTCGAACAAAGTGAGTTTTAAAACTTTTGACGCCAGCTTCTGCCAGGCCATTGAAATGTGGACTGAGAGGAGGTCCCAGATGCCAACGAATAGAAGGTCTGGTGGCAGCACTTCTTGCGTAATCAAGTAATTGGTTACGAAACCCTATAAAATTACTGCCTTGATCTGACCAGCATTGCGTCACGCTTCCGCGTCGGGAAATGAATCGATGGAATGCACCTACGAACCCTTCGGTGGACAGTTCCATGGTTAATTCCAAATGCACGCAATGTGTGGCCGTACAGACAAACACACAGACATACGATTTGAAAGCTTTACAACCACGGTAACGATGAGGAATCACAAAGAAAGGTCCACAAAAGTCGATAGCTACACTCGAAAAAGGTTTAAGTTGATTGATTCGATGAGCGGGAAGAGAAGTCATTATGGGCGGTCTGTAGGGTTTAGGGTTGATTCTAAAACATTGCAAACACTTGGATATGGTTCTTTGAATTGCCCGTCTGGCAGATAATATCCAAAATTGCTGTAAAATCAGATTATGTAATGTTTTAAACCCAGGATGAAGGTATTGTCGATGAGCGGACTCGATAAGAAGAGTAGTTAAACGATGGTTATTTGAAAGTAAGACGGAGTGTTTTGCAGAATAAGACAAAAGGTCAGATTTTTGTAATCTGCCACCGACTCTAATGATACTATTTTCATCAAGAAAAGGTGAAAGTTTTCGAAAAGGTTTCGGTATTGGTTTATCCTTAGATAACGCGGAAAAAAGCTCAGAAAAACAAGAACCTTGAACGCGTTTGATAAGAAGGTATAACGCACTTTGCATCTCACCGGTGGTAGGAAAAACAATATTCTCAAAAATAACTTTTTGGTCCGGCGGCTCAGTGGGTTTTTGATAGGAATGGTTTTGAAAAAGGTTAACTATTCGAAGGACATAACAAATGATACGTTGAATTTTTGATATAGATGAATATTTGATAAGAAGCTGATCTAAGAAGTTAACGTCAATTATCGCATTGCAACAGACCTTTGGCTTTTCCTCCAGATTAATATCTCCAAAATCAATCGGCATTTTTGATTTATGAAAATCGGGCCGTTCGTTTTCGGGAGACCACAAAAACGACGGTGCGTTCCACCACATGTCATGTGACATGAACTGTGAAGGGGTGGCCCCTCGTGACGCAATATCGGCTGCATTTAAAGCAGAAGGAATGTAGCGCCACGAGTTTAAGGGAATGATTTCTTGGATTCTACTGACTCGATTTCCAACAAAGGTTTGCCAGCGATTAGGAGGGGATGAAAGCCAGTGCAATACGACTTGCGAATCGCAGAAAGTAACGATATTTGTAAAAGTTATTTTTCCTTCATAGCTAGATAAAACGAAGTCAATTAATTCGCTTAAAAGAAATGCGCCTAGGAGTTCTAGCCTAGCCAAAGTTTGTGACTTTATAGGCGCGACCCTAGATTTTGCAGATATGAGAGAAACAGATATATTATTCTCCTCCTCTACACGAAAATATACGACGCCCGCGTAGCCTCAAATTGAAGCGTCACAGAAGCCGATGATTTGACAGGTATTGGTTTTTGACATTTTGATTTGTCGGGGTAATTGAAAATTGGAAAGAAGCGGGAATTCAGAACGAAGTTTGTTCCAAGAGTCGATGATAGAAGAATCTGGTTCATCGTCCCAGCCTATTTTTGATATCCACAACTGTTGCAAAATAAATTTTGCTTGTAGCAACAAGGGACAAAGAAAACCTAAGGGATCGAAGATTGTTCCTATGATAGATAAAATAGCACGTTTGGTTGGGGGTTTTTCCTTCATTCGGCATTGATAAGAAAAAATGTCGTTTTTTTAGATGCCATTGAAGTCCTAAAACTTTGATAAAGTGGGGTTCCTCCTTGTCGAAAGAGAGAGGCATTTGACGATCGGACTCTGGCAATGTTGCCAATAACTCGGGACAATTTTTTAAGTTCAAATCCTCCCGACTTCAACAAATCATTGAGTTCTGTTTGAAGGGAGAGAGCTTCAGAAAGCGAAGGGCTAGTTCCCAAGAAGTTTTTAGAACAGTACTAGCCATAGGAAAACGTTCCTTTTCTCTCTCTGCCAGCTCATTTAAGGTACGCATGGCTAGAAAAGGTGAGCATGTCATGCCAAAAGTGACAGTAGAAAGTTTCCACACTGAAAGTGTGTCCTGTGGAGAAAACCTCCACAATATCCTTTGATAAGGACGGTGATAAGGATTGATAAGGACTTGACGGAACATCTGTTTGATATCAGCAATGTAGGCAATAGGATTAAAACGAAACGTAAGGAGTAAAGAAGCAATATCCTTTTGAAGTTTCGGTCCAGATAACAATGTGTCATTGAGACTAATATTTTTTGGGGTGACTGCCGAACAATCCCAGACTACCCTTAATTTTGTACTTAAGCTTTCCGGCTTTAGTACGCAATGATGTGCTAAAAAACACGATACGTCGACTTTTGGTTGACTAGATAAAACTAAACTCATATGATTAGAATCGATATAGTCTTGCATGAAACTTGAATAGGCAGTGTACAGATCAGGATTTTTGATTAATCTATTTTCTAGAAGTAAAAATCTACGATAAGCTTGCGGATAAGTATTCCTAGGTCAGGGTTTATTTTATCTTTAAACGGAAGATCTACCATGAATCTACCGCTCGGTTGCCGAACTACACTAGCAGTAAAATTTGATTCTGCCTGTTTTTCTTCCTTTGATAAGATTTGTTTTTAGGCAAATCTTCGATTTCCCAAAACCTAGGGAGAATGACCTCTGAAGGAGGTGAATGACTCGTTAAAAAACAACTGGTTCGTTCCGTAAGACTACCTACTTCGTCAACCTTTCCCATGACGACCCAGCCAAAGATAGTTTCAAGGGCTGAAGGCTGCCCTACCTGTCCAAGAACCCTGCCCTCCTTGAATATCTGTGCGAATAGCTCGCAACCAATAACTAGGTCCACAGGTCTAGATTTGAAATAAGATGGGTCGGCAAGTTTAAGGTTTTCCAAGTGTTTCCACTGATTATCGTTCAAAGTTAATGTAGGCATATTGGAACATAGTTGTGGAACAACAATTGCTTCGAAATTAAGTAAAGGAGTGACTTGTCCTTGTGGCTTAATGTGACATTGAACGAGCCCTTTGGAAGTAAAAGAAGACATCTGATTTAATCCGAATATTTCAGTGGTGTAACTTCGCCTAGGAAGATTAAGACGCTGAATACACTTTTCACTGATGAATCCTGTCTGTGATCCAGAATCAAGCAATGCCCTTACAGGTTGAAAATTTCCGCAACCGTCCATAACATCTATTATGGCGGTGCATAAAAGAAAGGTACCTGAAGGTCCTGAGGTATTTAATGACACATGAAGATTATTGACAGGTGGTGTGTGAATGACAGGACTAGTATCTTGGCTTCCAGACTCTTGATTAGTTTCTAAGATATGAGTTAAAGTGTGGTGCCTTTTACTATTGCAAGTCCTGCATGAATATTTTGATTTGCACGTATCTACCCCATGCAGGGGATGAAAACGCGCTAGACATAATTTTTTCTGCTTGACGAAAGATAGGCGATCGATAGGTGAGAGATCAAGAAATGTTTGACATTTCGAAAGCACGTGACCTTGATTACACCGGAAACATTTTATTCCCGTACTTGAATTAGTTGAGGTGCCAGCCAGTCCTATAAAAGGCGAATTGGATGATTTATAGGTAGGCTTTTGCCCAAACTGATTTCGCATAGAATTTGAATTTTGATAGGTAGGCTTTTGCCCAGACTGATTTTGCATAAAATTTGATTTTTGTATAGATAGGCACTTTTTTAGTTGCTGTTGATCGAGGAAATGATTCCAAAACTTTACATCTTTTTTCTAGAAATTGAAAAAGTGACTGAAAAGTGGGAATTTCGGTATTAGTATTGGCGTGACTCATTTCGAAATTTGAACGCGTCGGAATATCCAATTTTTCTAACAAAATGAAAAAAATAATAAAGTCCCAACTGTCAACGTCAAAGCTAAGTGATTTTAAAATTTCTAGGGATTCAGAAAAGATGTCAATTAAATTACGCAATTCTTTTGCTGACTCGTTTTTTAAGGTGGAGTTCATAATTGTGCTTAAAGCATCATTTGCGAGGTCTCGCTTGTTTTGATATCTATTGACTAATTTGTCGTAAGCAATTTTATAATTTTGATCCGATAAGCTAATCCCTGATATCAATTTTAAAGGCTCATCCTCGAGATATGAAAATAAATATTGAAGTTTTCGAACGTTACTTAGACTTTGATTTTGATCTATAATGTTATTAAAAAGATCGAAAAAGCTTGGCCATAATTTTTTATCACCTCGGAATATGGGAATACCTAACTCTTTGAGTTTTGGAGTTTCAGATTCGTTTTGTCGAACATATGATCCCGAAAGGGTTGGGGCCTCCACCGGAAATATTTTAGAGTAAACCCCCTTACACGCATAAAAATATTTACGAGCTTCTGAAAGGATCGCATCCTGCGTTTTAAACTCCTCGTCGTCCGAGTCGTCTATCAACATAATGACGTCATTATGTGCCAGCATGCATTTATCGAAGGTTTCATCCAAATCGGAATACCTCACTTGAAACTCGTTTCTCGCTTTTTCATCCTTTTCCGCGGTCTGTGAAAACACATAACACTCGGTGATCGCAGAGAAAAAACCCTTGCGTTTTTGCACGGCTTTTTTGACAGACATGATTTTACCTTTGAAATGACGAAATTGTCGGTAAATATACAATTAACGCTAAATTAATGCTTCTGAAATAGAAAAATGACGAATTGTCGAAAATATGCACTAATTTATCGCAATTGATGAAAATTGTTTTAAATATCGAAATGATATGAAACACACCTAACACATAAATGAGAAATGTTGTTTGTTTTGTTTTGATTCCTTCGCTTTGTTTATACCACGCGGTACGCGAAAACACGTACTGCGCCGACAACTTTCTCTCGTTCAATACGATGCGAAAAATTCACCATTCAATGGCCGATTATAATACCGTCGTATGGATTTAATTTAAAATAATTCGGCTCGAAAGGAACACTTATGTTATGCCCGCAGTAAGAAAAACGATAACTGCACTGCAATGGACTGTAAATATTTTAATTAAATGAAGCGCGAACAAACATAAATATATTGATATGAAATTACGAAATAGTCAATCGTCCATAGGTTAATTGTTGTGCCACACAACGGTAATCAGAATCAAAGGCACTCACCAGTTTGCAGCCAATTTCTCCACGTTCCAAGGGGCCCCTGATTGGATCTAATAATGTCACCACGTGGCTGAAGGGCTGAAGTTTCTAGTTCTATGCTTCAGTACACCAAAATCGAGCACTTTCAGGTGTAGATATTTGAAATAGTTGGAGAACGAAATTAACACGCCATTTCTCTAGGCGATTGACAAAGGATCTCTCTGGTTGTTGGTGCGCATGTCCAAATACGCGAAATGCGCTCTGTCCTTCATACAATTAGGCGCTGACTCGTAACGTCACTAAAAAACTGCACCCCGACATAAATTATAATTATGGAACATACTCATTTGCATCTTTTTTTAAAGCACAGCAAATTTTTTTATTGCTGTCCAACTCATAGAGCTGCATGATGGACTCTCGGACCTAATTTTTCACCAAAATTAGAAAAATAGGTTTTGTAACAATATTTTGTTTAAAAATGGGAAAAATGTAAATATCAATCAAAATGCGGATCCAAAATGGCGAAGTTTCCTATTTATGAACCAATAGTATGAAATTTAGTAATTTGGAGTGTTAATAGCCGCTAAATATTATTTTTGACTTAAATTAAAAAAAAATCATTTACCAAGAGGCATCAAATTTAGAACTTTGGCGTGTCTTAAGTCGCTGATTATAATAATTATTAACTCAAATTTTAAAAAAATTACATGGCAGATCCAAAAGGGCAGAGTTTTCTATTTATGAACCGATATGTATCAAAATTGGAACTTTGTAGTGTATAAAACTGATAATTAAAATTTCTGACTCAAACCTAAAAAAAACATATTATGGCGGATCCAAAATGGAGCACGTTTACATTTATGAACCGATATGAATAAAATTTGGAACTCTACGGTGTTTAACGTCGCTTATTATAATTTTTGACTCAAACAAACAAAACTAGCACGGCGAACCCAAAATCCTTATTTAAAGTCAGGTTTGGTAACCTGCTGATGATTCAAAATAGAACCGTTTACCTTAAAAGTTTTTTTAACATTTTTTTTTCATAAACAATCAACCTATTAAAGGTAACTTCATCTGTAATTATTGGTTTTTGAGATTTTTTAGTTTGTATTTTTTATGGAGTGACCTTATTTTTTTTGATTTTTGAATATTTCAATTTTTTTTTTTTAAACAAGCACTTTTGTTAAGACTCCCTGTTTAGTAAATTAATAATATCTTTCATATGGGCAACTTGTGGCAGCAGATTTTAAAATATAATTTTTGAAAGATATGTACTCCTTAAGAAAATAAAAAATTCAAGAAAACGGTTGATGACTGAAGCAAAATTTTTGTCCAACATTTATAGCAAAAACCCTTACCATACCTGTCTATACATCAAAATTGATATCAAAATGTACAGGGATAAAATCTACCTACCTCCCTCGACAAGATTTATTTTATGAGAATTGTATAAAACATAAAATATTGTCGCAAAATGGCTTTAAATGTGAATCAAATCGCCATGCAAATATGGTACTTTAACGCGTTCCGTTGAAAGGAAACATGACACTTCTGAAAGGTGCGTCAATCAAATAATAGTTTTTTCAAGGCCTACTCGACTATCTACTCTTTTTTAGTAAAGATGTTCAAAGTTTCAGTATGTATTTAATTTAACCCTTTTTGACGAAAAATCAGGACCGCGAGCCCGCTGTGTGCTGATGGAAGAACGTCGATTGATATTGTTTGTCAAAATGACATCTTATAAATACTTCTATTTGCAAACGAATCCCAAGACTGTTTTAGATTGGGTGCGCCTGTCCCACTAATTTGAGTTAAAAAGAGAGAGTAAGTAGCTGGATGAAAATGTGTGAGTTTAGTAAATAAAACTAGTAGACCACTGTTTGTTTATTGATATCATAATTGTTTAAAAGTATTAGGCGCCCTTACTAATACATTAATATAAAAAGAGATGGTAACTAATCGGATAATAATGTGTAAGTTCAGTCAATGACACGATTAGATTAGATGAGGCTATGTTCGAGAATCCTATTTTGTGTCGGGGTGCCGTGCTACTTCACAGTCAGCGCTTTATTGTGTGGTTTTAAAAATATATAAACAACCGCGAAATTTAGCGGGAGCTAACACCTACCTACAAACATACAGGTGAAGCTAATAAAAGCGTGTCAAAAATAATAAATTACAAAATACGAAAACTTTTATTTAAAACTTGTAATTTCCGCACAATTTTTAATCTGGTAACGGAGTTTTCATTTGAAAAAAAAAATAAAGCGACCTAAACACCCAGAACTACTGCGTTTTTCAGATGGCTGTACGTAAATTTAAAAATTTCAAGGTAAAAGGCAGAAAAGCCATTTCGATATAGTAAGCCGATTTTAATGTGCAGCTACAGGTTTTTCAAAAGTCCGAAGAACCGAACCAAACCGGATAAACATACATACAAACAAACAAATGTCACAAAATATTTCTAAGTTATCTTTAAAAAAAATCCGTCGAACATAATACCTTTCCTAGCTTTTGCTGCATGAACTGAAAGTAAAAATTGGGACTGATAAAAACTGAAGTCTGAGTCCAAAAAGTTAATGGGAGTTACATACAAAAACGGACAACTTTTATCTAATTTGACCTACAAACTGTGAATATAGGGTACAATAATTAATAATAGGCTCATTATTTTTCAACTAAATTTAACTAAAGTTAAGTTGAATAGTTAAGGAATTTTTAAATCTAGTCAGATAAAATTTAATCTGACGAGTTTTTTTAACGTCAATTTGCCCGATTTGAATGAAATTTGGTACCTAGGCTGGGTCTTGGGTCAAGATAGTCCCATTTAAAAATGAACAAAATCCACCTAACGCAAGCCAAATAAAAGGGTGGGGGTAGATTTTAAAAATTTGAGTTTATGTGAAAATATGGCCTGTGTGATATCGAACGAAAGGTATGAGTCTGCAGTTAAACAAAATACATTTAAGTTTATTTTAAAAAAAGGGTTGGGGTAAATGTCAAAAATTAGAGATTAAATGAAAATATGGCTTGTGTAGTATTAAACGAAAGGTATTTGAGTCTGGAGTTGAATAAAATATATTACAGTTTTTAGTTATACTGTCATAAATAAGTTTAAATTCGGATCCTTTTACTATAGCAATAACCAATATTGCTGCGCTTGCACTAATTTCGTCTATAAAAGCCGATGCTGGATAATAGACCGGCATCACTCTAGCAAGTGATCAACCCAGTATACCACTGAAATACGTGGTCCCTACTAAACACACCAAGTACACCACTGAAATACGTGGTCCCTACGAACCCAGTACACCACTGAAATAATGTGGTCCCTACTTAACATACCTACGCTTTATGGCCCATAAGGCCAACCCTCTACGGCCTATAAGGTCTATTTCTTATGGCCCCCAGGTCAACTCTCTCCAGCCAGCATCCCTCTTTTTACATTATTTAATTATTTATAGCAATAACATCTATTCCTGTTAATCTGTTTTCTTATATAAAATACATGTATAAATGTGGATTCTTTATACTCAATTTTATTATTCCCCTAAATCCCTCAGTCACAAGGGCACTAAATAACAAACCTTGTGACATATATGGTAGAGATACCACTTGTCACAAATATATTCGTGACAATATTAGCATACACGTACACTATAATTAACGTACCTAGTGTGAGCGTAGGTGCCCATATATTAGCAGAGTATTTTTTTTAGTCCTTGCCGTATATTCATCTTGTAAGCCTATTATGACATCAATCACGTGCTTGTATATTTTATTTGTTATTTTCTTTACCGTGACATCCAGTGTATATTTTTCTTATTTGCATACATATACCTGTAACATATTTCCACACATTTGTGACATCCCTAACGTCTTTGTATATTTTATTTGTTATTTGTTTCCTCGTAACATCCAGTGTATATTTCTTATTTTTATAGAGGTACTTCTTACATCCGTTATTTTTATGAAACATTGGCAACATTGCTGGATGTCACAAGTTAACACAAATATTTAGGGATGTTACAACGTCAAAATTTTTTGTATATACAATGGACGCCACAAAGATATGAAAAAGTTTATTTCTAAATTTGTGAGTTTATACAAATATTTTTATGGAATTAAAAATAAAATATTTTTTATTACAATTCATACTTTTTATTTTTGGATAACACCAGGTTTTAAAGTGGATGTCACAAAAACCGACTTTTTGCTGGTTGTCACAAGATACAACGGTCGAGTATATATATATATATATATATATATATATATATATAGTTTTTTTTTATCTATTTCCCTTTGTATTTGTTTTCACCTTTATCAGTCTGGGAGAACGTTGGGAACCGGATGGTTTGTTCTTTCGCAGAGTGCAGAGTCGATGTACAGGCTGTGACTGACATCCTCTGGAACCCTACAGACTCTCAGATGCGAGCACTCATTTGTACATAGTACTTCGGGGGATTTTCCTAACAGGATACCTCGCTTGCTTATGCGGCATAGGCGTTGCCAGCGGAGTTGATCCTCTTCGCCCGCCTATAACCTTCCTTCTTTTAGATCCTATGTGGTATTGGGGCCCACCACATAGCTCTTTCCTATCTTTCACTTTCCTTTTTGTTTTTTTTTGTGTTATATGTTTAGTTTTAGGTTTATAGTAACTTTGTTAATGCTTAAGCATTTGAAAAGGTTCGTAGTGATCTTCTTTCTGCTAATGAATTTTGTTAGATACCTTTGTGTTAAGTACTCCTTAGACACATCAAGTACATAATTTAAAATTTTAGTACCTTTTTTTGACTAGTTGGTTTTATTTGCAGTACCCTAGACCCTACCGACTTTGGCTTTTACAAATAGTGCCCAAATTTTGCCTCCGAAAGGACGTATCATACGCGCAGATATCATAGTACTGTGAACAAATGCCAATGGTTTAAATATTTCTCTGGGTAAATTAACCTTATCTATTGTATAAAGTTTTTTTTTCGTTTAAATAAAAAAAATAACTCCATTATTTTTTTTTTTTTTCCTCGAAGTACTTACTTAAGAAAAATGCTCCAAAACAAGGATAGTTATTTAAAAATAAAATATTCTTTATTTTATTTTTCCGAGGTTATGAACCTTTTGTTTTGTTTTGATTTCAAATTGCAACTCGTCAGCAAATTCCCATTCGGTCAGCATCAATTGACTTACCAAGGAATTAGCTGCCGGTTGCACATATTTTAACGCCTGCTTGCACTAGACTGTTAATGCCTGTTTGCACCCACCAACCTTTGTGTCCGGTCATGTTTTCTTGCTAGAATAAATGGAAATCGGTCTTCGATTTTCGATGAAAGAATCCAATATATTATTCCTTCTATTGTTATTCGTATTCCCATCTGGTTAATAGCAATATTTCTCACTGACTACTTTTTAGATCACCGTCGGTGAACAGTCCCTCTTGTCTCTCGAAAACGCTCGTTTTGATTTGACCATACCCGAGACTATTCTGTGAGCATACTTCCAGTGACAGCACTGTCTTTTTATTCTTTCCCTTCAAAATTTTCAATGGTAAAAAAGGTTATAAATTTTGACCGTTCGTTTTTCATAAATTAATTTATGGCTTAAAAACAGTAAAAAATCTTTAAATATTTACAACAAATAATTCGCTGGTGTGTGCACTATGTGCAGAAATTTCTTTTGTGCCTCGATTGATAGTTTTGAGTGAGAAATTCATGGATGAATTTCTGGCTGCCCCAAACAAAGGGTGAGTTATATATTTTTTCTGTTAATTAATTATCTGCATTTTATGTCAAGCTATTATTTCTTTTATCTATTGGCAAATTTTCTAAAGGCCATGTATCTTTAATTTAGGGTTTTTCGTCCGGCTCTCTCTCTACCCTTCCTCGATCAGAGTGCCCTCGTGTTCGTCGTCACAACCTGCCTCTTATAGATCTCCTCAACAGAGACCTCTTCAACAGTTTTTCTTTGACGTTCACTCTCCCTCCGGTACCTGTTCAGCTACAATGACCTGCTCTATGGCTGACTTATTCTGCAGATGCCCTAATATGCCTTGCGGAGCCCTGTCCTGCCTTATCCTCTTTGGGACACAAAGGCCTTGATGGTGGTAGCAGTTTTCAGGTGGGATCACTCCTTTTTTTTATAAAATATATATTTTTAAATTAATTAGGCGGTTTCGCTCCATAATTTTTGATATCCTCATAGTTATTAATATTAAAGTTAATATTGTATGCGCTCGCTATTTGGCCACGTATCGGATAAAGCAAGGGTGATTAGACTTTTTTTTATGAACAATTTTCAATTGTGGGAATGTATATAACTAATTTGTTTATAATACAAAGTTTTGAAATCAGTTAAAGTGTATTTCTTTCAAGGTACTAAATTATAAAAAGGTTGAAGTTTTCTTAAAACAACACTTGGTAAATATTAATAAATATATTTCCTTTTTTAATATTTATTAAAAACTTCACTTCAACTTATTACCAAAAAAATGTGGCGCTCAAATAGCAGAAGAGTTTCCTGATCCACAACCCAATGTCACCGGACAAATGAGCAGCCGTACGCACTTTGCAAAGTATTGTTGGTTTGTCCTGGCAACAGAATAAACAAATAATGCTGCAATACTATACACATATAGTAGAGTAAATTTGTAGGGTATTTCAAGAACAAGCTGCAAAAAGGGTATATTTTTTTATATTTGGCATGATGGTAGCTAACATCAAAAACTAAATTTTCAATCGAGGATCCCTTATTTTCCAACATCAGAATCCAAGATGGCGGCTGTCAAAGTTAAGAAAAAAAATCAATTTCCTGTTTTAAGAGAAATTAAATTAATTTTGATAAATTTACTTTAAGTGGGACCCACTTTATTCAAAAATGTAAAAAAAAATTACACCTGTCACTTTCAAACAAAATGGCGGCTATATTTTAAAAAAATGGCTTTTCTTGGATATTTTCTTTAATTTTTGCGCGATATTTATGTTTAATACCTCATATTAAAGCCACTGACCAGCTCTTTAAATTTACTGAAAAAAAATTATAAGTTTCCCAGCCGACACAAAGATGGCGCTTAATATGTCAAAAATAAAAGTGACCTTTATAACCTATAGAACAAAAATTTTTTTTGGATTTTATCAATAGTAAGCCATGTTTTGTAAAAATTTACAAAAACTTACAATGTGACATTTAAAATTTTAAGATGGCGGCCGAAGTTCAAATAAAAAAGTTATTTTTTTGTTCTTGTTTGACACAACTATTATTGCAGTGTAATATATCGATTTATACTAAATAGGGGTCGCCAATTTTAAATATTTCATAATAAATGACACATGTCTATTATTAATCAAGATGGCGGTGTTCAAAATCTAAAAACAACAATATCTTCTTAGTTTGGTAATTTTTTTTACCAACATATGTAGTTTTATATTACCCTTACTTAGCTTTAAATTTTAATCTACAAAAAAAATATAACTTATTTATTTTTTAAAGATGGCGGCCGAAGAAGTAAAAAAAAACATTTTTGTTTATTTTTTCGAAACTTAACAAAAAAAACTGGAATAAACAAGACATCTCGTTAAGAACAACATAGATATTTTAAGAAATATCAAAAAAGTTGACATATGTCACGTGCCGGGTGATTTGATTGAATTGACCATATTTTACTTAATTGCTATCTCCGTTAATATTGATCTAACAGTAGCGTTTAAAATAGCAAAGTTAAATAATTTTTCCTAGATTATCAGAATCTGATGCCAAAAATGACATGTCATACACTTGTCAAACTTTTGACATATGGTTTATTTTTTAAAATAAAATATCCTGTATATAATATTTTTTAGGTGATAAATCACATTTTTCTGATTTCAAAAATATATAATATGTTGACATTTAGTCCAGCCGTTATTGAAGTATTTGCAAACGCGCCCCTCACTTTGGTGGTATCTGGGAATCAGGTATAAAATCTGTTAAGACCCATTTGGTTCGTGTCGTGGGTTCCCAGATACTTACCTATAAGGAATTGTACACGATTTTATGTCAAATCGAGTCAATCCTTAACTCACGCCCTTTGACACCTATGTCGTCCGATCCTACCCAAGTAACATTTCTTTATTTATAGCAGAAGCTAAAAGGTTGCCAGCGCCTTTCCTTAAAACCATTAGTTTCAATGTTTGGTCGCTAGCACGTTCCTATTACGCTTATATACCCCTTAGACCTCCTAAATGGGACTCCCCAATTGGTGGTGGCAACCTATGTATTAAACTCATTATAAAACCATAAGAAATAAACGCTAGCTTCGCCATCTAGCGGTTCCACCAGTATAGAACCTTTTAGAGCCTAAAGCTATTATGCCAGGTTCTAAAAGCAACTCAGAAACGTCCTCTATCCTGTTATAAAACTAGATTTGGTAATTTGGTATCCTAGCAATTCTGTTGAATACCATAATACCTTTAGAGTAAAGAATTTTTCCTATAAAAGCTTTAGCGATATTTTAGATTCACAATGGCTATATAAATAAATTTAGGTCATAAAATTGCCAAAAATGTCAGAGTCCCAAAGTTATTATATCACATAAAAATATACCTATATATGAGGAGTTTGTCATTTTGTGGATCATCAAATTGCCTGCCAGACTTATTTTTCTGATAAAATCGTATCTGAAAAGCTCTCAAAACAAGCGCGCCAGCTCACAAATGCTTTTTAATAGTTTTTTGATAACTAAATAACAAATATTTAAAATAAAAAAAAAATAATTTACACTATTCACCATTAAAAAAGTCTGTTTGGTTTACATAAATCAAAATTAAAGTAAAATTATTGTTAAAAAACACTGCTAAAACGACTAGATAAATATTTTCTGTTTACAATATTTTTAAAATAATTCTATATACGCCATTATCGTTTTATAGTGGTCACTTGGTTTTATTTGTTACTCTGCCGCAACAAGGATTTTTGAGTGCGCTTATGAAACCAATAAAAAGAGAAGGTAAACATAGTGAACATAACCTCACTTAAATTTTTTGTATTTGTTTTTTAAACTGTTGTGTTAAATTTAAATGTTTTTTATCGTGCAATTTGCACACAATCAGGAGGGCCAGTGCAATAATATCCGTTGTGCCTGCAGGTTGGAGGGAAACCTCTTATATTGGCCGTTTAAACAGGCCTTATCTTACCTTATCTAGGCTTGGGTGCCCTACCCAGGAGGATAATAAATAATCAATCTTGCAATAGGTAGGTACCAATCTGTACTAGTACTAGTAAAAACTAAAATACGAAAGTATTTATTTACTTCTGTTAAACAAAGTTTTATATGACCGCCTATTTAAATAATATTTAATATGCAGCTATGGGTAACCAAAAATACAAAAGAATTAAGTTTACCTTTAAGCCTTCCAATAAAACCTGTTTAAAATGTCTAAAAGTAATGGCAAAAACCAAAAGTTTAAAGTTTATATTTACCACTCTTAAAAACCTTAAGGAAACTAGGTTCTATATGGCCGCCTATATAATCATATTTACTATTAAACTACTGGTAACTACAAAAACAATAGGATATAAGGTAACCTTTTAGCTCTATTATAAAACACTTTTGTTATGACCTAAAGTAATGAAAAAAACTAAAAGACCAAAGTTTTTATTTATTTCTTTTTAAAAACTTTAGGTAAAAGGGTTTTATAAGACCATCTTTATAAATCAGAAATCAATAAAACCAAAAGTATCTAAAAGGAACAGAAGAACACTTTTTGGTTGTATAACACCTCTCTAGGTAATTGGCAATATAAATTACCTTTTTGTAGCCAAATTGATCCTCAAAGCCATAACAGCACCCTCTAAATAACCTTGGAACCAAATTAATGAAACCTTGAGTGGTAATAATGTTACTTGGGTAACGACCTGCAGGTTCTCACAACCGTTGAATTTTTAAGTAATTTGCAAATCCGAAACAAATGGCTAGAACCGGGAGCAGAACCGCAAATAGGCAGTCTTGTACTCGTTAAAGATGAGCTGTCTCCACCGTTTCAGTGGAAGACAGGTCGTATAAAAGAACTTTTTAAAGGACCTGATGGTAATGCCAGGGTAGCCATAATTCATACAAGTCCAGTTCAGTTCAACGCCCTCTTGTCAAATTATGGCCTCTACCCATTGAAAATGATTCACTTGCCGAAAATGATTCTCATTTTGGTGGGGAGTAATAGTTAAGATTTTGCAATGTTATTGCTTTTGTAAATAATTGGTTTTGAATAGCCCTTATAATTTAATATTTTGGTTTGTTATTTTGGGTATTAAGCCTTATACACCCTTGTGAGGCATTTTTAGAGATATATTTTGTTTATTTTTATAATTATTAATAATTTTTATAAAACGCGCGCTTTTGAGTCAGCAATGAGAGTTTTGACAACTCTGGCGGCTAATCGACGCGCTTCGATATACGCATGGACATGCGCAAGAGACACTTTTGAACCGACACATTCAATCACGACACCGCGTGGCAACAGATTCACGCATGCATCGCTACTTAATTAATTTGAATAATATTACGCTCATTTTATTGCTATAATTACAATTTATAGCCATCAAAACCATATTCGCCTTACTGAAGAAACGCTTTATTATTAAGAACTTTGTTGTGTTGTGTTAATGGGGAACTGCTGAGGGATGGCCATCCAAGAATGGGAATCAAGGGTAAGTCGCTGTTGAATAATTTCTCATTGCTGCGCTTTTAGAGGGAGCACTTTTAAGGGAGTTTTAAACTCATAAATTTTTTATGTATCTTATAGATTAATTACAGTCCATCTTTTCTTTAACCCATTTTGAATTATCGAAGGTATAAATTGAGTAAAACTCAAACAAGGGGATACTTTAAATGTAGGTAACTATCGACCCATAACAATCATACCAATTTTCGGGAAAATTTTCGAGATAATAATTAAAAAACAACTTTCCGATCACTTTGATAAACATCTTTTGTTGCACGAGAACCTGTATGGTTTCAGAAAAAACGGTTCAACGACTAGAGCAATCCTGAAGATTGTGGATGATGCTGTCGAAGGGCTGGATACAAAACAGCACACAAGGCTTAGCCTGTGTGACCTCCAAGGCCTTCGACTGCATCAGCCATGATATTCTACTTTAAAAGCTACAGTACTATGGTGTCGATGATTTGACACTTCAACTCTTTCAATAATACCTAAGTAAAGGTCCATAGCGGCGTGCCCCAAGGCTCAGTACTAGGGCCTTTATTATTCATTATATATATTAATGATCTGTTATTTAACTTTTTAGATAATGAATGTGTTCATTTTGCAGATGATACCACATTGAAAGCAACTGACACAAATATAGAGATACTTGAGCAGACTTCACAAACACTACAACTTAAAGCACAAGGCAATGAATTGATATTAAATCAAGAAAAAACCCAACACTTAACAATTTCGTCAAATAGAAGTCTGTAAAAATACTTGGTATAACTGTAGATGATGCTCTCTCATGGGATCCTCATGTGTTACAGTTGAGGGGTAAACTATCAAAATCGATTTTCTTAATCCGAAAGTTAAGATATTTTTTGGGTTTAGATGTCTTAAAAAATATGTACTTTGCTCTATTCCATTCCCATATTAATTATGGGGTGTTACTTTGGAGAAACTCAAGTAAAGCTCATAAAATATTTATCATGCAAAAAAGAGCGGTTCGAGCCCTTAAAAACAAGGGAAATAGAGAACTCTGTCGACCACTTTTTGTAAAATTTATAATTGTGACACTTCCTTGTCTTTACATTTATGCAACCTTACTTGAAATACATTTCAATCTAGATAAATACCAACTTCAGTCGGGTGTCCACGGGTATGGAAGAAGAGCTGCCAGTGAAATACGTATGCCTCGACATAGACTAACAGTTTGTAAAAAATATTCCCTAAACTTTGAGTTATATAACCGCCTACCGGTAAAGTTCAAAAATCTCAACTACAAAGATTTTAAATTCGCCATAAAATGTTATTTATTAAGAAATTGTTTTTACACAAGAAAAGAGTTTTCGGAGAGTTTTTCAAGAGGTGAAAAATAGTTTCCTTAGTTTTATTTTTATTAAAAATTTTCTGTGACTTTTTACATTTGAATGTAATTTTGTGTGTAAACAATCTGTAGTGTGCTATACATAATTGTAATTTGTAACAATTCTTTAGAAAATTTGTTTTTTGTAAGATTGACGTGCTGTAATTGTAATTTTCAAAAAACAGTCAATAAATGATCTAATCTAATCTAATCTAGTAATACTTGTAGCTATACCTTTCACAAATACAGAGCGATTTCAAAAATTCTTTCTGCGCACGCCTTAAGACTTTTTTCCAACATCATTTTACTAGTTTCCGCCTCCCTCTCCCTCTCGTCACCCCACTCTCCTTATTAGTAATAATTGTAGCTATACCTTTCATAAATATAGAGCGATTTCAAAAATTCTTTTTGCACAGGCTTTAAGATTTTTTTCGACACCATTTTACTAGTTCCCCCCCTCCTCTCTCCTCCCCCACGAAGGTAACACTATTCGTGTCCGTAGAAAATCTAGACATAAAAGTACATGGAGAGGAAGTAATCATCGAAAAAGAAATGATAAAGAATAGTATTAAAAAGCTTAAATCCGGAAAAGCTAGCGGACGTGGGGAATATATGATGAAATGCTCAAATATGGATCAGAGAAACTAATCGAAAATCTTACATATATTATCAATCAATGCATAAACGGACATCCAGTGCCCGATGATTGGAAAATTGCATTCATATCCTCAATACATAAAAAAGGAAACAAGCTGGATTGCAACAATTACAGAGCAATTTCAGTAACCAGTACTCTAAGTAGATTGTACGGTAGGATTCTTAGAGATCTAATAGAGAATGATTTTCATGAACAAGAAGAAGAAGAGCAAAGTGGGTTTCGCGCAGGCAGATCTTGTAGTGATAAAGTTTTTTGTCTTAAACAAGTAATTGAGAAAAGGAGCGCCAGAAATATAGAGACTCATGTTACCTTTGTGGACCTACAAAAAGCATATGATACCGTTCCAGTAGAAAAATTATGGACAATGCTAGAGCAGACTAATATCAATCATACATACATAAAAGCGATAAGAGAACTATACAAAGGGTCAAAATCTAAAATTAAAATTGGAAATCGACTATCGAAAGAATTCCTGGTAACGAAAGGCTTAAGAGAGGGATGTTGTATCTCTCCAACTCTTTTTAAAATATATATCGCAGTAGCTCTAAAAAACTGGAAACGCAAAGTACACGGCAACTTAACGACCGATTAACCATATACACACTACATTTTGCTGACGACCAAGTAATTGTGGCTAATGATAAAGAAGACATGGAGTATGTGATGAGAAAGTTAACGGAAGAATACCAAAAATGGGGGTTAACAGTGAACGTGGACAAGACACAGTACTTATGTATTGGAAAGGAATCAAGTGAATTAGAACTAGAAAATGGACAAACAATATCTCCATGCAATGAGTATGTATACTTGGGTGTCATATTTGATAAGACAGGAACAGACTGTAAAGAACTGGAAAAAAGAATAGTAAAAGCAAAAAAGGTTATTGGTTGTCTTAACAGTATTTTATGGAGCAGAGAGATAAAAAAGAATGTAAAATTTAACATATCTGAAACAATGGTTAAAAGTACGCTGTTTTATGGAATAGAGACAAAGCAAAAATGGAAAGTGTCGAAATGGATGCAATAAGAAGATCAATGAGAATATCCAGAACAGATCATATAAGAAATGAGATCATAAAAGAAAGAATGGGAATCGAGGGAAGCATAACGGATGACATCACTAAAAGGCAACTAATATGGTACGGCCATGTACAACGGATGAGCGACGAAAGATTACCAAAGCAGGTCCTAGAATGGCAACCAATAGGGCGCAGAAAAAGAGGGCCTCCTCAACTGGAATGGCAACAGTCAATCCAAAGATCAATGAGTCAAAAAAACCTGACGGAAGATGACTGTCAGGATCGAATGAGGTGGAGAATAGGCATCGGACAACGTAGAAAAACGTTCTAAACCGACATAGTGTTAGTAGAAAATCTACACCTACTTTTTAGATAAAGCTAAATAAATACTAACATTGCCATTTCTACTGGGGATTTTGTGTAGTAATTTCTTTCCTACGACCACATATGAAAATGATGGATTTCACACGATTTGCATCCTCAGAAAACGTTAAATTTCACCCGTGTACAGAAATTTTTCCGCACATGTGTGGAAAAGTGTTTAAACAAAGAAAAATGATGGATATTTACATTTTTTGGATATATCTGGATTTTATTCAACTTGAAGGAAGTTTTTTTTGAGAAATTAGATACACATCTAAGTAGGTAGTTTTTTATATATTTATTAATTTATTTAAATATTATTAGACATTATTATTATATTATATTTAACCTAAATGAAAATTAAACTACATCAATAAATAACGCCAACAAAAGTTTTAAAATCTAATTTTTTTTTCGTATAATCATAAACTAATAAAATAGACAACCAATCCAAAATGGCCCGATTTACCGAAATCTCATACCAGATGGCCATACAGGACGGTGTAAATATTCATTGTGAATTGCCTCCTCTGAAAGAGTCGGCGGTGTTGCCATACCAAAGACAATTATACCAATCTACTTTATAATCGTCCTACTTTCCCCCGCTTATAGATTCCTTTTTCAAGACGTGGACATTTAGTGACTTGGCGTAAACAACCCGGAGCGCTTGGCAATTCTTCCGCTCTTTTAAATGAGGTGCATTAAAAAGAGAGAGCCTCTCGGGCGGCCCCGTGGGTTTGCTCGAACTCTATTATGAATGAGGTATTTAGAATTTGGTAGGTATACGGTTTAATTTAATCAAATATTATTCCTTTTCGAGCGACTGCCTATTTATTATAATATGCTTAGGCCAGAAACTAGTTAAATTCTACTTAGTGCAGGCGCTGTAGATAGTTGAGTATGCCAAATAAGAGGAGCGCACTTTGACAGTGGGTCAAGGATCTGGATGTTGCCAAGCCAGGTTTTGGTCCAATTTTTTTTATCCACCCTCCTCTTATATTCGTGTTCGAATTTCTGAAAATTTAACTATGTTGATGCCCTAAAGCCGCAATGACAGAGAAATGAATCAAAAATATTAAAAACCTAAGCTAAAAATAAAATTATATTAGCTTTTTAAATTTTAGCTGCAAAAACCCCCATATCCCCAAAACCTAAAATTTTTAGGTTTTCTTCAAATTTTCTTAAAAACTAAGCTTCTTAGTGAAAAATATGTAATTATCTTAATTGTAGACAATAAAATTTCCTTTTCAACGATATACAAGTCAGTGGGGTACGAACAAAGACAAACTCTCCAGCGGCGTCCGTTTATTGAGGTAATGCAAAAAAATGAAAAAAAAGAAACATATACATATTATCTGTTTTCCCCGATTATATTGAAAACCAAGCTCTCTATTAAATATTCTGTCCTATAGTCGGTTGTAGATAATGAAATTTCCTTTTAAACGATGTGTAACAGGGCAGGATTACTTTTATTTATAACAATATAGGGCCTTGTTTTACAAGTTTTATCCAATTTTCTCAAAAACCAAGCTTTTTAGGAAAAAACATATTCCACACTTTATTGTAGAAAATGAAATTCCCTTTTTAATAGTGTATAAGTTTAGTGCAATCAGATTAACAGCAAACTCTCCAGCGGCGGCCGTTTTTTGAGAAAATGTGAAAAAAATAAAAAAACTACATGTTTGACACAAGTTCTGCCCGATTATCTTAAAAACCAAGCCCTCCAAAAATTGTGCCCCATAGTCGATTATAGACAATAAAAATTCCTTTTAAACGCCGTACCACAAGGTAAGGTTTATCTTCACAATAAAACTTCACAGGCGTCCGTAATTAAAACCAATTTTTACAAATCACCAAACAAATTAATTTTGTTACAGGTTTTATCCAAGTTTCTTAGAAACTAAGCTCAATAAAAAAAAGTGTTCTAAACTTTATTGTAGAAAATAACATTATCTTCGTAAATGGGGGTCATTTACAAAATTAATAAATAAAAACATTTTTGTAACATGTTTCACCCGATTCTCCAAAAAACCGAGCTCTTTATCAAAAAATGTCTCTTATACTTGATTGTAGAAAAAAAAATTCCTTTTCAACGATGTATAACAAGGTAAGAAAAGTTTAATTTTTAAAACTTTGGGGACGTTCGTAAATTAAATCAATGTTTAAAAATCACCAAACAAATTAATTTTGGTTCGATTTTTTTTAAGATTCTTAAAATTTGAATCAGTGGCGTGAATTATGGCGCAGGATGTGGAGAAAAGGTGAGTAGTAGGATCACCTTTGCTGCTAGAGCCGTACCTAGAATCTTTTTTCGGGGGGAGTTTCATCTTTTTTTTTTGTGGAGGAGGGATGGAAGGACAGGTACACGGGGTGCAAAGACTATCAATGCAGATCGCGGGTATATTGTGGTGCTTCATTTGTTAATTTTTAAAAATTTATTTTATTTACAAACGCCCCTGAAGTTTTAAAAATGAAATTAATCTTACAGTTATATATCATTTAAAAGAAAATTTTATTTTCTATAAATCAGCTGTCAAGCATATTTCTTATAAAAAGCTTAGTTTTTTTGGAAAATCGGATGAAACATGTGACAAAAATGCTTTTTTTTTTTATATGACCCTTATATCTATACGAACTTCGCTGGAGAGTTTGTCATTAACCAAATCTCACTGACTCATATATCGGTAAAATGGGAATTTTGATTTCATCAATAAAGTTTAGAACATTTTCAATTGGGCTTAGTTTTTAAGGAAATTGGATAAAACCCGTAAAAAAATTAATTTATTAGTGATTTGTAAAAATTGATTTTATTTACGGACGCCTGTGAAGTTTTAATTTAAAGCTAAATCTCACTTTGTGACACAGCAGTTAAAAGAAAATTTTATTGTCTACAATCGACTATGTAACATGATTTTTGACAGAAGGCTTAGTTTTTAAGGTAATCGGGTAAAACATAAGACAAACATGTGGTTTTTAATTTTTTAAACATTTTCAGAGAACAAACGGACGCCGCTGGAACGTTTGGTAATACTCTGCGCTAGCTTATACATAGTTAAAAAGATAATTTTATTTTCTACAATAAAGTGTAAATATCTTTGTTCCAAAAAGCTTAATTTAGTGATTTTTCAAAATTGGTGTAATTTACGGACGACCTTAAATTGTTATAGATAAAAGTAATCTTACCTTCTTATACATCGTTTTGAAGGAAATTTCATTGTCTACAATTGACTATAGTACATAATTTTTGATAGATAGCTTAGTTTTCAAGAAAATCGGTTAAATCATGTGATAAACATGTTTCTTGTTTCCATATTTTTATATCACTTCAATTAACGGACGCCGCTGAAGACTTTGTCATTGGTCATTTTATTGTCTATATTAAAGGTAATTACATATTTTTCCCTAAGAAGCTTAGTTTTTCAGAAAATTTGAAGAAAACCTCAAAATCTCAGGTTTTGAGGGGTTTTTGGGGGTTTTGCAGCTAACAAACTAATAAAGTTTTATATTTAGATTGGATTTTACACATTTTTGATTAATAATTTCTCTGTCATTGTGGCTTTAAGGCGCCAACTTTAAATTTTCAGCAATTCGAACACGGCTATAAGAGAAGGGGGGATAAAAAAAATTAGACCAAAACCTGACTTGGAAACATCCAGATCGTTGATCTGCGACCTTTTGTCAGCTAGAATCAATTGTCAAACTGCGGTTGTCATATTTTGCATACTCAACTACATACAGCGCCTGCACTAACTCGTTTGTTTCGGCTTAGGCGTTTACATTTGGACATATAAATAATTGTCTATATATATATATATATATATATATATATATATATATATATATATATATATACCGGGTGGGGCAAAAAAACCGGACAATACATGAATAAACGAGCAACTTTGACGAGTGCAATTTAATTTCGACCGCCATCTTGGATTTTGATATGGCGCGGCGGACCGAAAAAGATATTTAGATAAAACTCTGAATAATTCTCTGCCAAGTGCAGTTTGTCCCATTAAAATCGATGATATACTTCAAAAGTTATATTGATAAAAAATTGTCCGGTTTTTTTGGCGCACCCGGTATACATAGACTAATAATTTCTAAAATCCAATAAATAATCAAAAATATCTTTGATTTCATAATATATGCCCAAGAAGAAAGGGTAAAAAAGACGTTGGATGGTTTTTAGATCGAGTGGCGCACTTTTTACACCGTAGCGACTACTTAAGTGTTTAATTAATAAAAAATTTTAATTGGCAGAAAACTGTCATTAGCATTAATGTAATTTGATCAAAATCTAATCAACTCGTGAGTGTCGAACACTATTTTACCTGAAACTTTTATGAACATCGGTTTAGTGGTTTAGGATCTATCGTGTGACGGAGAGGCATACGCACACACACAGGCAGACATCACGACGATATTGGTAAGATAGGTCAAAATACACCCAAATAACAAATTTTAGGCGTTATCTCAAAAAAAATAGTTTCGTCGAAAATAATACCTTCACTACCCATTGCTGCGCGAGCTAGGAAGGTAAAGAAATATTTTCAGGGGAACCAAATTTAACCGCAAACCAAAAAATCGCTTTTCAATTTTGGCCAAACAGTTTAAAAAATGGTTTTGAATTTAAGCAGCCAAAATCTTTGAATTTGCCCGACCACTATAAGACTTGGATATTTTTTTATAAAAACTAAAAAATATTCAACTTTAGATGCCTTCTTGCTATCACCAAATATATTTTAAAGAATTACACTCTTTTAAGGCTGGTCTATAATTGTAAAATAAAGATTTTTGCAACCCAGTAAAATGTTCACCATTTTGGATCCGCCACTCTTGAAATAAAAAATGTAAATGAAATAAAATTTCGGACTTCCATTCAGTTTAAACTTGATAACGGTTAGAGATACTTACTAACCGAAACGTCGTGTTTTAAAATAAATTAAGACATTGGAAGTCCGAAATTTTATTTCATTTACGTTTTTTATTTCCAGTAAAATGTTATATCATATACAGAAAGAATTTTTGAAATCGCCCTATATTTGATAAAATTATGCGAATATGGTTTTTGAAGAGGGTGTGGGGGAATGACAGAAGAGGCGATGGGTGGAAGCAGGTAGGACTACAAAGTAGGAATTAGTAACGTAAAGTAATTATCCGATTGCAAAATGATAATTAATTATCCGCTTGCAAAATGATTTTTAGAATATTTTTAGAAAAGTTAACCGTTTTCAAGTTATTAGCAAAAAACCTTCAAAAAGCACGTTTAATGCGTGGGAACACCTCCCTGCCAGGGTTGGGGGGGGGGGGTGGTTGCCTTTCGTAAAATGTTCGAACGAGTCTTATGTCTATTCTATCCATAACAAGTGTGTTGCTTTTACCAGAAACGAGAATAATATAGGTAGTTTACATTAAAAGCGTCTAGAGCGACACAAACATTTGAGCGAACGTTTATTTGAGCATAGAGAACTAAATACAATGTAAGATACAAAAAAGCGCAAAGTAATTAAATGAAACTTTTGTTTGTTAATTGTTTTTATAAGAAGTACTTCATATGCAATATTTTTTTCCTACCACTACACATGAAAATGATGGATTTCACACCATTTTCATCCTCAGAAAACGTTAGATTTCACCTATGGACAAAAATTTTTCTGCTCATAAAAAAGTACTTTTCGCACATGTATGGAAAAATGTACAATGGCGCTAACTGCCACAATGTTTTTCCGCACATGTGTTGCAAACTATCTTTCCACACGTGTGCGGAAAAGCAGTTTCATTTGATTTGTGCAAAATTTAAGACCAATTTTTACAAAAACTAATACAGTTTAACACTTACACAAACTTCAAAATTCAAAATTTTTATTAACGCATATAGCATTTACAAATGTCAAAAGATTAAATTAGTTAACAGCAAAATTTAAAATACTCATAAAAAAACAAAGATAAAATTTAATCAGCCAATAAGTTCTTGAATAAACCACTCTATACAATAACTGGCGATGAATGATGACAGACAACTCGATAGAAAGTTGCTTTCTTACACTCGCGTGTTGTTTCAAACGGCTAGCACCTCGTTCATAACATTCACGGTCATGTGAAATTTGTCACTCTCTTTTTTGTCTCTTGTTATGTAATAGACTATTTTTTTTGTAACCTTACCATATGAATAATAAAGTTACTCATTTCTGACCTTACTAACTAGAAGTCACAAAAAGGGTCCACTTATTTAAAAAAAAAAGAATGAAACTGGGCCTCCTTTCAAGGGCCTGTCCAAATTATTTTTTGTTGTTTAGGGATAAAAGCACAAGAGATAAAAATGTAACTGTTTATACCTGGGATCAAAAGTGATAAATCAGGGATAAAAAATTAAAATCAGGGATGAAAAGTGATAGGTCAGGAAACACAAACCAGGTTTATAACAGACGTAAATTTAAACTGCGCATTTGAAATATTTTAGACAAGTCATTCTTATTTGATAATATAAATAATCGTTTAACCCTATTTTTTATGCACCCCACGCTTTTACCTTAGTCTGTTAAAAGTCACGTTTGTGTACTTAAAATTTTCTAGTTTATACAGCTAATGAAACCGTTTAACTTAAAACTGTTTACCTATTTTTGAGTTTGATGTTTGGCTCCACTCCACTTACCTGTTCCAACTTAATTTCTAAAATCCTAAATTAAAATCAGCCACGTTATATACCCCAAAGTATTAAATTTGATACAGATATCGGTTGATAAATGAATTTTGTTTTAAATTAGTTTAAAAATTGTATTGAGTGATCTTAAGGACCACAAAGTAGCAAGTTTGAATCAAATCAATTAATAAATACTTATGAAAAAATTTGCAGCCGCCATGTTCATTTTTGTAAGTTTCAGTTTCCGTATTTAATACATACTGGTTGATAAATGGGGAATTCCGCCAATTGTTTTTTTTTTTAAGATTGATTAAAATAAATTGAGTAGGTGGATAGACTCCGACAATTCCCTCACTCATAAAAATGTCTAGACTAGAGTTTTTCCAAACGTTTTCCGAGTTTTCCGAACATTTCACGAGTTTCTATGGAAATTGTTCGAGTTTTTTCCGAGTGTTTTCGAACAATTCCTGAGTTTTCCGAAAAAAATTTCAAAGTTTATTCCAATATTTCCGAGTTTTTCAAACATTTTTGGAGTCAATTTTCAATTTCAATTGAATCAATTCAATTCAATTTCAATATATTTATTTACCACATTCTTTACATAGAAATGAGTTTTATACATCATACCCTTAAATAAGTAAATATATCATGAAATATACATTGCAATGGTCTGTTTGTACCTACATAAATGTAATTAAGCCCATTTACCGGAATTTAACAAAGTTAAAAAATAACAAAAATAATAATAATTGTGACAAACTTGATGGATTCAGGAAAAAGTTTTTTCTTAATATTTGGTTTAGGGTTGTTTTTTAGACTAAAAAAAAGTTTAAATTTTTTTTTATAAATAAAAGTAGAAATAAATAAATGCAAAGTAGTTATACTACTACAACGAAAAAAAAAACAAATAATATATAAAACTAAAAAAAAAGTAATGAAATATTCTTGAACACCAGTTTCTAGTTAGGTATCTATTTATTTATTATAATTTTGGATAATTTTGAAGTAACCAAGTGCATATTTATTTTTTTAAATAATATTTTTTGACATTGTGTTTGAGTTCAGATGGTAGCAGGTTAAAGAGTTCTTTTCCAATGTATGTATAGCAGCTTTGACCAATTGTTTTTTGTTTTCTTGGTAGTCCACAACAAATTTTGTGTTAGGAATATGTGGGATTTCTGGAAACAGTAGATTATTTTGACCTAGATAGAGGACAGAATATTTATAATAGAGTTGTCTTAAACTGAGTAAGTTTCTGCCTTTTTACAAATTTTGAGTTTTTCTAAACATTTCACAAGTTTTCTTTGAGCATTTGCTGAGATTTTCGAACATTTTCAGTTTTCCAAAAATTTTCCTAGTTTTTCTGAACACTTTTCCAGATTTCCGAAAATGTTCCTAGTTTTTCCGAGCATTTCCCCAGATTTTTCGAACATTTTCAAAGTTTTCTGAAAATTCTTTTTTAAACATTTTCCGAGTTTTTCGAAAATTTCCCGAGTTTTTTTGAACTTTTACAAAGTTTTTCCAAACTTTTTTCGAGTTTTTTAAACATTTTCTGTGTTTTTCCGAACATTTTTCCAGTTTTCCAAAAAGTTTCCTAGTTTTTCTGAACATTTTCCGAGGTTTTTCGAATATTTCTAAAGTTTTCTGAAAATTGTCCGAGGTTTTTTGAAGATTTTCCGAAAGTTTCCCCAGTTTTTTAAAACTTTTCTCGAGTTTTTTTAACATTTTCCAAGTTTTTGCGAACATTTCGCAAGTTTTATGAAAATGTATGTTTCCGAACATTTCCCAAATTTTCCAGACATTTTCCGGGTTTTTCCTGACATTTCTCATGTTTTCTTGAGTTTTTCCAAGAAATTCCTGAGTTGTCCGAAAATTTTTAGCAACAAGTTTAAGGACTTTATATGTGTTTCTGGCCTTAACTCTTGCAAGTCAGAAAATATATCTACTTTTTCTTACCTACATATCTATGCCCTCCACTGGGCAAGACGCGTCCACCCCTAACAAAGGTTGCATGTATACTGAAAGCAGTGACTGAAAGATTTTTCCAAATGATTTTGAATTAAATGAAATATCGGCAACACTGCACTATGGAGGCAAAAACGCTTCCTCTTACTTTTTTCCTATGTAAATTATTGCATAAGAAAAAAAAGACAGAGCTAGAACCGAACAGAACCAAACCATTCATTTGGTTACCTGCTATTATAAAACGAATAGGGAAATCAGCGCCCTCACCGGTCGTCACCGGCTGCGTTCAAAGGTGCAGAGTGCGTGAATTTTATAGTATGCTATTGGCCTAATGTAAATTCACTGTCTACTATATTATACTCGTTTCTGGTATAATTATAAAAATTAAAAGTGAATTGATTGTTAGAGCAATGAGCAAATTGAACTGGAGCATTGTGGATGCTATTTTCCCATGCCTCAACAACAGATTGATTTTGTACTTGATTTATTGGATCAGTAGTTTTATTCGCCACTTCAATAAGAATTGGGCTGGATTGCCTTGTTACAGTTGACTGTGGTGCTTGTTATTGAGTCTGACTCACAGTGCTGGATGAGCTTGCTGCTGAACATTTAATGGGGCTTTTTGATCTTACCGCTCCCATGATTTTATTTGAAATAATAGTCCTTTTCTGATCTGATTCATCTATATACCCCTCTGCCACTGACGATGACTTCCAACCTACATGCATTTTCAGTGTTTGGAGGTCACCACCAGCATCTACCAAAATAGTGGCAGAAAAGCGTCTAAAGGTGTGTCCCGTTTATAGTTCTGGGGTATTCAATTTTAGAAATTTTGCAACGACTTTTGGTACATTGGCGATTTTGTTGACACCAACCACCTGTTTTGTACATCTTTTATTTCTATAATTTAGGAAAAATATTTTTTCTTTGGTTTCTGGCCTTAAATCCACATACTTTTTGTATAAATCATAAAATTTTCCTGTTAGGTTAAAACTTCTGCTAACTTTATTTTCAGTGTTATTAATATATACAATTGCTGCAGAATTGATATCTTTGATGTCATCTACAGACAACTGAACCAACTCCTGCTTCCTACATGCCCCTGATATTCCTAGTACCAGTGTCACCTAAAAGAATTATTTTAAGTAAGACTTAAAAGCATTACTTGAAAATTCAAAGAAAATTTAATTAATTTAGGTTTATTTCTGATTTGATTAAGCATAAAAATAGGTATTTTTAAACTTACTTTTTCAAATAAAAACTCATCATCAGAAGCCTTTGTTAAAAATTGTTCGACTTGCTCTCCTGACAAGGTTTTCGCCTTTTTGGGTTGGTATCCATCTGATTTTCTTTTCAGATGCTCTCAGTTTAGCATATTTTGAAATGTCAATATTATGGTTTGCCAAAATTGTACTTTTCAGCATGGAATACTGACTCCATAAAGTCGGAGGTGAGAATTTATGTGATGCTTCATCCATATATGCAAGTAAAACATTTTCAGAGAACGATGTTTTGATGTCTTTCATTCTTCTCCATTTAAGCAAGTTGTTGTAGCACTTTTCATATCTACATTTTGATTTTTGTGGAAGCAATGTTAATGAAGTTGCCTCTGCAGCTTCTTGGATTGCAGGTGGAGAACTCTCAAATTCAAAATCACTGGAATCATTTGTGTTTTCCATGATAACGTACACACAGGTGCTTACAGACAAAGCCCCAAATTAAAAACGACGCGACCAAGGAAGCCATAAAAAATGGAGGAAGGTTGGATTTTGTTTTTAATCAACAAAGCTCAAAGCCTCCTTGATACATTTAAAAAAAAAGTTGGTAGGTAACAGAAAATTGCACTTAAATGGTGTTAACATGACTTACCTGTAGGGGTATGGACTCCTCGAAAAGTACTTGCTTTTTCTACACACACAATATAAATCCGTCTTTAGGCATATAAACTACACCAAAAAAATTAAAACAAAAACAAACAAACAAATTAAACATAACCTCACCATGGGTGCGTTCGAGTTGACGCTCGGAGAACGCTCTTTTGCGTTCGAGATGCCACCGAGCGAGCCCTCGGGGCACGCTCAATATTACCCCGAGCTTAAGGATGGAGTAAAGCGAGCTTATTATTACATTTTATTACGCTTGTTTTCATTAGAATTATGTTTCCAAGATTCTGAGGAGCATGAAGAAGAAAGATCACCAGGGTGCACCAAATTTTCCGCGATACAAAGCGCTAAAAATTATCCACGATTGCCCAGTGAGGCCTTATCCGTCGGGCAGCAGTTCTGTAACCATATTATGGGGGGTAATGGCAAAGCGGTGACCGTAAATAAGAACACAGGAAAAAATCGCATTGGAAAGAAGCACACAGGAAAAAAAACGCACAAAAACAGCGCACAGGTAAATGAGAGGTTTTGACTAAAATAAAGTTGACTATATACAATAAGAATGTTTTATGTAAAAAAAGTCACTACAGAATAGGTTGAAATGGTTTTATTACCTACTTGATTATCAATCAACTTAGTCCATAAAAAAAAGAGTAATTGACTATTTCCTTCAGAAAAATATTGACCAATAAAATTATTGTGGCTGGCATATTTAAACCAATAGGGAACGAATTACAGCGATAAATTGCACTAGAGCAAATTATCGGTAATTTGCAAATTATCGCTGTACTCTTCCGTAATAAGCCCATTTTATTTAAACTCATTTTTCTTTTCTAAACTTTTGTCGCTTTTTTTTATGTTTTTTGTTTTTATGTTTGTTTTGTTTATGTATGTTTATGAACCAAATTAGACACTTTTGATTGGAAACTCTCTTTTCCTCTAGCTAAAAAAAGCTTACATATTTGTTACGAACCCGATTTCCGTAAAAAAAAATATTGCCGAAAACAAGAAATAGAGTGAAAATTAAAGATACAAATAATAAAGATATAATGTGAAAATTAAATTAAAGATCGTTTTGTTATCCGTCACCATCAGTGGCGGATTCAGAGGGGGGGAAAGTGCCCACCCCGAGAAATTTTAGCTATATACCCAATATTTCTAAAAACTGAGGTTTTCACTGCTAAAAATAAATAAAATTTGCATGCGGCCCCTAAGGGCGTGTTTATTGTTATCGAGATTGTACCACTTTTAATGATATTGGTTCAAAATTATGTATTTATTGTAAATCTGTAGCTTAACACTGGAACATTCTTTGTCTGAGCTGCCACAGACTACGTGTCAATATAATAACAACAAATGTAAAGGGGAGTGTGGTAATTATATACTATTTCTACCCCAAAATACTTTAAGAATATACAGCTTTTTTCGCCCTTTAGAAAAAAAAATGTCACTTTCACCTTAGAGAATAAGTAAAAAATTAGGGTTGAAAAGTAAGAAATCAGAGATAAAAAAGAAGAAAAACTTGGAAGAGTCCAAAAGTGCGAAAAATATCCTACAACAAATTGTGCCCTTGCTACACTCATGTATAAACTTTTTTAGATAGGGTTTTTTTTTATTTACAAACATTTAAAATGCACAAATAAAAAATTTTAAGTTGAAAATTTGTAACCGGTGAATGCCTTTTCCGTTCGAGTCGACCACGAAAACCAGGGCGTTCAGTTCGTGACGTCACTACGCCTCGCTCGCTTAACGAGGTTTCTACTCGAACGCACCCCATATGCCTGCCGGTAGGTTTTTAAAATTATCGGTGAGCTTGGAGACAAACCAACCACCGGGCACATGACGTCATTGCACTGCACAGTGCGATAGGCAACACAGAGCGCCCCTTAAAACCTAGAAAAAACTTGAAAAAATTATATATTTAGCATTTTTTAATTTCTGTTATGTGTTTCCTTTGATATCTCACGTAACAGGGCAAAATTAACCTGACTGTAAATAAAAACAAAAAATGAGAAGTGCCAGCTTGACACCACGATCTACCGATAACCAAAAGAACTTCTCATTTTCTCAGAGCATAATATTTGACTGAAGCAGACCTAACCGCCATATTCTGTGTATCAGAGTAGCCAAAACAAAACATGTAAACACAAACTGTTTTTTTTTATTTGAAAAATAACAAAAACCAATCAAATTAGTGACATGAATCTAGAATTACTGAATAAAATAAAACAAATAATGTTGGGACGAGGTGAAATTCTCCCATTTCATTGGTATGTATGTACCTTGTTGTTGATTTTGATATGTAGGATGACGTTATAATGTCATATTACTTTTCCGCCTATGTGCGGGAAAGTACCTTTCCACACATGTGCGGAAAAGTAGCTTCATTTGATTTGTGCAAAACTAAAGACAAATTTTTACAAAAAATAGTATAGTTGAACAGTGTTCGTAGGAAAAATAGCGTACACAACTCGATAGAAAGTAACTTTCTTACACTCGCGTGTTGTTTCACTCGGCTAGCGCCTCGTTTACAACATCCACGCTCGTGTGAAATTTGTCACTTTCTTCTCTTGTTATGTAATATACTATTTCGTTACTTATATATATTTCAAAATTAAAAAATATTACACTGTCTATTTTATTTTTATTTTTATTTTTATTTTTATTTTTATTTTTATTTTTATTTTTATTTTTATTTTTATTTTTATTTTTATTTTTATTTTTATTTTTATTTTTATTTTTATTTTTATTTTTATTTTTATTTTTATTTTTATTTTTATTTTTATTTTTATTTTTATTTTTATTTTTATTTTTATTTTTATTTTTATTTTTATTTTTATTTTTATTTTTATTTTTATTTTTATTTTTATTTTTATTTTTATTTTTATTTTTATTTTTATTTTTATTTTTATTTTTATTTTTATTTTTATTTTTATTTTTATTTTTATTTTTATTTTTATTTTTATTTTTATTTTTATTTTTATTTTTATTTTTATTTTTATTTTTATTTTTATTTTTATTTTTATTTTTATTTTTATTTTTATTTTTATTTTTATTTTTATTTTTATTTTTATTTTTATTTTTATTTTTATTTTTATTTTTATTTTTATTTTTATTTTTATTTTTATTTTTATTTTTATTTTTATTTTTATTTTTATTTTTATTTTTATTTTTATTTTTATTTTTATTTTTATTTTTATTTTTATTTTTATTTTTATTTTTATTTTTATTTTTATTTTTATTTTTATTTTTATTTTTATTTTTATTTTTATTTTTATTTTTATTTTTATTTTTATTTTTATTTTTATTTTTATTTTTATTTTTATTTTTATTTTTATTTTTATTTTTATTTTTATTTTTATTTTTATTTTTATTTTTATTTTTATTTTTATTTTTATTTTTATTTTTATTTTTATTTTTATTTTTATTTTTATTTTTATTTTTATTTTTATTTTTATTTTTATTTTTATTTTTATTTTTATTTTTATTTTTATTTTTATTTTTATTTTTATTTTTATTTTTATTTTTATTTTTATTTTTATTTTTATTTTTATTTTTATTTTTATTTTTATTTTTATTTTTATTTTTATTTTTATTTTTATTTTTATTTTTATTTTTATTTTTATTTTTATTTTTATTTTTATTTTTATTTTTATTTTTATTTTTATTTTTATTTTTATTTTTATTTTTATTTTTATTTTTATTTTTATTTTTATTTTTATTTTTATTTTTATTTTTATTTTTATTTTTATTTTTATTTTTATTTTTATTTTTATTTTTATTTTTATTTTTATTTTTATTTTTATTTTTATTTTTATTTTTATTTTTATTTTTATTTTTATTTTTATTTTTATTTTTATTTTTATTTTTATTTTTATTTTTATTTTTATTTTTATTTTTATTTTTATTTTTATTTTTATTTTTATTTTTATTTTTATTTTTATTTTTATTTTTATTTTTATTTTTATTTTTATTTTTATTTTTATTTTTATTTTTATTTTTATTTTTATTTTTATTTTTATTTTTATTTTTATTTTTATTTTTATTTTTATTTTTATTTTTATTTTTATTTTTATTTTTATTTTTATTTTTATTTTTATTTTTATTTTTATTTTTATTTTTATTTTTATTTTTATTTTTATTTTTATTTTTATTTTTATTTTTATTTTTATTTTTATTTTTATTTTTATTTTTATTTTTATTTTTATTTTTATTTTTATTTTTATTTTTATTTTTTTTTTTATTTTTATTTTTATTTTTATTTTTATTTTTATTTTTATTTTTATTTTTATTTTTATTTTTATTTTTATTTTTATTTTTATTTTTATTTTTATTTTTATTTTTATTTTTATTTTTATTTTTATTTTTATTTTTATTTTTATTTTTATAATTTAATTATTATTATTATTTATAATTTAATAATAAAAATAATATATATAATATATAAAAATTAAAACAAATATGTTTTTAAAACTGTTTGGTTTTCACTATTTCCAACATGGATCACAGGGATACGAGTGATCTCCGTGGCATGGATCACTTGTTCCTGACTATCAGGACGTGTTCCAGACGGGGATCACTCGTATCCCTGTGATCGACGTTGGAGATAGTGAAAACCAAACAGTTTTAACAAGTTCCCAACGAAAGCATCAAGCGAGCAGTAAAATTCAATGCCGGTAGGGGTATTTTCCCTCGGAGTAGTTGTTTCTGTTGGTTTCACAAAAAATATATTTTTATTTTAGCACCGCTATACTGCCTCAGAAAAGGTGAACGTGGTAAAACAAAAGAAATTTACGGAATCTATTCATGGGGATCAAAAAAACTTAATAAACAACCACTGGTATTCGTTAAAGTAAAAGAGCATATGGCGTTTTTAGGAAACAGTAGAGAAGAACTTATCGAGATCGCACAGGAACAGGTAGATACAAGAGTAGTACAGGGTTATCGATCAGCCCTGGGTCGTGATAATATTAGCTATAATTCAAACGTCAAAAGATAGTTAAGTTAACTGTTTATACATTTTAGTTTACGTTATCGGTAAATTGTTCTAATCTGCGTGTAAGTGAAACGTCATATTTTATGGATCCAACTCACGTCCCAGTGTGCAAAACCTTGTAAAACTAACACTGCATTAACAGATTTTTGTTACTTTGTTACGTAACCAACTTATTAACATACTTATACAGAAATGTTAGATCACCCTCACGTTAATGTTCCTCCCCTCTGCTACGTAAGGTTGCGACAATCCAACTTTGCCCGAACCGAACCGAACCTATGTAACCACCATGTAACTTTTTTTTGTTACATAGAAATTTATTTATTAAATAGATACATGAACCATCAAGTGAAATTATTTTTTGTATCTATCTTTGTTACGGTATTACCAATTAACAACAATACTGCAACATGTTTGTATGCCATTTTCACGATAGGAGGCAGGGGCGACTCTAGGAATTCTAGGGGCGGAGGAGGGGGGGTTATTTTTCGCGTTTTGCATAGTGACCTGATTCAAAAAACGCACAGCTGACGCTTAAATGTAAAAATTACTGGGACAGTAACACCCGGTTTCCACCTATGCATGCCCACCTTGATTCAAAAAGCGCATCAGGTGACGCTGCATTTCAAACCGGTGCAAATCCATGGCCCATTACGTGATGCGTTTTTAGCTCACACATATACTATACTATAGTAGTGTGAGCTATGGTGATCCTAATTTTTTCGAGAAAAAAAAAGTTGCTCCGATTTCAAAAATTTTTATATATCTTTGCGTTTCAGATGATTTTGAAACTTTTTTGTTGCGCCGTCTGTCTGTCTGGCTGTCTGTCTGTCTGTCTGTCTGTCTGTATGTCTGTCTGTCTGTCTGTCTATCTGTGTGTCTGTATGTCTGTCTGTAACGACCAACGCGCATAACTCAAAAACCGCTTGCCCGATTTTAATGAAATTTGGTACCTGGGCTGGGTCTTGGGTCGAGATGGTCCCATTTAAAAAAAACAAATATGAATCCACCGAACACAAACCAAATAAAAGGGTGGGGATAGATTTCAAAAATTAGAGTTTATGTGAAAATATGGCGTGTGTGATATCAAACGAAAGGTAATTGAGTCTGTAGTTAAAAAAAATACGTTTTAATTTATTTAAAAAAAAAGGGTGGGGGTATATTTCAAAAATTAGAGTTTAAGTGAAAATATGGCGTGTGTGATATCAAACGAAAGGTAATTAAGTCCGGAGTTCAACAAAATATATTTTAGTTTTTGTTTTTTTTAAGGGTGGGGGTGGATTTCAAAAATTTGAGTTTAAGTCAAAACATGGCTTGTGTGGTATCAAACAAAAGGTAATTTAGTGAGGAGTTGAATAAAATATATTTCAGTTTTTAGTTATATTAGCTCACATAACTATAGTACCTAGTGTGAGCTTAGGGGCCCATATATTGGCAGAGTATTTGAATCGGGTGGGCCTGCATTGGTGGAAACAGGGTATAAGGAACAAACTTGTCCTCAGAGAATATTAATAATATATATGTTTTTATAAGTAGAATATATATAATATCACCACTAATATCAGCATTCTTTTTTAATGGATTGAAGAGCAAAAAATTGTGGTCAACAAAATAAAAATACAAATGATCATATCGAATTTGTCCTTGATTGTTTTGGAGTTCGGTTCGGTAGTAGCGTGAAGATAAAGATCCCTTGTTTTTTTTTTTTTAATATTGAGGCAGGTCTGCATAGTTGTTAGGCGGGTTAGTTAATTATTTCGTTGCACTAATTTCCATTTAATTAATATTTAAAGAAGTAGTTACACTTTTATTAAAATGTCAAGTTTGGAGGACCCGTAAAAAAACGCCCCCTGCCTATCTTAAAACAATATAGTGAGCTGCAGGAAGGAGCATTCTTGCAAGATTTTTGATTTTTAATTAAACGCATTAAAATATGAGTGAGCTGTATCATATTTGCGGAAAAAAATTCTCATTTACCCATTTAAGTCTCGAAAACGGCTAGATAAATATGTTAAACTTTATTTTATGTTCTTAAAAGAACCAAGATACCTAAATTTCAGCTAATTAAGCCGAGACCTTTTTCCTCATGTTAATGGTGCCCCATCCTTTATAACTGTACTACTTATGTATTAAGCAGAAACGAGTATAATATCGTTTCTGGTATTAAGTATAAAGGTAAAAATCTAAATAATCTTTACGATCACTGTAATTTTTCCTAAAATCATTATAAATAAGTAATAATTTTTGAATGTCCCCGTAATTTCTACATTTAGACCTCCGTGCACGCCGGCCGCCGTAGTTTAAGTTTGCAATTTTGACTGGTGTTTAGAGTTTTAGTGAACTAAGCAATTTAATCACAAAACGAAAAAGCAACGAAATATCAATGAATTTCTTGATTGATTTTATTGATTTTTAGCATATCAACAAAATTCATTGATTTATTGTAAAAATCATTGAATTATTGTATTTATTTTGAGTAAAATTTAAAAAAACTGACGATCCCAATAGCGTTCCCACCTATGTATACTTTTTTCGTCAAATTTTTATATGTTAAGAAAAAATTATCATTGGTTGGGCCAACATCAAATTCCAAAACACGACAGAAAAATTAAGCTATTTTTCAGCAGCTGCTTAAACCTTGGATTAATTTCACAGTCATGAAAAGTGATAATATTTAAAACACAACTGCTTATGAATATAACTATTGGTGTTATCAAGCAATACAGGGTTTTTGAAATTAAAAGATAAATATGAGGGACACAAGTGAAATTTAGAGGACAAATATATTTAGCAACTTACTTTACTTTATAGATTACTTAACCAAACTTTAGTGTGAGCTGTTATAAGTCAAAATCAGAGTATATCCTGCCTAAAAAAATGCGAAATGCCCATATCTTTACTACTTATACCAAATAAATATTTTAGCTCACACATATACTATACTATAGTAGTGTGAGCTATGGTGATCCTAATTTTTTCGAGAAAAAAAAAGTTGCTCCGATTTCAAAAATTTTTATATATCTTTGCGTTTTAGATGACTTTGAAACTTTTTTGTTGCGCCGTCTGTCTGTCTGTATGTCTGTCTGTCTGTCTGTCTGTCTGTCTGTCTGTATGTCTGTAACGACCAACGCGCATAACTCAAAAACCGCTTGGCCGATTTTAACGAAATTTGGTACCTAGGCTGGGTCTTGGGTCGAGATGGTCCCATTTTAAAATGACCAAAATCCACCGAACAGAAACCAAATAAAAGGGTGGGGGTAGATTTCAAAATTAGAGTTTATGTGAAAATATGGCGTGTGTGATATCAAACGAAAGGTAATTGAGTCTGCAGTTAAACAAAATACATTTTAATTTATTTTAAAAAAAGGGTGGGGGTATATTTTAAAAATTAGAGTTTAAGTGAAAATATGGCGTATGTGATATCAAACGAAAGGTAATTGAGTCCGGAGTTTAACAAAATACATTTTATTTTGTTTTTTTAAGGGTGGGGGTAGATTTCAAAAATTTGGGTTTAAGTCAAAACATGGCTTGTGTGGTATCAAACAAAAGGTAATTTAGTCTGGAGCTGAATAAAATATATTTCAGTTTTTAGTTATATTAGCTCACACGTACACTATAACTATAGTACCTAGTGTGAGCTTAGGGGCCCATATATTGGCAGAGTATTTTATTTTTGAGTCCTAAAAATTTCAGGGGGTACCTATTGATCCCCCTTGATTCCCCCTAGGTACGGCCTTGGTTACTTTACCGGCTCGCTTACAGGGTCCGCTTTCTAATGAGTAGGGAAAGGAGGGGAGCATTCGAACACGAAATGGTTTTTTGCATATAAAAATTTGTTAAATGCATATTTGTAAAACAAAACAGTACTGATGGGTAGATCGGAGTGTTTTTAAATAATTCACATAAATTAAAAAAAAACCATCTAGCAGCAAAAATATATATTTTTTTAAACTTTGCAAATGGTCAAATGCGTTGATCAAAAAAACAAAAAGTTATAAAAAAATGCTTTATTTTTAAAAAAATAGCAAAAGTAGAAATAAAAATACCTCCTTACGGTAAAGTACAAGTAATAAAGTAGTTTAATTGTATTGTGCGCTACAAAAAACAAAAATACTAGGAACCTGAACAAAAAATAAAAACAAAATTAAGCCATCACCTACCTACCTAAACGAAATCCCTTTACAAGCAAGGTGCTAAAATTGTAACTACTTAAATTATTGTTCCAGTTTTTGTTATAGTTCTCAATTTGCTTATTATTTCTCCATTGTCCACTTCGCTTATATCTTCAATTTGTGGATAACAAAATGTAGTTGACAGACCCTTTCTTCTAAAAAAATAAATTTTTGTTGCCTCTCGCGAAATTTTCAAAATTTGCCCCAAAAAATTAATCAGTTTGGATTTAGTCTTGAATGTGACTAAAACAAAATCTCCTTTTTTGAGATCCTCTTGATCAACTTCCTCAATATCTTCAAACACGTCATTCAAATCTTCACCTGAAACGTCATGAAGAGATAACGCATCATTTTCATTCGATGATGAATCAGAACATCTAGTGGTCGAATGCTCCCCATTTTTTGATGGTCGAATACTCCCAGGGTACAGAAACAGATTAATTAGCTAAAGTTAAAATAATATTTTTTAAATAAAACTACAATATCTAGAGATTCATTGCTCAAACTACTGAAATTCACAAACCAGTTTTAAAAAAAAAATTACTTGAAGTTCGAAGCAAAAAGTCTCTATCAAAAAGTGTGTTTTTCTATTTTTTTCATTAAAAAATCAGAAACGTTGGGTATACGCATGTAATAATACTCAGACGATGCGCAACTAACAACAACCTAAAATCACTTGATTTTTACGGGAAATATAAACCACTTCGTAAATAAACGCGTTGGTTGAATGCTCTCCCTGGTCGAATGCTTCCCTTTTTCTCCGAAGTGGATTTACCGGGTGGACCAAAAAAAAACCGGACAATTTTTTTTATTATAGCTTTTACTATACTATACAATCGATTTTAATGGGACAAACTGCACTTGACAGAGAATTAATCAGAGTTTTGACCAAATATATTTTTTTGTCCGCCATCTTAAAATCCAAGATGGCGGTCGAAATCAAAATGTACCCTTTAAAGATGCTCGTTTATTCTTTTGTTGCGAACATGTCTTAACTATTTTTTTACACTTGTGAAAAAGCTGCATTCTTGCCACGCACAACAAGGTATATACTAGCAAAATCGGTTTAGTGGTGCTAAACAAAATATTTTTGTTTCAACCATTGTTTTGCATATTATACTATTGCCTTGCCAATCATGTCTGCATATATTTCTTTATAACTTCATTACTACCAAACCGATTTGGATGAAATAAAGAACATCCTCGTGATAATTGATTGCTTTTTAAAGATCATGACCAAAATTTATCGCCATCCTAAAATTTAAGATGGCAGACAGAATTATACTTTATTCTTCAAAATGTCGTGTTTATTCCTATTTTCCAAAAATGTTTTAGTTTTTTTTTAATTTATAGAAAACCGCGACTTTTCCCTCACACAACGACGTAAAACTTTGTAAAGTCAGTGTAAAGTGTGGTGGTTCTCAAAAAATCTATTTTTGTTTCAACCATTGATTTACAGATTCTACAATTGCATTGGCAATCCTGTCTGCATTAATTTCTTTATAAATTCGTTATTCCTAAACCGATTTTAGTGAAATAAAAAAGGTCGTGGTGAGAATTGATTGCTCTTTAAAAATTGTTATCGAAATTTTCCGCCATCTTGGAATTTAAGATGGCGGACAGAATCATTCTTGATTTTTCAAAATTACGTGTTTATTCTTATTTTGTGAAAATGTTTTAGTTTTTTTTTATTTGTAGAAAAACACTACTTTTCTCCCATACAGAGAGGTCAAATTAATAAAATCGGTGTAGTAGTTCTCACAAAATCAGATTTTGTTTTAAAAATCCTGTCTGCATTCATTTCTCTATAAATTCATTATTAGTGAACCAATTTTAGTGAAATAAAAAACATCATGGTGCAAACTGTTAAGACCAATCAGTTTGCGCCATGTTGTTTTTTTATTTTACCAAAATCGGCTGAGTAATAATGAATTTATAAAGAACTGAAGGCAGACAGGATTGGCGCCATGTTCTTTAAAAAGCAATCAATTTTTACCTGGATGTTTTTTATTTCATCAAAATCGGTTTCGTAGTAATGAATTTATAAGGAAATAAATGCAGACATGATTGGCAAGGCAACAAATCAAATTTCGTGTGCAAGTCGTGCCAATTTTCTGCCGATAAACTAACTTTATAAGGGCATCCCATATATCAGGTTTTGACTTATTGTCATTCTGGTAAATGCGCTTTTTGAAAGATATGGCGGATTCAAAATGGCGGAAAGGCGTATCTTTAAAAAAATTGTAACTTTTTTATTTCTTATCCGATTTTCTTGGAACAAAGTTTAAAATACTTGCTTTGTAATGTATTTAAAAATGTATTAGTCAGAAAATATGTATTTTGTTGTATCTGTCAAAAAATAAAAAAATTAAAAAAAAAGGTAAAATTTCTTTATTTTTTTTATTTTATTTATAAAACTATTCGAGCTAGAAAAAAAAAGTTTATATAAAAAAGATAGCTGTTTTGATTCTTTATTCAAATCTGATTCAAATGTTCGAATGCGTTAATTACTTTTTAAGTTATTTCCAAACAACTGGAAAAAAATATGGGTCTTTGGGGTATATTAAAAATTATGCTTTTAATGAAAACCATAGAACTTTTTGGAAGTATATTAAATTTGTTTAACATACCTAGAAGATCAGGTTTTGACTTATTGTCATTGTGATAATCGCGCTTTTTTTTAAATATGGCGGATTCAATATGGCGGAAAAGCATATTTAAAAACAAATTGTATCTTTTTTATTTTTTATCCGATTTTAATACAACAAAGTTTAAATTACTTGATTTGAAATGTGTTAAAAAAGTAATTTTTAAAAAATGTATTTTTTTGAATATTCGAAAAAAAAAATCGGGTGAAACATGTGACAAAAATGATTTTATTTATTTTATTTTTTAATTGACCCCCATATATGGACGTCGCTGAAGGGTTTGTCATTAATTAAACCCCACTGACTTACACATTCTTAAAAAGAAAATTTTATTGCCTACAATAAAGTATAAAAGACATTTTTGTGAATTGAGCTTAGTTTTTGAGAAAATTCGAAAAAACCTGTAACTGAATTAATTTGTTTGGTGATTTGTAAAAGTTGCACAGGCCTGTGAAGTTTTAATCTGAAGATAAATCCTACACTATTATACAAGTATAAAAGGAAATTTTATTGTCTACAATCGAATATAAGTCACAATTTTTGATAGAGAGCTTGGTTTTTAAGATAATCGGGTAAAATCTATGTGGTTTCTTTAATTTTTTTATATTTCCTTAATAAACGGACGCCGCTGGAGACTTTTTCATTAGCCTGATCCCACTGACTAATACATTGTTAAAAAGGAAATTTTATTTTCTACAATAAACGGCCAAATTATGTTTTCCAAAAAGCTTAATTTTTGAGAGTCATTTTTCAAAATTGATTTTATTTACGGACGCCCCTAAATTGTTATAGGTAAAACTACCATTGCCTTATTATACATCATTTAAAAAGCAATTTTATTGTCTATAACAAGGTGTGTGTTATATTTTTTGAGATAGAGCTCGGTTTTTAAGAAAATTGGGTAAAACCTGTAATAAACATGTTTCTTTTTTAAATTTATTTATTTTTTTATTTTATTTATTTTTAAACGGACGCCGCCGCCGCCGCGGAGAGTTGGTTATTAGTCGTACCCCACTGACATACATTGTTGAAAAGGAAATTTTATGGCCTACAATAAAGATTAGTACATATTTTTCCCTAAGCTTAGTTTTTAAGAAAGTTTCAAAAAATTCTAAAAATTTCAGGATTTGGAGAGTCTGGGGTGTTTTGGGGGATTTTGCAGCTAAAATTTAAAAAACTGATATAATTTTATTTTAAAATTAGATTTTACACATTTTTGATCCATTTCTATGTCATTGTGTCTTTAGGGCGTCAACTTAATCAAATTTTTAGAAATTCGAACACGACTATATAAGGGGGGGGGATAAAAAAAATTGGAACAAAAACTTGCCCGGCAACATACAAATCGTTAGTCTGTGACCTATTTTCAGCTAGGATCGATTGTCAATCTGCGGTCCTCATATTTTGCATACTCATAACTACCTCTAGCACTTGCACTATATTGTAAAAATTTTCGTCGATTGATATTCATTTTCAAAAATAACAATAACAACGTCGATTGATAATGTCCATCAAACAACGATAACAATTATAATAGAAATCATCTGTTTTACTAGACGCCTTCGCTGCGTAACGCGGCGCGCCACCTTATAGTGGTGGGGGTCATATCTTTAAAAAAACGCATTTACCAGAATGACAACAAGTCAAAACCTGATCTATGGAGTGCCCTTAACAAACTTGGCTTATCGGCAAAAAGTTGGCACGACTTGCACACGAAACCCCCTTTTAGGCCGATTTGTCCATAGACTAAATGGTTGAAACAAAAATATTTTTTTTTAGAACTATCAAACCGATTTTGCTGATTGATACCTTGTTGTACGTGGCAAGAATGCAGCTTTTTTAGTGATTTAAATAAATAATTAAAGCATGTTCGCACCACAAGAATAAACGAGCATCTTTGAAGGGTATAATTAAATTTCGTCCATCTTGGATTTTCAGAAGGCGGATAAAAAAATATATTTAGTCAAAACTCTGATTAATTCTCTCAAGTCAAGTGCAGTTTGTACTGTTAAAATCGATGATATAGTTCAAAAGTTATAATTTAAATAAAATTGTCCGGTTTTTTTGCCACACCCGGTGTGTTTTCTTGGAAATTGTAGGAGGCCTACCAACACCGACGCCCAATAATCACTTGTGCAAGCAAATGGGCCCATCCAGCTAAAATTATATTAAACAGTGATAAAAAATCAATTTGCACCGGTTCATTTTTCACCAAAAATATTGTCTTAACTGCTGGACAGTGCTGTTTTTGGGATGCAGATGAAATTTCAGTTAAATACCATTCACAAGATGGAGAATTTAAGACGGAGTCAGTAAAGGCTTGCCACCCCTATCCTGATTTTGAAGGTATGAATTATTCAGTTTAATTTAATCTCTTTTAAAAGTTGATTTCTTTTCCTTGAATTCTTGTGTGTGTATTATTAGTGAAACTCGGGACGGCAAGTTTTAATGAGATCCAGAGATATCTACATCATGCAAAGCGTTAAATCTTGATTTCTACTGACCAAATTCACTGTTTACTCAACGTGAAATTAAAAAATGTACAGCTTAAGCTTAAAGCTTTCTTAATTTAAGTGGCGCCAGACAGTAAGTGGGGCTCAGTCGCCGTGTTATGCTTTGTTACGGGGGTGTTAGGGGCAGTGGCGGCTGGTGACGTTATAAATTGGGGGGCAGAAATTTATATTGCATGGAAAAGGAGATAAAAAAACTTACATAAACAATTTTATTTTAGCATTTTACCAACAAGCAGGCACTTGGTGTAGTTTTTAGATTATTTGTTTATAGATAGAGTCTATTATAGTCGGTTTAACACCAGTTTCAGACTAATCATGGCCCTGTAGAGCAACCTCAAAAATCCCACAGAATTTTAAACAGTCTATTAACCTACTAAGTATATGTCTATTTTTTGCCACATTTTCATTATGTTCGGTATTGTTTTGCCTATAAGCACTATTCAATTGGCACCGTATATCAGTCCTGCCTAGCATAGAAAATTTTATGTGGTTATTTAAATAAGTAGCACTTACTTTGTGTCTTTAACTTTTGACTAAAGTGCTTGATCTCAAACATGCCACCCACGCAGGCTCACTTCGTGGATTGTTCATAATAAAACAAATAAAGCAAAAAAAAGCATTTCGTTATTCACAACCGCGCAACCCGTTTCAAGCATCGTATAATTTTTTAAACAACAAGTGAAATTAAAGAAAGAAAAATAAGAAAAATTTTTTTCAGCTTCTGCCTGCTATCTAGGCAAACATTCTACCACTGAACTACCAAAGCCATACATATATTTTTCGGAAAACTTCTACCTATGCAGGCTGCGGTGTCTCAATACAAGAACGAGAGACTCTCAGGGTTTTAACTCGACCAAGTCATCCAACTGATCTCTAAATTCTTCTTTCCCACTGTCAAAGGTATGATAACTGTATGGCTTCGGTAGTTCAGTGGTAGAATGTTTGCCTAGATAGCAAGAGATCCCGGGTTCGATCCCCGGCCGAAGCAGAAAAACTTTTTTCCTATTTTTCTTTCTTTAATTTCACTTGTTGTTTATAGTTTTAGGTCCTTGCATTATTTTTAAAATTTTGGTTGAGGATTTTTAGGTCCGGTCTATGTGTCCCTAAAGATTTTATTTGTAATCGAAGTTCATATTTCAACGTATTTAAATTTGCACAGGTAATTATATAATCGACGGTTTTTATTTCCATTTTGAAAACAAACAAAAACAAACAATGGAGACGCGACCGGCAAGGGTTTTAATTACTGACCTTGACGTACCCCAAATCAAAACAAACTCATACGTCTTCACTAAGGATAGAACCGGCAACATGTAGGAAGGGCAACGAACGGTTTGACACGATGAATATGGCCGACGCAACTAAAACAAACATATTTCCCGCCCCAGCGCGAGATTAGTCACCCATACACCGCTGAAAAATGGGTGAAATTGAAATTTTTTCCCGCGCGGTGCTGCCGGCTTGTAATTATTTGCGCTAAAAAAGTATACCCAATTAACCACAGACTAAAAAAAACTAGACATGTCGTAAGGAAAGATCTAACTTTTTTAAATAAATCAATTAAAAATACTGGTTGTTGTCTATTTTTTTGAGGACACTGCCCCATTGCCCTCCCTGTAGCAGCCGCCACTGGTTGGGGGAGGGGGTTGGTTTCCGTCCAGGCAACGCGCTAAGTAACAGCTTTTAACTACAATATGTAAATGAATTCCTTCTGTTCACGTCTTTTCTTTCAAACACATTTTTTTATGCACCAGTTTTGTCGATACGACACTAACCAGTGTAAAAAGAGGTAAGGTATCAATTGAAAAAATTGGATACGAACCAGTAAAATTTTACAAAAACGAAAATACTTGCTGAACCCTACATATCGCACATCCTTTTCCACACCGTTGTAAGTCTAAATGTTATAATTTTATAGCAAAATATATTATTACATTTTATCAGTTATGTAAAATATATTTTCACCTTCCTAGCCCGCATAGCAATGGCTAGAGAAGGTATTATTTTCGACGATTTTTTTTTCAGATAACGTCAAAAATGTGTTATTTGGATGTATTTTGACTTTGTGTGTGTGTATATTATTTCTAAAGCCATTTTCATAAAATTTTCAGGTAAAATAGTGTTCGACACTTAGATTTTGGTCAAAATCCTAATGCTAATGACAGTTTTTTGACAATTAAAAACTTAAAAAAATGTTGAATTTTTAACGGAGCATCGTATCAATACACTGTTTTCGGTATATAATAGACCATATCTTGCTCAATAATTCGAGTTCAAAAACTTCGTAAGAGCTTTAGTTTCTGAGATATTTACAAATGTATGGTTTCAAGGCTAATATATTATCATGGCCTCACTTAAAGTGTGCTAATAGGCTAGCTAGGTAGGTGTCAGATCCGTCATAGATCCATTTATTTTAGTGTGAGATTTGAACACAGGGTTTTGTTGGTATAGTTAAAATAAGTAGAAATCTATCCGAATGTGTAATGATAACAAAAATAAAAAAAAAGTTTGAAGGGGATGTGCGATAATATATATGTAGTTTTCAAAAGTTCTAATTTTTGTTCTACTGCTCCCTTGCAATTTTACTGTACAGTATATCCTAATTTAAGTTAGGTTTTATCGTTGTAGCACCCAATCGACGGTTTACTCAAATAGAATCAAAGATATTGCTAGACAAAACCTAGTACCTTCATTGTTGTAAGGCTAAGTTGCAATGTTTAATTGCGTTTTTTTCCAAACATTTAAATAAAATTACTACGCGGAAAAAAATCCCGGTGTTTAAATTTCACATAAGCTGTGCAACGAAAATTGTGCAAAATAGCTTAACAATTATTGTTGAATTAATTTTAATAAAAAAATATGAGGTTTGCGATGTATATCTTGTTAACAAAAAATTGTCTTATTGCAGAATTTCAAAACTGGCCCTTAAAAATCTAAAATGAGCTATTTTGAGAAAAACTCTGGGACTTGACATAATTGAAAAATTCGGGGTGCTGCGTTAAATTTTTGCCCAAAATTCGTTAAAAAACATGCCTCGATCAATTTTTTTTTAGTGGACAGCTTGAAGTATAAAAAACCGCGTGTGGAAATCCGGCACACCTGTCTAACGCTGTACGTACGACTACATACACCTAAAAAGTTAGAAATAAAATAAATTAAAAATAATAAATAAAACCCGACAACGGTGCAAAATAATAAACAGTAATAATATTTGTTTGAAATGACGTTGCACAAATAACGTGAGCATTGGGATTCAGAGATTCCATCCAAAGTTTGCACTTTAACAATAAAAAGAAGCAAATATGGATTCACTCACATAATAAAGGGCACTTATTTAATAAATGCTTTACTATTAGTAACGTAAAGTGCTTCCTAAAAGAATCGATTTTAGTTGATTAACTTTAATAGATCAACTAAGATCGATCAAGTTTTTGTATAGACCACAACCAAAAAATCGATTAGTTGAATCAATATGGCGTCAAGGGCAGTAATACGTGCAAGTGTCAATATTATTAGTTGTTTACTAATTCAGGAACGAAGAAATATTATTATGTTGAGAGGCAATAGACAAAACAATACGTAAATTAATTTAAAAAAAAATTAGTAAAATTTCAGAGACTATTTTAAAAAACTATGTGTGTGAAGACAGACTCATTTTTAGATTCGAATTCGATTTCGACGCCGCCCATTTACAGTTGACCAGATGAGTTTTCGCCATAAAAGAGTTTTTTGCGTTTTTCGTTGATTGTAGAAAGATTTTGATGGTTTTTTTGCACAATATATGTTTCTAGAGGTCCATGGAATAGGCACTATTTCATACAGGGCTGTAAGGGTGGTAAAACTCCCCAAATTAACTAAAAACACCCTCGCAAATTGAAACCCAAATCTATCCTATTTAGAGGTCTTGTGCGCAAAAATGTATTTGAAGAAAAATGTTTGTTTTTAAAACATTTTTAATAATCAAGAATTTTTTTTTCTTATTTTAGGGGATGAGGGGTTGCAATACCTACTTTAAAATTAAAATCCCAAATATACCCTATTTAGAGGTCTTGTGCGCAAAAATGTATTTGAAGAAAAATGTTTCTTTTCAAAACGTGTTTAATAAGCAAGAATTTATTTCTTATTTTCGGGGATGGCGGGGTCGCTATACCTACTTTAAAACTACAATCCCGAATATACCCTATTTAGAGGTCTTGTGCGCAAAAATGTATTTGAAGAAAAATGTTTGTTTTTAAAACGTTTTTAATAACCAATAATTTTTTTTTTATTTTAGGGGATGAGGGGTTGCAATACCTACTTTGAAACTAAAATCCCGAATATACCCTATTTAGAGGTCTTCTGCGCAAAAATTTATTTGAAAAAAAATGTTTCTTTTCAAAACCTGTTTAATAGGCAAGAATATTTTTTTCTTACTTTAGGGGTTGGGGGGGTCGCAATACCTACTTTCAAATTTAAATCTCGAATATGCCCTATTTAGAGGTCTTGTGCGCAAAAATGTATTTGAAGAAAAATGGTTCTTTTTAAAACGTATTTAATAAGCAATAATTTCATTTTTATTTTAGGGGATGGGGGGGTCGCAATACCTACTTTAAAACTACAATCCCAAATATACCCTATTTAGAGGTCTTGTGCGCAAAAATGTATTTGAAGAAAAATGTTTGTTTTTAAAACATTTTTAATAAACAAGAATTTTTTTTCTTATTTTAGGGGATGAGGGGTTGCAATACCTACTTTAAAACTACAATCCCGAAGATACCCTATTTAGAGGTCTTGTGCGCAAAAATGTGTTTGAAGAAAAATATTTCTTTTCAAAATAAGTTTAATAATCAAGAATTTTTTTTTCTTATTTTAGGGTATGGGGGGGTTGCAATACCTACTTTTAAACTACAATCCCGAATATACCCTATTTAGAGGTCCCCTAAAATAAGAAAAAAAAATTCTTGCTTATTAAACACGTTTTGAAAAGAAACATTTTTCTTCAAATACATTTTTGCGCACAAGACCTCTAAATAGGGTATATTCGGGATTTTAATTTTAAAGTAGGTATTGCAACCCCTCATCCCCTAAAATAAGAAAAAAAAATTCTTGTTTATTAAAAACGTTTTAAAAGCAAATATTTTTCTTCAAATACATTTTTGCGCATAGGACCTCTAAATAGGGTATATTCGGGATTGTAGTTTTAAAGTAGGTATTGCGATCCCCCCATCCCCTAAAATAAGAAAAAAAAATTATTGCTTATTAAACATGTTTTAAAAAGAAACATTTTTCTTTAAATACATTTTTGCGCACAAGACCTCTAAATAGGGTATATTCGGGATTGTAGTTTAAAAGTAGGTATTGCAAGCCCCCCATACCCTAAAATAAGAAAAAAAAATATTGATTATTAAACACATTTTGAAAAGAAATATTTTTATTCAATCACATTTTTGCGCACAAGACCTCTAAATAGGGTATATTCGGGATTGTAGTTTTAAAGTAGGTATTGCAACCCCTCAACCCCTAAAATAAGAAAAAAATTCTTGTTTAATAAAAATGTTTTAAAAACAAACATTTTTCATTAAATACATTTTTGCGCACAAGACCTCTAAATAGGGTATATTCGGGATTGTAGTTTAAAAGTAGGTATTGCAAGCCCCCCATACCCTAAAATAAGAAAAAAAAATATTGATTATTAAACACATTTTGAAAAGAAATATTTTTATTCAATCACATTTTTGCGCACAAGACCTCTAAATAGGGTATATTCGGGATTGTAGTTTTAAAGTAGGTATTGCAACCCCTCAACCCCTAAAATAAGAAAAAAATTCTTGTTTAATAAAAATGTTTTAAAAACAAACATTTTTCATTAAATACATTTTTGCGCACAAGACCTCTAAATAGGGTATATTTGGGATTGTAGTTTTAAAGTAGGTATTGCGACCCCCCATCCCCTTAAATAAAATAAAAATTATTGCTTATTAAACACGTTTAAAAAAGAACCATTTTTCTTCAAATACATTTTTGCGCACAAGACCTCTAAATAGGGCATATTCGAGATTTTAATTTGAAAGTAGGTATTGCAACCCCTCATCCCCTAAAATAAGAAAAAAAATTCTTGCCTATTAAACACGATTTGAAAAGAAACATTTTTCTTCAAATTCATTTTTGCGCATAAGACCTCTAAATAGGGTATATTCGGGATTTTAGTTTTAAAGTGGGTATTGCAACCCCTCATCCCCTAAAATAAGAAAAAAAAATTCTTGGTTATTAAAAATGTTTTAAAAACAAACATTTTTCTTCAAATACATTTTTGCGCACAAGACCTCTAAATAGGGTATATTCGGGATCCCCTAAAATAAGAAAAAAAAATTTTTGCTTATTAAACACATTTTGAAAAGAAACATTTTTCGTCAAATACATTTTTGCGCACAAGACCTCTAAATAGGGTATATTCGGGATTTTAGTTTTAAAGTAGGTATTGCAACCTCTCATCCCCTAAAATAAGAAAAAAAATTTTTGGTTATTAAAAATGTTTTAAAAACAAACATTTTTCTTCAAATACATTTTTGCGCACAAGACCTCTAAATAGGGTATTTTCGGGATTTTAGTTTTAAAGTAGGTATTGCAACCTCTTATCCCCTAAAATAAGAAAGAAAATTCTTGGTTATTAGAAATGTTTTAGAAACAAACATTTTTCTTCAAATACGTTTTTACGCACAAGACCTCTAAATAAAGTATATTCGGGATTGTAGTTTTAAAGTAGGTATTGCGACCCTCCATCCCCTAAAATAAGAAAAAAAATTCTTGCCTATTAAACACGATTTGAAAAGAAACATTTTTCTTCAAATACATTTTTGCGCACAAGACTTCTAAATAGGGTATATTCGGGATTATAGTTTTAAAGTAGGTATTGCAACTTCTCATCCCCTGAAATAAGAAAAAAAAATTCTTGGTTATTAAAAATGTTTTAAAAACAAACATTTTTCTTTAAATACATTTTTGCGCACAAGACCTCTAAATAGGATAGATTTGGGTTTCAATTTGCGAGGGTTTTTTTTGTTAATTTGGGGAGTTTTACCACCCTTACAACCCTGTATGAAATAATGCCTATTCCATGGACCTCTCTATGTTTCTACATATATTGTGCAAAAAAACCATCAAAATCTTTCTTTCTACAATCAACGAAAAACGCAAAAAACTCTTTTATGGCGAAAACTCATCTGGTCAACTGTAAATGGGCGGCGTCGAAATCGAATTCGAATCTGAAAATGAGTCTGTCTTCACACACATAAAAAACTTGCTTTGGAGTAAAAAAAAAAAATCACTGCACCATCCCTTTGACATTGTGGATCCTTTTTCTGATGGCAACACTGAATTCAGTAATATTACACTTAAGCTACATGCTTGACATAAAGGTTTAATCAGAATCATTTGCATAGGAGGGGTTGTTGAAAAGTAAAGTAGTGCCAAGGCTCCGTACCACTACCTCACGAGCCGACACTGGAGCTGTATGCGAGCGTGACGAGATATAAAATTGCACCGGTTTTAAATGTAGCGTCTCCTGTTGCGTTTCTTGAATTAGGGTGGACACTCATAAAACCCGGTTCGCACCTACGACTTTCTTGTGCGTGCCCGCGCACGCGTCATATGACTGTCATAACATTTCATATTGAGATCGGGCGTGAGCGAGCACCCATGAGAAACTCGTAGGTGGGAACAGGGTGTAAGTGGAAACTGGGTATAAGTCAAACTTCTAAATAAATGACGCGTTTTATTTTAGTGATGCAAACAGCGCAAACCCACAAAAAATTGATGTCAACAGAAATGGGATTTTAAATTTCAACACTTTGAAGGCTGAAGTTTTTTATGATGAATCTTTTAATGTTGGTATTTCTTTCGCCACTGCCCGCTAACTTTGTTGCGGAGGAACGACAGAAGCTATGTCCCGTGTAGGATTCGGGGTTCAGACGTCTTAGATATGCTGCTATTTTAGATGGGTATTTCCCAAATTGGTTGATTCTCACAGGTTAAACGTTGCACGTTCCATTTGTGTAATGCACAAGAAACCTAGTGTGTGGTGTACCCGGTTTTCTTAGATTAGCATATTTCTTGTAAAGTTATAAATAGTTTCCGTCGTTCATCATCAGAAATTACAACGCTTCGGCTGGTATGATTTTTTGAGTCAGGGATCTTTACGATCAAAAGATCATCACTTTTTAAAACAACGTCATCGGTGGTTACTTTTGCCAACTCTTTGCCAAACTTTGCCATGTCTACTCGGTCTGCAGGTTTTGCTAAGATTTACACTATATGTATTGTATGTAACGTGTTGTTCCTTGCACCAGTTCGTGAAAAATAGATATTCTTTTTAATACCTTACTTTAGATTTTTTAGGAAGAAGAATAGATTCTGTAAGATTTTCGTCACAGTCCATCGAGTCCATTTTATAACTTTTTAGTTTGTTGCCATGCAAATTTAGAACGTTAAAACCTTGATATGGCTGGTTTTTGAAAATTATTTGATAGTTTGGACATTTAATGACACCGAAAAAAGCAATATTACACTCAGTGTGGAAAAGTGAAACTTTCAAAACTAAAATGCGCGCGGAAAAGTGACACTTTTCTCACGCCCGTAGTAAAATATTTTTTGACACACAAAATTCAAAATGGCGAATCCAAATTAGCGAAGTTTTTTAAACCGATTTGTCTCATATTTGAAATAATAAGTAATACAATTTTTGTATTAAAAAAATAAAAATGACGCTTCCAAAATGGTGGAGTTTTCCATTTATCAACCGGTTTATCTAAAATTTCGAAGATGAAGGAAGGTGTTTTTTTATTTATAACACGAGAGAAAAAATAGAATGTATTTGGGGTTTAGAGTCGCTAATTATGATGTTTGCACTAAACTTAAAATAAAAGTCAAAAAGTAAATCCAAAATGAAGGGCTTTTTCATTTAAAAAGCAAAATTCAATAAATTTTGGGTCTTAACGGTTGCTGATTGTAATATAAATATATATAAATTAACGGATACGTACTACATTTGCACTACTACACTTTGGTGTTTTTAATGTCACTGCATAATTACGATTTTTATTTAAACTATCGAAAAATTGTGGACCGATATGTATAATTTTTAAGGTCAAAATGGCTAGTCCAAAATGGAGAATCTTTTCCTTTATGAACCGATATGTATTTAATTGAAAACTTCGGGATGGCTAAGGTTACTGATTATCAATTTTGAAGTAAATTTGCAAAAAGTCAAGGCCATCCAATATGGCAGACTTTTCTTTTTATTAACCCAAAGTGTCAAATTTAATACATATCAGTGCATAAATGGAAAAATCCGCCATTTTAAACTCTCCATTTTAAATAGTGTCAAGTTGAATTCAAAAATAAAAATCATCGACTTTAAACACCTCAAATTTAAATAAATGCAAATCGGTTTATAAATAAGAAAGTCCACCATTTTGAATGAGCCAAGTAGACCAAGGCCTTATAGCGTACGGAGACCACGAATGATGCAACTGCTCATTCCGAATTTTAAATTGGTAAAAAAGTCGTTCGCAATTTTTTTTAAATCACTTGCCAATTGACATTAGGCAGATTAACTGTTATAAAATACTCTGCCAATATACGGGCATCTAAGCTCACACTAGGTACTATAGTTATAGTGTACGTGTGAGTTAATATAACTAAAAGCTGAAATAAATATATTTTATTCAACTCTGGACTTAATTTTCGTTTGTTACCACACAAGCCATGTATTAACTTAAACACTAAATTTTGAAATCTACCCCAACCTTTATTTTTAAATAAAATGTATTTTGTTTAACTCCAGACTCAATTACATTTCGTTTGGTATCACACACGCCATATTTTCACTTAAACTCTAATTTTTAAAACATACCCCCACCCTTTTTTTTAAATAAACTAAAATGTATTTTGTTTAACTCCAGACTCAATTTACTTTCGTTTGATACCACACACGCCAAATTTTCACATAAACTCTAATTTTTGAAACCTACCCCCCCCTTTTAGTTGGCTTGCATTCGGTGGATTTTGTTCATTTTTAAATGGGACCATCTCGACCCAAGATGCGCGTTGGTCTTTACAGACAGACAGACAGACAGACAGACAGACAGACAGACAGACAGACAGACAGACAGACAGACAGACAGACAGACAGACAGACAGACAGACAGACAGACAGACAGACAGACAGACAGACAGACAGACAGACAGACAGACAGACAGACAGACAGACAGACAGACAGACAGACAGACAGACAGACAGACAGACAGACAGACAGACAGACAGACAGACAGACAGACAGACAGACAGACAGACAGACAGACAGACAGACAGACAGACAGACAGACAGACAGACAGACAGACAGACAGACAGACAGACAGACAGACAGACAGACAGACAGACAGACAGACAGACAGACAGACAGACAGACAGACAGACAGACAGACAGACAGACAGACAGACAGACAGACAGACAGACAGACAGACAGACAGACAGACAGACAGACAGACAGACAGACAGACAGACAGACAGACAGACAGACAGACAGACAGACAGACAGACAGACAGACAGACAGACAGACAGACAGACAGACAGACAGACAGACAGACAGACAGACAGACAGACAGACAGACAGACAGACAGACAGACAGACAGACAGACAGACAGACAGACAGACAGACAGACAGACAGACAGACAGACAGACAGACAGACAGACAGACAGACAGACAGACAGACAGACAGACAGACAGACAGACAGACAGACAGACAGACAGACAGACAGACAGACAGACAGACAGACAGACAGACAGACAGACAGACAGACAGACAGACAGACAGACAGACAGACAGACAGACAGACAGACAGACAGACAGACAGACAGACAGACAGACAGACAGACAGACAGACAGACAGACAGACAGACAGACAGACAGACAGACAGACAGACAGACAGACAGACAGACAGACAGACAGACAGACAGACAGACAGACAGACAGACAGACAGACAGACAGACAGACAGACAGACAGACAGACAGACAGACAGACAGACAGACAGACAGACAGACAGACAGACAGACAGACAGACAGACAGACAGACAGACAGACAGACAGACAGACAGACAGACAGACAGACAGACAGACAGACAGACAGACAGACAGACAGACAGACAGACAGACAGACAGACAGACAGACAGACAGACAGACAGACAGACAGACAGACAGACAGACAGACAGACAGACAGACAGACAGACAGACAGACAGACAGACAGACAGACAGACAGACAGACAGACAGACAGACAGACAGACAGACAGACAGACAGACAGACAGACAGACAGACAGACAGACAGACAGACAGACAGACAGACAGACAGACAGACAGACAGACAGACAGACAGACAGACAGACAGACAGACAGACAGACAGACAGACAGACAGACAGACAGACAGACAGACAGACAGACAGACAGACAGACAGACAGACAGACAGACAGACAGACAGACAGACAGACAGACAGACAGACAGACAGACAGACAGACAGACAGACAGACAGACAGACAGACAGACAGACAGACAGACAGACAGACAGACAGACAGACAGACAGACAGACAGACAGACAGACAGACAGACAGACAGACAGACAGACAGACAGACAGACAGACAGACAGACAGACAGACAGACAGACAGACAGACAGACAGACAGACAGACAGACAGACAGACAGACAGACAGACAGACAGACAGACAGACAGACAGACAGACAGACAGACAGACAGACAGACAGACAGACAGACAGACAGACAGACAGACAGACAGACAGACAGACAGACAGACAGACAGACAGACAGACAGACAGACAGACAGACAGACAGACAGACAGACAGACAGACAGACAGACAGACAGACAGACAGACAGACAGACAGACAGACAGACAGACAGACAGACAGACAGACAGACAGACAGACAGACAGACAGACAGACAGACAGACAGACAGACAGACAGACAGACAGACAGACAGACAGACAGACAGACAGACAGACAGACAGACAGACAGACAGACAGACGCGACAAAAAAGTTTCAAAATCATCTGAAACGCAGATATATAAAAAATTTTGAAATCGGAGCAACTTTTTTTTCTCAAAAAAACTACTAAGTATAGTAGTAGTGTGAGCTAAAAAAATTCAAAACTAAAACTAAAAAGTCTTTGGCGTCTAAAGCTTACCTATTAAACATTAGAAGAATTCTCTTCAGTGTAAATGGGCTTGCCAAAGATTGGTATATATGTGCCTTGTATCTTTGTTTTAATTTAATATTCATTGTGACAATTGTTAATGTATCTTTTAAATGGTGTCTATAGTGTTTTCAATAGCGTTAAGCATAGTTTAAACAGTGTCCAAGGCATTTTAAACAGTGTCAAGCATACTTTTGATTATTAATATTATTCCTTAACAAATTGTAATTAATAATGATATTAACGTTTTTACCTTTGTTAACCAATGTTACCATCTAGAAAATTTAAGCTAGGCTTAGCATGGTTTTGAAAATGCAAACATTGTATTCAGACAATAAAGTTACTTTTGTTTCTGATTTTGATTTGGATCCGCTATTTTGATTTTTTTTGTGATTGTGATCAAAAATATTAAATTGCATTGTTATCGGAAATCTAAACACTTGTCGAATTTGGGCGGCCAGTGGCGAATTGTCACTGCGGCGATTTGGGCCGGCGGCGCCGGCACGAGTTGGCAAATTAGTCGCGGTAAGTAGGTGGCCGGCGCACTTTAGTCTGAAATCCCAATATTTTGCCCAAAAATAGCAAAAACTAACTTAACAATAAAACTGTTTGGTTACATATTTTTTAAAGCTAAATAATGGCACCTTAAAATTCCAGCATAATTGGCTTCATTGCCAAAGCAGGCTTCGAAATATAGTTGTTTGAATTTGACATTTCCTGACAATCAGCAATTGTTTTTTTATTGTTCATTATTTTTCACTAACTTTAATGTACTATTTCTAAGAAGTGCGAAGAGTTATAAAAAATTTTAAAAATGGCTTTTTTAACCAAAGGTAAGTAGATTATTTTCTGATAATTTTAGTCACAGGGATTTTAAACTTTTTCTTTAAATACCAATGATACAAAAATTGTGCCAGAAGTGTATTAATTTTTTTTCTCGATATTTCATTGGACTAACAAAAAAGCTTTCACGAATTTTCATATTAATTTTTGTAAAAATATTTTCGTCCTGATATGTACTTTCCGGCGTACATACACTGTTGGTGAGAAAAGGTGCGATAGTCTCCAAATTCGTTATTAAACATGACCGTACATATTCTGATAGACACAAAGTGCCTATTCTAGTGCATTTTAATTTCTGTTTCCGTGTGTCTTCTATATAGATAGAAATGAGCAAAGTACCTTTAAAGAAGCAAAATGAATCATAGATAGCAAAACTCCTGTCTTAGCAATGAACTTTAAAAAACAAGGGAAAAATTCAAGATGGCCGCCAAAATAGATAGGAAATTAATAGAAACTGCAAACATTTAACATCGGTGTTGGGATATTTGGATCATCTAAATTCAAATATAGAATAATTTTTACTGGGGGAGGAAAATAACAATTTAGAATGGTAGGGGTTAACTAGGTTAAAAATTATGAAGGTGATGAAACAAAAATAAAATAGGCTTTAATTATTTAACTTACTGCTATTACCCCCCAAACTAAAATATTATGATCAATATAAATTTATCCTCAATTTAAATCATTTATCGGATGCATTCTCTATTTTTCACCCTGTATGTGGAGGTAAAAACCTCACTTTTTAGGAACATTAAAAGTTTTTAATGCAATATTAGGTATTCACTGAATCCAACCAGAACAAGAAAAACTTTTTAGCATCCACCTGGCAAGGGGAGGCGTGGGAGTGGGAGTCTATAAATAAATTTTGTATGTAACTTACTATGGGCACGACTAAACTTCTATATGAATTTTTATTTTAGTGTCTACGGCTTTTCCTCTTAGGGAGGAAAAAGGGTTGCTGGGGCAAGGTCGTATCCAACCCAAAACAGAAGAGGGGGCAGGTTTCTGAATTACATTACCTTCTTAATTTAGAGTGGGGGGGGGGAATTCATATTCTAATTGAATGTCAATGTCCGATTTTAAAAAACCTGGTTAAAAAGAGGGACAGCTCAACATCTGCCCTTCACCCATCCCCCCCCCCCCGAACCGAACCGAACCGAACCCCCCCCCCCCGGATACGCCTTTGTGCTAAGGGCGACTAAAGGGAAAATTGAGTGATTTTTTTTGTCTTTGTTGAATTTAGCAAATAGAAATATTTCCATGATAAACTGTTCATGTCCATTAAAAAAGTAAAGTTTTGAGCCCCTAATAAACGGAGTAAAAGGGGGGATTGGGTAACTGAATGGTTACAAAATTTTTAATCCTTAAATTTTAGTTCTGCGGACCAACATACTTAAAAATATATATATTTTGAATTTTTATAATAGATCAAATTTTACCCCCTCAGGGTGGGGGGCTAATAGTATAGCAAATTCGATAATTGAAACATTTTTTTTGTGGAACTGGATTTTAGTGCACCAAAATTAGGAGAATTTGGGGGTCTACCCTCTGAGTTTTGCAACTTATAATTTTTTGTGAGGCTGTGTAATTTGCAGACCATATTAAAAATAATACACTTTTTTTAAGGGCTTTTAGGCAGCATAAATCACGAAAATGGTGGTAGCAAGAGTGGGGGGATAATAAAAATAATTTTTAATTGTATATTAGCAATTCAGACTTCTTTATTGATTTGCGTTTAAGTGATTAGAGAGTTTAACTGCAAAAGTGTATTTTTGGCCAAAATATTGATCCCTCGGACCATGGTGCGGCGGTTCGATTCGGTCACTATGCAAAACGCGAAAAATTTCCTCCCCCCGAATGAAATTCCTAGATTTTCCCCTGGTTTTATTGGTATCAGAAACTAAGAGTTTCTGATAGAGCGTTTACCCCTAGATATAAATTTTTAATTAAAAACTTATAGTTTTCTAATTGATTACATGGCTCATGATAGCTTCCATAAGCTAAGTTTGTACAAACCTAATATAATAATATTACAAAAACAAGTAAGTAATTACTTAAAGTTACCATTAAGACGTGCGAATACACTTGTTTAAAAAGACATTTCAAAAAATGTTTACATAAGTAACAATATAAAAACTTATTTTTGGCTTTTTGGTGTTTTACAGCGTACTCATGGTTTTGTTTTTCTTAAATTTATTTTATTTTATTTAGTTGTGTACAGTCGCAAGTGCTACATTAGCCATTTTTTATTAATATTAGAATAATAAGTATTATATATTATCAATCATTTTTTTACAGAATCCCTTCCGCCTCAAAACGACCTAGCGGTTATAGTTTTGAAAAATGATGCTTTTATTGATGGAGATTTCGTAAACCCAACAGAAACCGATATGAATTCTTGTAAAATAGCAGCAACTTTTTCACTAAACGAAAATGATATAACATGCCAAATAGCGAAAATCAAGGATTGCAGTTTTTGTCAAAGCATTTTCAATAAATTTGTACAGAGTATTTGTTCTTCAATTCACTGCGTTTTAACTAACAAAATTCTAGCTGAAGAAGATGATTCTGCTGGAAGTAAGTTTTTAAATAGTGGGAATAACACGGCAGTGTTAAAATCCAAAAATATAAAAAAATATATATAATTCAGCTTACTCAAACATAAAGCCATCATAATAAAATAATTTTTAAAACAAATGATTACATAGAAAATGAAATAAATGGATCCATGACGGATCTGATACCTTCCTAGCTAGCATGATATTATATCAGCCTTGTAAACCGTTTTTTGTAAATATCTCAGAAACTAAAGTTCCTTCGAAGTTTTTGGTTATAATACAAATTATTGAGCAAAATATAGTCTACCCATTGACTTCTATACCCTACGGGTAGACCCGGCATGGGCCTAAATTGCCATTATATCAAGCTTTTATCGCAGTTGACCAAATACAAGTAAGAATTTAATGAGCAAGACAGGGATGAAAATAGAATTTCGGTTTGGTAAGTCCGGACACATGCAACATCGCAAAAAATATTCTATTGGCTTGTCTTGGATAAAAAAGGGCGGTGGCGGCGCAAAATAAAAATTTTGAATTCGACTATCATTTTTTTATCAACAATTTTCTGTTTGAATAATAAATTATTCATGAATACTTACTTGTGTTTACTCTGTTTACAAAATTCTCTTCGGTAAAAAATAGAATAAAAAGAATTTGTTAGCATGCTAAGTGCAGTGGATGTATTAAAATTATTGTTTTCATCTTAGAACTTTACAAATGTTGTACATTCCAGGTAAAATATTTTCTTTCTTTGAACAAGGGTCTTCTTCAACTCTTCCCTTCTTGGGTGGACTACAAGTTATGCTCGAGTCAGATGAAATTTCGGAACTAAAAATTTCAATTCGGAATGGGACAACTGGGCGCCGTGCCAACTCGGCGCCGGGCCAACTCGGCGCCGCCAACAGGGCGCCACTCCGGGCCTAATGGGCGCCGGACTATTTGTTTCCATAAAATGTGCAGATAAAAAACAAAATAAATATGTTTCAAAATCTATTAAGTCGAGTGTTGAAATTTGGTAGGTGTAGTGTTCTAGTAACCTGGTAAAAATACTCTGCCAATATATGGGCACCTAAGCTCACACTAGGTTCTATAGATGTAGAGTACGGGTGAGCAAATATAACTAAAAACTTAAATATATTTTATTCAACTCCAAACTCAATTACCTATCGTTTGATACCACACAAGCCATGTTTTAAGTTAAACTCGAATTTTTGAAATCTACCCCCACCCTTTGTTAAAAAAACTAAAATATGTTTTGTTTAACTCTAGACCCAATTACCTTTCGTTTCATATCACACACGCCATATTTTCACTTAATCTCTAATTTTTTTAATCTACCCCCACCCTTTTTTTTAAACTAAAATTAATTTTGTTTAACTCCAGACTCAATTACCTTTCGTTTGATATCACACACGCCATATTTTCACATAAACTCTAATTTTTGAAATCTACCCCCACCCTCTTATTTGGCTTGTGCTCGGTGGATTTTGTTCATTTTTAAATGAGGCCATCTCGACGCAAGATCCAGCCAAGGTACCAAATTTCATTAAAATCGGACAATCGGTTTTTGAGTTATGCGCGTTGGTCGTTACAGACAGACAGACATACAGACAGACAGACAGACGGCGCAACAAAAAAGTTTCAAAATCATCTGAAACGCAAAGATATATAAAAAATTTTGAAATCGGAGCAACTTTTTTTTTCTCGAAAAAATTAGGATCACTATAGCTCACACTACTATAGTATAGTAGTAGTGTGAGCTAATACCATTTACGTTTTTTATTTCAAGAATGGCGGATCCAAAATGGTGGCTTTCTTTATTTTTAAACCGATTTGTCTCAAACTTGAAAGTTTGCAGTGTTTGAGATCACTTAATACAGTTTTATCCTCAAACTTAAAAAAATTAAAATGGCGGATCCAAAATGGCGGATTTTCTTATTTATGCAACAATATTAATCCAATATAGAACTTGGCAGTGTTTCAAGTCGCCGAATATGATTTTTGACTCAAACTCAAAATGGCGGATTTCTTTATTTTTAATCAGATTTGTCTCAAACGTGAAAGTTTGCAGTGCTTGAAAGCACTTAATTTCAAATGACGGATGGAAAATGGCGGATTTTTTTATTTATGCACCGATATGTATCAAATATCAAACTCATAAATAATTTAAAATGGCCGATCCAAAATGGTGGACTTTGCTGATTATCATTTTTGACTTAAACTCATAAAAAAATCAAAATGGCGAATCCAACATGACAGACTTTTTATTTACTAACCGATTTTTCTTAAGCTTAAAATATTACATTTCTTTCTTTAAACTTGAGTCATATTTTGTATTAAGCTATAAAAGTCTGCCATTTGCAAGTGTAAGTAAAAAATTGTATTAAGTGACCTTAAGCACTGCAAACTTTCAAGTTTGAGACAATTGAGACAAATCCGTTGAAAAATAAAGAAACCCACCATTTTGGATCCGCTATTTTGAATTTTTTATGAGTTTGAGTCAAAAATTCTATATTTGATACATATCGGTGCATAAATTTTAATTTTTTTAAGTTTTAGGATAAAACTGTATTAAATGATCTCAAGCACTGCAAAACTTCAAGTTTGCGACAAATCGGTTTAAAAATCAAGAAATCCGCCATTTTGGATCCGTAATTTTGAGTTTCAGTCAAAAATCGTAATCACTGACTTGAAACACCGCCAAGTTATATATTTGATAAATATCGGTACATAAATAAGAAAATCCGCCATTTCGGATCCGCCATTTTATTTTTTTTAAGTTTTAGGATAAAACTGTATTAACTGATCCCAAGCACTTTAAACTTTCAAGTTTGAGACAAATCGGTTTAAAAATAAAGAAATCCGCCATTTTGGATCCGCAATTTTGAGTTTTTCTTGAGTTTGAGTTAAAAATCGTAATCAGCGACTTAAAACACGGCCAAGTTCTATATTTGATAAATATGGGTGCATAAATAAGAAAATCCGCCATTTTGGATCCGCCATTTAAATTTTTTTAATTTTGAGGATAAAACTGTGTTAAGTGATCACAAACACTGCAAACTTTCAAGTTTGAGACAAATTGGTTTAAAAATCAAGACATCTGCCATTTTGGATCCGCCATTCTTGAATTAAAAAACGTAAATGGTATTTTTACCAGGTACCGCCAAGTTCCATATTTAATACATATCGATACATAAATAAGAAAGTCCGCCCTTTTGGATCCGCCATTTTAATTTTTTTAAGTTTGAGTATAAAACTGTATTAAGTGATCTCAAGCACTGCACACTTTCAAGTTTGAGACAAATCCGTTTAAAAATAAAGAAATCCACCATTTTGTATCCGCCGTTTTAAATTTTTTATGAGTTTGAGTCAAAAATTATAGTCAGCGACTTGAAACACCGCCAAGTTCCATATTCGATACATATCGATGCATAAATAAGAAAGTCCGCCATTTTGGATCCGCCATTTTAATTTTTTTAAGTTTGAGAGTAAAACTGTATTAAGTGATCCCAAACACTTCAAACTTTCAAGTTTGAGACAAATCGGTTTAAAAATAAAGAAATCCGCCATTTTGGATTCGCCATTCTTGTAATCAAAAACATAAATTTTATGTTATCAGATTACCAGAACTCTAAACCTACCAAAACTTCAACACTCGACTTAAAGGATTTAACTCTAACAAAACCAAATTTCAAGAATATTACGTAAAGGATTTTTTAAAGATGTTTTTGCATAAATAATAATATATCTATTTTGTTTTTTATCTGCACATTTTATCAAGAAAAAATATTTTAGTCCGGCGCCCAGTTGGCCCGGCGTCCAGTTGGCCCGGCGCCCAGTTGGCCTGCCGCCCAGTTGACTGAATCAAAATGTGTGAGGGTAAAATCGCACGGTCGCAGAAAAAACTATCTATCGTAACGCTACTGAACTTTCTCGTGTTTTAGCAAAAACTATCCGTCAAGACGACTTACCCATGAAATGTTGTTTTTTCGTCGATTTTTTTTCTTCTTTTGCACGAAAAACAATTTGGCACCATGTTTGAACTCAACTCAACTCAATAGTTACTTCTAAACTTTGTTTTAAACGTTTTTAAGATTTATTTTTGTAATATACCCGCACGAAGTTCAAAAAAATTCATTTCCGTACCTAGACAACATTGTCCATCAGTTTTCTCTGTATAAAACGACTAGCAGGTTGAATCACTCAAAATACGGCAGGTGGATTAAAAGTAGCCAGCTGCTTTTCTATCTGCAGCCTATCTTTGTCCATTTCACATGTTCAATAATGTCTATCTCTGTTTTTATTGTAAAAGAAATACCCGCTCCTAGAAACCAAATTGGATAGGGTCAATAAAAAATGCCTTTCCCTCTCTAAGACTCTTTTAGGGCTTATACAACTCAATGAGTCTACTGTATTCCGAAAACCGCATATTGATGCGATGCTCCGTTAAAGAGTTAGAATTTTATAAATTTTTTAAGTGTCAAAAAACTGTCATTAGCATAAATGGATTTTGACCAAAATCTAATCAGCTTGTCAGGCAGAGTGTCGAACACTATTTTACCTGAATTTTATGAAAATCGGTTTACCGGTTTAGGAGCTATCGTTTTACGGACAGACACGCACACACACACACACACACACACAGGCAGACGTCACGACGATATTGCTAAGATAGGCCAAAATACACCCAAATAACAAATTTTCAGTGTTTTCTTTAAAAAAAACAAATTCCTCGAAACTAATTCCTTCTCTAGCCATTGCTGTGCGGGCAAGGAAGTTAATATACTGAAAAAGGATTTTATAATATATTTCAATAAAATTGTATAAACATAGGAAGTCAAAAGATTTTTTTATCGTTTTAGTTTCACAATTTTTTGTTTCGTTATAATTTAAAATTTTGTAACAAAAGTTTATTCAAAATTTAACATTAAAAATATTTTACTTTTTTTATTGTTATATTTTTTATAAATGCCAGGTTTGATAAATGAACGTGATATTTATTAGGAATCTGGAGAAATTTAGTATTTTCAAAGAAACACCTTCTGAATTCGGGACTGGTATTCTCATAAATTGGCTTAAAAACGTTACGTTTTGAAAACGCTAAGCGAAACGCACAGCACCCTTCTCGCATGGTATTTGCGCTGACCGATCGAATTTGATATTCACGTTGGTAAACGCGCCCTTGGGATGAAACTCGCTAAGCATCCTTCAAATTCTCGGCGTAAATTAAAGATATTTTTCACCCCAGTTAGTTATTTTTGGCATTTATTGAACTAAAAATCTAAAGAAGGTGATGATTAAAAATGGTTTTAATGAGAAATGACTCCTATACTCCCAGGGTATAATAATAAAGGTTATAATAAATTTAGTTAAAAATCTTCTATATTTATTAAAATTTAAATTTTTTAAAGCTTTGGCACCACCACCACCATTTCATTGTTCCAATTGATAACACTCGCTCATATACTAGGGTGTTTCCAATAAGGCTCGGGTACCTACTCTACAGGGTACCTGTGCATATAGAAGTGTAGAAAACTTGCCCGTAAACAATTTTTAATTATTTATTTATCTGTACCACTTAAATAGATTCCAGAGGGGAGAGAAATACAGTAAATCTTTATTCACAAACTGCTTAAAATTCTTCATTTCTACCTTAAAGAATAAGAAAAGTAGCTATTTTGGTACCTTATTGTATTAAGTATAGGGTGAAGGCCTCCTTTAACCACTACAAATACAAAATTGGCTAAAAAAATTAAAAACTGTGTGCATAATACTTTTTAATAGGTTTGAATTTTTTAAAAACGCCAAGCGATTTCCAAATACAGATGCCAATTGGTAGGTGTTTTTGAAAACGGTTATCGTTTTAAAAAAATGCTCAGTGCAATCGTACGTGAATACCATTTTTGCACTTTCGGTCAGGTGACCGTCTTAAAAATGCTATGCGTTTTTAATTACCAGAATACCTGTCCTATATATGTTTTTTGTATCTTACTGTTTACTTTATGTTTTAGCACCCCTGTTTTGCGGTGAAAACAATCAAGTCGGAGTTTTGTCCTGGGGAGTTACTAAATCAAAAGCGTTAAACGAATTTGTAAGAAATGTTTTATTACTTTTTTAAGTAAAAAATTTTCCCATTTAATTTATTTATTAAAATTCGTTTAGTTAAACATCTTAATTCTGAAAAAGTTTAGAAAGAAAGGGTCAAACAAAAACATGAATTGCATCAGTTTATTTTTTATTTAAAAATTTGATTTTAATCTAATTTTAATTATTGCTAATCTTCTTTAGATATAATAAAATTCTCTTTAAAAAAATTAAGGATATAAAATTCATATATCCTTGCTTAAATGCTAAAGGATCAGGCACACCTCTTATGGAATTTCTGTAATCCGTCAAACTAACTTCATAAATTTTGATATGTTGTAGACTAAACCTTTCTTATCAAAAGTTCTCATGGGCCTAACTCAAATTAATGACCAATTTTTGAAATACATGAGTTTTCCAAACATATACGCAATGTTAGTATTACATATATAGATAGAAAGATATACGCACTAAAAATGGAGAAAAAAACTTAACAGTTAACTATATTCACAATAAACCTACCATAATACCAATTATTCCTCAAGCTGGAACTAACAAAAGACATCTGTCTGATACATCTTTGTCACCGCCACAAAACGAAACAAAAAAGTCAAACCTTAATACGTCGCAACCATTTAACTTATTTGTCTGGAACGTAGCAGGTTTCAACAACATCAATTTTTCGGAATTGTCACGGGGTTGTGATCCAGATATTATTTTCATATCGGAAACATGGCTTTGTGAGCCACTAAAAGAACAGCCTATTTTTTTAAACAAGAACTGCTGTTTCTACCTTTTGAAAAGCTATTAAATAAAATTCAACAGGTCGTGCCAGTGGAGGGCTTGCGTTTTTTATAAAAAATGACCTATTTTATAAAGTGCTAGACGTTTCTCCATGGTAGATTATAGTTTACGTAAAATCAAGGGAAATTGAGTTTATATTTTTTGGGGGTTTGGATTTGTACCCTGACATTTTACTGATTTGTGCAGGAGATTTCAATAGTAGAATTGCCAATGGTATGTCATCTCTAAAAGAAATTATTTTGGGTACACAAATTTACACAGACATGCACAATTTATTGTTACTGTTCTCTTATTAAATATATGCACGAAATCCCGCACAAATTACATTTTTTAATAAAAATGGTAAAAGCACGATTGACCTCGTATCTAGGATATTTACAAGCTAGAGATATTGACCACAAACAAGCAAAAAAGGACACGACAGATACATACCTTCAACGAGTCCGCTCAATTCTCCGTAGCAAACTGTCCGCCAGAAATACGGCCAAAGCAATAAACACATACGCAACCTCAGCCATCTCCTACAGTTTCAGTATTATTGAACGGACCAACACTGAGCTAGATGATCTGAACACAAAAACAAGAAAAGAATTCCGCAAACAACGCACTCACCATCCAAAATCATCAGTTCAAAGATTTCACTTACCCAGAAAAATGGGAGGAAGAGGAATTCCAGATATCAAAGTAAGACCCCATAAACAGCTAGAGAATTTAGGGAAATATTTTTACAAAAAAGCAGAGAGTAGCGACATACACCAAGCAGTACGCGCCGACAAAAAAGCCACTCCTCTAAAACTAGCTGATAAAGACCACAACCCTATTCAGAATACCGACACTTTGGAACAACAGCTTCAACAATGGCGCAGTAAACCACTCTATGGGAAATACAGAGCCCGGATTAAACACGAATCTATCGATACCTTAGCGTCAACATCATACCTAAGACACGGCAATATATTTCCGGAAACCGAAGGATTCATCGTAGCTATACAAGACCAAGTGATATCAACAAGGTTATACAAAAAACGAATTATAGGAGAAAATATCGAGAACGTAAAATATCGTCTCTGTAACAGTTATGAAGAAACTCTGGATCACGTGATAGCAGGATGCACAATATACTTATTTTGGCAAAATAATCCATCAAAAACTAAGGAAAAAATATATGGATTATACAGAAAACATTCCCTATTACCGTTACGAACCAACAGCAGTCTGCGAAACGGACACAGTTCGGTTCATTGAAGAAGAGTGGAAACAAAAACAACTTCGTGGCCGGTATGCTGCTGCTCTTAATGGACCCGACACAGATACAGAGCACTCAACGTTGTATCTAGAGGATGGGAACTTACTTATGTCAACAAAAAACTATAGGAGGTTTATTCTAAAACAAAACCTGGAAAGTGACCTATGCAGATTATGTAATTTAAAGTCAGAAACCGTTCAACACTTAACAACAGGATGTTCTTTTCTGGCCCCTAGGGACTTTGAGAAAAGGCATGATGACACAGCTAAAATCCTGCATCAGGCTCTCTGTAACAAATACAATCTTATATAAGAAACCACACCGTATTACAAACACCAGCCGAAAGAAGTTACAGAAAATGATGAAACAAAAATCTATTGGGATCTGGGAATTGTCACGGATAGAGAGATACAATATAACAGGCCTGATATTGTTGTTTTCAACAAGCACAAAAAGACTGCAGCTGTGATAGACATTACAGTCCCAGAAGACAGTAATTTGAGGGAAGCCAGAAATAAGAAAATCTCGAAATATATCGACCTGGCTCACGAAATAAAAGCAATTTACTAATTAGACAGTGTGTCAATCCATCCATTTGTGATATCTGCAAATGGCCTGGTTGAAAAACATACAAAAACAGAACTAGAAAAGTTGGGATTAGAATGCCCAAAAGGCATCATTAAGCTAGCTCAAGAGGCCATTATACTGGGAACCTGTAGGACCGTACGACGAGCACTTACAAGCGAATAGAATGTTAGTTTTATTAAGAACTCCGTTGTATTTGTGCTTATTACCAACGTAAGTTGCGAAGGAAAACAAAAAAACAAAAAAAAAATAATAATAATAAGAATGTTTGGCCGAGATGGGTACTGTTGCCAGCAGTGCTCGCCTCGCTACTGGGTAACGACGTAAAACCTGTACAGCCAGTTTCGCCTGCATGGGGGGTCTTAGGCACACGGGTCGCAACCCCGCAGACCCCTAGCAACCAGGATTAAAGGCTAGCATCTTTAATACTGTGAGAATTTAAAATGCTATCAATACACGGCGAAATAGATATTCGGGCGGGAGAGGATTAGATGTTGGTCTCCTCAATCGGAACCGTCAAGATGATCAACATGTAGATGAGAATGGTGGGGGCACCGCTCATCGAAACTTACCCCAAGAAACGCATGACCCTAGGAGGCGTGTTGTGCAACAACCTGTTGCACACACAATCCCTGAACAGGCAACCCAAGGAAGACGGCGTATGAAATGGGATAATGAAACTAATATTCAAATCATACGTTCGTACCTTAGAGCTACTGCACTCGAACAGGATATGACCTTGTATCGCACCAGAATGCATACTGACTTCATAACACAAATTCCACACCTTGGCCACATTTCAGAGCAAAGAGTCGCCGATCAGCGAAGAGCCATCATCAGAAGCAATCTTTTACCACCACCGATGATTGATCAAATAAAAGAAGAAATACGTAGAGAACTGAATAACAATCATGAAGAGGTAGTAGTGCAAGCTGAAAACTTAAATCCAGAAGAAAACCAAAACCTGATTCAGCAACAGGAAAACCTAATTTTACACCCTTTAAACAGAAGGCTTCTAACAGAAGATATACATACTCAATGGGCAGATACATTTCAGCAATATATAGCAGAATATAGAGGTTCCAACCCGTTGCTCCGACCTTTACCACCAAAGCTAAAATACAACCCTAAAACACCCATCTTGCTTTCGACTGGTAACCAAGTGCTCCAAGATCTGATTAGAGATACCATGGAACTAGAAGAAAGCCATCTTCACCTATATTGTGCTGCTATGGCCACCCTATTTCTAAATGGTCAAAAAATCATCCACAAAGACGGTCACAAATCAACTGAACCCAGATGGGAAAAAAGACTTAAACAAAAAATAGCACAGCTTAGGGTGAACATTGGCAGGACACAGCAGCTGGCACTCTCACAGACGAATAGTAAGCTTTTAAACAAAATACCAGCAGAGCTTAAAGAAAAGCTAAGGGAAAAACAAACAGAACAAAAGACTATAATAATAATAATTATAGGTCGCACAATAAAAACACAGAGACAACCGGTGATCCTCCCAATAAAGCAGAACTTAAAACATTTTGGGAAGGAATATGGTCTAATGAAACCTCTCATGATGAAAACGCGACCTGGATAAAAACAGAGGAGGAATTGAACAGGAACACCAATATGGAAGAAGTAACTTTTACTGAAGCTGATGTAAATAATGTCATGTTAAAATTAGCAAACTGGAAAGCTCCTGGTGGTGATGGAGTACATAATTTCTGGTGCAAACACTTCAAGTGTTTACATGCCTACCTTGCACGGCAATTTAACCATGTCATCAGAGACCCGGCCAAACTTCCTAAGTTCTGTACAAATGGAGTTACTTACCTTCTTCCGAAATCCAACCAAATTGACGATCCATCCCAATACAGGCTCATCACCTGCCTCCCCACTTTGTATAAAATCCTGACCGCGGCAATATGCAATAAATTATACGTCTACCTTGAAAGCAATAACCTCCTTACAGAGGAGCAAAAGAGCTGTAAAAGAAACTATATGGGCTGTAAAGACCAAATTACGATCGACGCAATAATATTGAAACAAACACGTCAAAAAAGCAGAAACTTAAACATGGCCTACACTGACTACCAAAAAGCCTTTGATTCGGTACCACATAGCTGGCTTAGACATGGGAAACATACAAGGTTGACCTTAACCTCATAATATTTCTAAAAACAACCATGCAGAAATGGAATACAAAAATACGCATTACCACCAAGAACGCAAATGTAGAAACCGAAGCCATTATTTTTCATGGACGATTTAAAATTGTACACATCAAACAAACAACAACTTCAAACGGTACTTAAGTTAACTCAGCAGTGAAGCACGGATATTGGTATGACATTCGGAATCAAAAAATGTCAGATCGTGACAGTGGAGAAAGGATTACTTAAAGAAGCACCTCCCATTGAACTAACTCAAAGCACAGTTATTTCTTCAATGACATCTGAACCATACAAATACTTGGGAATTGCAAACCAACAAGATAGAACACAGTAAGATCAAGAAGAATCTGATCGCTGAGTTCCAAACAGGTCTAAAAATTATCCTTAAGAGCAAACTTAACTCATCGAATTTAACGACAGCTATAAACAGCTACGTGCTATCGGCGCTCCAGTACTCCTTTGGAATAATTAAGTGGACTCAAACAGATCTTGAAAATATCAACAAAAAAATTCGAACACAGCTTACAAAATTTAGAATGCATCACCCAAAAGCAGATGTGGATCGAATAACCCTACCTAGAAACAAAGGAGGAAGGGGAATCAGAGATGCGCTTATAGCATGCAGGCAGCAGATAGACGGGCTCAGAAAGTTTTTCTTACAAAAAGATAGCCAACTTGATAGAACCATTTCTCAAGTAGATCTGGGATACACACACCATTACATTTAAATGAACAAAATTACATTCCATTAGTCACAAAATCAGAGGAAGAAAAATTGAGGGATTGGGGCTCGAAACAACTTTATGGTAGGTTTTGCCACGACCTGCAAAAAGAACATATAGATCTTTCGGCATCAGTGGAATGGCTTAGAGTTGGAACTGTATTTCCAGAAACGGAGGGATTTTTGATTGCAATTCAAGACCAAACAATAAAGACCAGAAACTACCAAAAATACATATTAAAAGAAAATATTCCAAGTGATGCATGTAGAAAATGCAACCGAAATCAGGAGACAACAGAACATATACTGTCAGGCTGTCAGAAACTGGCAGAAACGAAATACTTGGAACGTCACAACAAGGTAGGTACTATAGTGTACTTGGAAATTTTAAAACTTTTTGGAATAGACCCTGAAAACAATGAACCGTATTATAGATACAAAGCTCCGCCAGTAGTAGAGAACAACGTGGTTAAAATCTACTGGGACAAAGGAATTATCACAGATAAAACAGTACAACATAATCGACCAGACATCACAGTACTTAACAAGAAAAATAAAACTGCTATGCTGATAGACATTTCAATACCAAACAACACAAATGTAGAAGCCAAGTTTGAAGAAAAAATTATCAAATACACGCAACTTAAAAGGGAGGTAAAAGAGATGTGGCATCTAACTGATGTGAAGATCATACCCGTTATTATTTCTGCTATGGGACTTATACCAAAAAAACTTAGAGATCACTTAGAGATATTGGTGTTCCCCTGTCCACTTACCGTAGCATGCAGAAGTCAGTAATTCTGGATGCAACGAGCATTGTCAGGTCGTTCCTGGAACAGTAGACCACGACTACAATCTTGCACTTTCAAGCCGATTGTAGTTGCTTAAACTCGGTTTTCTTTAAAAAAAAACCTGCACAAAAAAAATAAAATAATAATAATATGAGATGAAAAAATAAAAATGAATAATAAAAAACAAATGGATAGTCACGACAACTACCGAAGAAGTACGAAAGGCCATCAGAAAAACCCACAACTGGAAATCACCAGGGAATGATAGCATACATAACTTTTGGTGGAAACAATTTACAAGCACACATAATATACTTGCCCAGCTCTTCTCAGAAATTTTAAAAGGACAAATAGAGACACCAGATTTGATGACCGATGGATTAACTTACCTGCTCCCGAAAACAACACCATCAAATAAACGTCCAGACAAATACAGACCAATCACATGTCTTCCAACCATACAAAATATACACTCACCTAGATCAAAACAACATATTAGCAATGGAACAGCTACTTATTGACACCATTATAACAAAATACAAAAAGAAAGAAAGAAAACCACTGTACACAGCATACGTAGACTACAAAGAAGCATTCGATAGTGTTCCACATTCATGGCTAATAGAAGTATTGGACATTTATAAAATTGACCCATGCATTCAAAACACCCTAAAACAAATAATGAAGAAATGGAAAACAACATTAAGCGTAAACATCAATGAATCCAAATTCAGCATTGACAACATAAAAATAAAACGCGGGATATTCCACGGCGACTCACTTAGTGCACTATGGTTTTGCATGGCAATAAACCCACTCTCGCACATGCTAAATAAAACGAGCAAAGGCACCACAATAGAAAAAGACAAAATCAGTCACCTTCTTTACATGGATGATCTTAAACTATATGCAGACACCAAAGAAAACATCGAAAAATTAATAAAAACAACAAAAATGCGATGGAGAAAGGAAAATGGGAAAGACACGAAGGGTATGACATGGGTGCAGATAATGGACAAATAGAAGGCATGGAGATTGACGAGCTTTACAAATATCTAGGATACCAGCAGGCTAGAGGAATAGATCAAAGACAAAGCAAAGAAACTCTAAGAAACAAATTTAAACAAAGGCTACGACAAATACTAAAAACGAAACTAAACTCCAAAAACACAACAAAATAAACACTTATGTGATATCTATTCTTACGTACAGTTTTGGGGTGATCACCTGGACAGACACCGAACTCGAAGAACTCAACCGAGACATTCGCACCATGAGCACCAAATTTCGTAAACATCATCCACGCAGTTCAATGGAGAGGGTTAATATACCACGAGGAAAAGGAGGACAAGGGATTGTGCACATACATTCTCAAAAACAAATTACGACACTCAGAAAATACTTTATTGATGAAAGTACAAACAGTCCACTATACAAAACTTTGAGAAAAATAGACAAAAAACTAACACCACTAAACTTAGCACAAACCGACAACGATGAACAAGAAGCTGACAACCTTGAAGATAAATGGGTAAGAAAAGAACTACATGGTCGGTACCCAACAACACTAATGCAGGCACATATCAACAAGGTCGCTTCTCCAATGTGGTTAAAACTAGGATATTTATTTCCCGAAACAGAGGCATTTATAATAGCAATGCCGGACCAAGTCATAGCAATGAGAAACTATAAAAAGTATATAATGAAAGAACATATACCAACCGATAAGTGCAGACTGTGTAAGGAGCAAACTGAATCCATCGACCACATAATAAGTGGTTGTCAAAAACACGAAGAGACACAATAATGAACCCAGAAAGTGTCCTTGAAACCGAGAACTATAAAATGTATTGGAATAGAGAAATAATAACAGACTTACCTCTACAGCATAACAGACCGGACTTGGTGTTTACTGATAAAAAAGTTAAGAATACTTACCTAATCGACTTATCCATTCCACTAGCCGCAAACCTACAGAAAAAAACACAATGAAAAAATTAGTAAATACCTACCTCTCGCTAATGAAATAAAAGAAATGTGGAATCAAGAAAGAGTTATCGTAGTTCCGATGATCATAGGTGCAACTGGGGAGATACCGCACACACTTATTGAAAATCTAAAAAAGCTAAATATAAAAGAACAAATATACCATCAATTGCAAAAAATTGTTCTCATAGAAACGAGCGGAATTGTTAGAAGGGTGCTAAATGATACTGACAACTGAAACAAAAACATATAATGCTTCAAATGACAAATCAAATAAATAAAAACCAAACTTACCTGTCTTCTTGCAGCAAATGCCGAAACAGGTCAAGAGCCATATCCAGACATGCCTGTGGAAACCTAAAATAATAATAATAATAATTAATGTCTTTATTTCACAATTTTGAAATCAAACTTACAACTTGGGTACAAATGTTTATTTTACCAAAAAGACAATTGTGAAAAAGGCGAAATTCAGCCCTTTCGACATGCTCGATGCCAAAAGCGCTGATCAGGTAACCTTCCAAATAGATCTGTCGCATAAACTTTCGGCACTTGAGGACTACACAGACCAAAATCAACTTACCGTTAATTTTAGAAAAACTAAAGTTATGGTTTTTTCACGTGGTGGATTCAACCAAAAGTAACCAAAGTAATTTGCATACTTTTAAATTTAAAAACGAAAAGGTTGAAGTTACCAATAGTTATGTGTATTTGGGTGTTTATTTTACGTCATCTACATTTTTTAAAACAATGGCTGAAAATACCGCCCTTAAGGCTTAACAAGCTACTGGCATCGTAAGAAGCATAATAGCAAAATCAAATCAAATAGGTTGGTCTGCAAAGATGACACTATATAACTCCCTTATTCTTAGTGTTTTACTTAAAAACGCACCCATATGGAGTCTGCGGAACTTTGAAATTTTAGAACGAGTGCAAGTAAGCTTTGTTTAAATAAATATTAGTGAGAAACAAGCTTTAGTGTGTTGTAGATTAAACCTTGCTCATCAGAAGTTCCCTTGGGCCCAACATAAATTAATTTCAAGTTTTTGGAATACTAAGTGTTTAGGCTCAAGAAGAATAATGGCTCTTTAGACCGGTTTTCCAAACATACGCAATGTCACTATTACAAGTAGTGTATTTATTGCTTTTTTTTAATGGTTTTTGACCTATTATAGTAGTTTACCTAACTAGTGCGGAAAGTGCCTCTTTTCCGCACGCGATTGCAGATGGCCAAACGACGCGATAGCGGAGTTTGGCCAGCAATCAAGTGCGGAATAGACACTTTACGCACGAGTTAGGTACACTATTTTTTCTATAAGCGTGAGGAAAAAACTAAAAATTAATCAGAAAATTATTTATATTCAAAACGTTTTAATCAAATCAATTATTATTATTCACATTCTAGCGGCTTCTAGAACTGACTGGGGTAGATCTTCGTCCGAAGAATCCATTGAAAATCTGATTTTTTTGTTTGAAAAATTTAAAAGACTTTTGTATCTGCAAAATTGGCTTTGTTTTGACAGTTTGTTTGTACTTTGTTGCTATGGTGATTTAAGATGCCAAATCTAAAACCACTAGTGTTCATTGTTGTTTGACATTGACAATGACGATATTTATACCGGGGAGGTTTAAAACTTATAATTTGAACCTATTTTACTGAACACTTTATTTTATCGAAAATATTGAAAATATAGCAGAATTTTAGTCAATTTGAATATTTTTAGGATATTTCGTGTGCTAGGAAAGATACAAATGTATTTTGAACGGTCTAAATGTTATAGAACACCTCAAAATCGTAACAAATTTACTTTTCCGCACTAGTGCGGAAACAATATTTTTTCGCACTAGTGCGGAAAAGTGACACTTTCCACACTAAAATGCGTGCGGAAAAGTGGACTTTTCCGCACGCTTATAGAAAATGTATTTAATACACGCTGTTCGGCAAATATAATTTTTTAAATACTTTTAAAAACTAATGGTACATAGTTTAACTGTAGATTCCCTGAGTCAAAATATTACGAATTAGCCATACTTACTAACCGAGATACAGGGTGTTAAACTTTATTTTTTCAATTGGATTTTCTTTAATAACTTTTTTACTAATTCATATTTTTGCAAAAAATAACAGGCGTGTAAGTTTTTTGAAATTGGCAAGACGATTCCGTTAAAACTTTTGATGTACAATGTACAGGGTGTCCCCTGGACCACTAGCATTCCATTAAAATCAGTGCCTTTTTTTGTGCCTCGGTGTATACCAGTTTTTATGTAAAATAATGGTTTGCCCATCCTTTTTATGTAAAAAAGTTATACTGTTTTAAAGTCGCTCGGAGCAACGGTTTTTGAAATTTTTGCATTTAAAATTTTTATTGCATGTCAGTGATATGCCTAAATTATGTATGATACTTTCTTCAATTGATTCTACTAAATAATATTTTTGCAAAAACTAACCAGCATGTAGGTTTTTCTAAAATTTTTCAAGACGATTCTATTGTGCAATGTACAGGGTGTTCTTTGGACCACTACCATTGCATTAAAATCATCAGTGTATTTTTTGTGCCTCGGTGTATCTTATTTTAATTATTAAATAATTATTATTAACAAAAAAAATAAAACCAATTATAAATATTTTACACGTTTTATTGCAACAACAAATTTTTAGATAGAAAAACAAAAAAAAAGTCTACAATAAATGTTCGAAATGGCCACCGTTAACCTGAATACATTTGTTTATTCGCTTATTATACGAACGTCTGATTTTAAAATGAGGATTTGCATTTCTGAACGCCTCTCCAGCATTTTGAATTTTTTTTAATGGTTTTTCTTGGGTATTTATCTAGCCTAAAATAATAAACAGTTTTAAGTTTAATTTTCTATTTATCAATTTTAAAATTTTAACTAAGTTGCTGAGAGCGCCATGCTTAAGAAATTTTATATTTTTTGTTAAGAAATAATAAAATATTAATTTTATTGATAATTAAAATTTTCTTTCAAAACAATAAAAAAATACTTGCATTAATAAAGTATTCCTACTTACCATTTAAAAAAAACTAATACGAAGAGGTTTTTGTTCCTCATTAAAAACAAAGCCCTACACAGTTGCAATAACGAACAATGATAATTCAAGAACCACCCTGTATATTTTTTCACTTAATATTTCTTAAGAAAACATCCAATCTCAGAATGCTATAAAAAAGTATTGATTATGCATAGCTATGTATAAAGTAGGTAAGAATTTAATCAAATATCTTTTACGCATGCAATAAAAACTTCTAATTTAAATATCTTGAAAACCGTTTCTCTAAGCGACATCTAAACGCTATAACTTTTTTACTTAAATAAAATTAAAAAATTAATGTTTTTAATAGAATCTGGTATACACCGAGGAACAAAAAAGTTAGACCTATTTTAATGTAACGGTACCGACCCAGAGAACACCCTTTATAATATTTTTTTTTGTACCAAAATTAAGTTGTCCATACCCAAAAACCACCAAACCGAATTTTTTGTGCAACATCATTAATTAGTAGAAAGAATTGAAGAAAGTATCATACATAAATTAGGCATATCACTCACATGCAATAAAAACTTTAAATGCAAAAATCTCAAAAACCGTTGCTTTGAGCGACTTTAAAACAGTATAACTTTTTTACATAAAAAGGATGGGAAAACAATTATTTTACATACATAAAAAATGGTATACACCGAGGCACAACAAAAATACACTGATTTTTATGCAATGGTAGTGGTCTAAGGAACACCCTGTACATTGTACATCAAATTTTTCAACGGAATCTTCTTGCTAATTTTAAAAAAACTGACACGCTGGTTAGCTTTTGCAAAAATATTAATTATTGATAAAGTTATCAAAGAAAATCGAATTGAAAAAATAAAGTTTAACACCCTGTATCTCGGTTAGTACGAACTTTTGGACTAAAGTAAGTATGGCTAAATCGTAATATTTTAACCCAAGGAATCTACAGTTTAACTATGTACCATTAGTTCTGGGACACCCTGTATTATAAAGTATCCTACTATTAACATATCATAAGAAAATCCTTTACCACCCTGTAGATAATGTTTTAAAGGCACAGATTAAAAAAAAACAAATAAATCATAAATATCTCTAAAAAGCTATAATGCTTCTTGGACATTATCACTTTCAACACCCTGTATTTTAAAAACTGGTCATTAATTTGAGTTGGGCCCATTAGAGTCCCTGTATGTTGACATATTTGGATATATTAGAGTCGCGACAAGCCCATCAATGTCATTCTTGAATTTGCGTCTAGGTCATGTTATTTTCATTGGCGTGGTATGAGTAAATTACTCTATTGAAAATTAGCAACGGAAAATTAATAAGGCCTCCCAATACAGAGGGCCCAATCAAAACCACCTATGAGTAGTAGATGTGTATGTATACCGGGGGCGCGGTCCAGTAAAATAAACCCAGTATTAAAATCAACAATTTGATTTTATCTGTGTGTTTATCATTTCATTATTTTAGGTTTTTTTCCTAAAGAAGGAAAATTTTTATTATGTATATATTTAATTATAAAATAATGTTTTTACCATTTTCTAAACAAAGTAGTTTATGATTTTTTTATTATTATAGCAATTGCTTTGGAAGATTTTAGTCCACAGTACACCGGCCTATTTTTTAAGTGATGAGTAACAGGCTGAATTTTCGTAAGTAGCATTCTTTTACTAAAGGTTCAACTTTTCCATGTCTGAAAATTATGGAGGTCGATTTTTAAAGCTGTATCCAAAGATTTTATGATATTAAACATGAAAAAACGTTTGTCCTACAAATTAGATGCTTTAACGACCGCGCCGTGTCTTACAGACCAAACATGTCAAAATTACGAGATGCAAAAAGTTATAGGAAATAATTAGTAACCGGTTGATTTTTTTTTCTGTGGCTTAAAAATATGTTTAAAACTAAATGGCAACACTGCGTTCAGTTAGGAATCACTTTCAAGAATTTTCGCAGAGGGGAAAGTTGGAGGTCTCGGCAAAATGAAGCTATGCAAAAAAATTCAGCCTGTTACTCATTACTTAAAATATAGACCGATATACTGTGACAATTTTTTAATAAAAATAAATTGTTCAATGATAAATTCGTTAATTGTTAGTATAATAAATATAATGACGATAATTTTTAGGAAAATATTAGTTCTCTCCAGTGCAAATTATCGTTGAATTTTGGTCCTTATTCGGCGAGAACTTGACAGTCACATCAATTTGTCATTATTTAGGGGAATTCTTCCTGTTATTAATAAGAGGCCAAAAATGTTCCAACTCCTTGTACTTTAAAACTAAATGCTCGTTGAGTTTTTTCCATATGTTCGTCGAATTTTTGTAAAAGCAGGGTTCCTTTTTTTCTGGAATAAATAATATAGGAATAACTTGCTGCTTCAGTGACACGTAAACTGTTCTTGTGCAAAGTGGTCCTAAAAAATAATTATGTTTTTAAATAACATTAGAAAAATGACTTGTATATACAGAGTATTTCTTTTAGAACAAAATATAGAGATTTGTGGGAATTTTTAGCAAAATAAATTAAAAAACACTTGAAAACGTTAATTTTGTTTGCTAGAGCAAATTTTTCGAAATTATTTGATTTATTATTATATTTTTGAGATATTTATATTTAAAGTTACCACAGATTATATAGGCAGTGGCGTATGCAAAAATGAATCCTGAGGGGGGACTTGAGCCCGGATCGATACGCAGATATGGATTGTGGTGGGGGGTTGAGCATAAATCGATACTTTATTCTTGATTTTGTGGGAAAATTCATGTTTTAGGGGTAAATCTTCGCCCCCCCCCCTTTCGTACGCCACTGGATAGGAAGATAAGTCAAGTGGCACCTTACTAGAGCTTTTATATATCTACCGCTTTAAGGCGCTTTGTTTTTCGAAAATCGATCAATTTATCTATAATAAAAAAACTAATGAACGATTTCCAAAAGCCCATCAAAACAAGGCGAGACTCGAATCATATTCCCTATCTATATAAGCGCTTAAAAGATGGCCCTCACGCAAAAAGCAAAAAAAATCCACGTGATCAAGAGTTTTTCTCAAAAGTTGCAAAAAATACTTTTGTTTCGTTTTAAAAGTTAAAAGAAAACCCCCTGTATAACAGCGATCGGAAAACTTTTGTTATATAATAGGATGTTTTATGTTTTACATATGCCTATGTAATAAATTTTATAAATTTCAAACCGACCAAAGTGCTCCTTTTGTTTTAAATCTTTTTGTTAATTTTGAAAAGTTACATTTACCTCTCAAATTTTGGTATTAGATCCAACTTTTGCTGATGAACGCATAACTTTTTAACCAATATTGTTTAAAATTCTGGATTGCTGGGAAAACTAGAAAATCAATATCTCTTATCTGATGTATTACAACAGCTAATTAGGAAACAGGAATAGGTACATATTTATTTTATTAAAAATTTATGGTTTCGAAATAAAAACTTGCTCTTCTGTTGTGTAATTTCCCTGACTTTTATTTGAAACTTTTTGACAAATAAAACAAACATGACGTGCTTTGTCAGTTCATTTAAGGTCGCTTAATCAGCGCAACGATTTTGAGTTACTTTCGATTTTTCCTAATAATTAAATTACCGCCGTTTGTTGTAAGATAAAGAGCGCGTATACGTTCTCTTTCTAACAATTGTTAGAGTATAGACTTCCGATGTTTTGTCCTTTTATTTTCAAAGACATTGATGGGCTTATCGCGACTCTAATATATCCAAATATGTCAACATACAGGGACTCTAGGGCCCATAACTTTTGATAAGAAAGATTCAGTCTACAACATACCAAAATTTCATGAAGTTTAACGGATTACATAAATCCCATAAGAGGCAACAGGCAGGCCTCTTTATTTGATTTTAAAAATGACATCACGTTTTTCTAGTTTTGCTAGATTTATTGACTTGAATCTAAACCTTATTAATTTGTAAACAATCCAATACCCTTATAAAATTAAATCTAATACCATACACAAGGTGCCACATAAAATGCATACCACGACTTAACGTTGCAAAAGGCTTTACATTTCAGTACCCTTTATCAAATCCAAAAAATTCCTCCATATAGTGGGGAGTTTCCGCCATTTTTTCAAAAAAGTGTTTTTTGTAAAAATAAATCATTTTCGGATATTTTAAAAAATGAAGTCGGCCATTTTGAATGGCGGAAACTCCCCACTCTATAGAGGAGTTTTTTGCGGACTCGACTCAAATCGCTTAAAAGTGTCCTAAGAACTAGTGTACCAAATTTTATGTTTGTATACCTAATAGCCACAATTTTGCTTTATTAAGTCGTTATCCTCTATACTAAAGAAGATCAGCAACTAATAGAATTTTTAGAAGTACTTCTTTTTCCAACGTCTGTTAAGCAAGAATTGTCTCTAAATTCCTGGTTGACTTCCAACGGGTCGAAAGCAAATAAGACGTTCCAAATTAACTTGTCGTGTGGCAGCAAAAAAAAATCTTTTAAATGCAGAGAAAAAACAAGCTCGCCTGATTTTTGCTTTATCTTATTCTCTGCAAAATGATTTTTGGCAACGTGTGGTGTTCACAGATAAAAAGATATTTCAATCACACAGTGATCGAAATCAAATTTTAGTTTATCGGTCACCAAGAACGCGCTTACAAGAAAAATATATTTCGGGAAACGAAGCTTAGACGGCAGATTTTGTGTGAATGTTTGGGGGTGGATTTCGGGAAGTGGACATGAGGCTCTTTTTAGAATCTTTGGTAAAGTTAATGCTCAGGCTTATGTTACCATCATGAGAGGCTTCATGCTTCCTCAAGTCAGGATTCTTTACCCAGATGATTTTTTATACCAGCAAGACAACTGCCCTGTCCACACAGCCCAAATATCACGACAGTAGTTTCAAGTGAACAATGTCTAAGTTTTACCATGGTCAGCATAAACGATCAGGGTTGGATGGGACAGGTGGGCAACCGGGCAAATGCCCGATGGGCCGGTCCAATTTAGGGCCGGTCGGGCAGCAGGCCCGACATACCGAATTTATTTTTATATAATTGGACAAACAAAAATTTTCGGCAGTTTCGTTGATACAAATTTATCACAGTACATCAATGTTCTTCAATCTCTGTTTATTATATCAAGCAATCCAAATCTTAATGGTGATACCCGGGGAACGGGCAAAAACCCCTTAGGTGGCTTAGTAAAATATGAAAATATTCTTTTGGGTCTGATATTTTTAAAAATATTTTCAGTTACGGGTCCTTTATCGCGTTATTTACAAACAGAGGGCTTAAACCTTACTGTTTGCAATTCAAACATGACAGGAGTAAAAAAAGCTACAAATTACTGTTTGTCATGGGCCACCTCTGAACTTAAAAAACGAGACTTAAAATAAAAAAAATATAAAATGGCGACTTTAGATAGATTTTCTGAAAAGCTTTCAAATTTTGTTAACAACTGAGATCATAACAAACTAAATAAACTTCTAAATAAAACATGAAACAAACTCAGTAGACAACTATAACATAAAAGAATTAGAAACGGTCGATGTGGAAGATAAAAGAGACAATATTTTGTGCAAAAATATAACAGAAAATTACTGCCAAAATTGTATAATCGATTGTTACATAGTTATAATAAAATATAACATGTACCAAGAAGCTTATTTAATGTTTGTACTAGCTTATAAATACGAAGTTAGTTGCAAAATTCATTTTCAGTGCTAACAAAATCGGTTAAGAAATCGATTAGCCCTTGACCTATTATTGGAAATATTTATGTTAATAAACGTTGAAATATCGGTATTGGGCCATATTGAAAATGAGGAGATCATAAATAAAATTGCAGCATTAAGTTCGTTATTAAAAAATTGCTAACTTATGAATAACTAGCATACCTATTTAAAATTATGTACGTTTTTTGCTTTTTTAAGTTGTCATTTGTGAAAAAAGCAGGTCTTAATATAATGATATTATAATGTTTAATATAGTATACAAAAATATGTATTATTTTCAAATATAAAAATAACAAAATATGGCTTCGTTTTATTTACCGTTAAATTTTTTTGCGAATAAATAAAATTGCTAGGGTCGGTTTGCTTGAGCCCATCCAACCCTGAAAATCGAACACGTGTGGGGACTTATTTTAAGAAAATTAACAAAAATGAATATTACTTCTAGAAACTCGAACCACCTTATGAAAATTATTATACAAGCATATAAAGATTTGATTCAGGCAAACCCAAATTTATTTTAAAATTTAGCAAATTCAATGCCTAGAAGACTTCCAAGTATTATCCACGCCGATGGTGACACGTTATTAATTTTTTTCTATAATTCTTTAATTTGCTTACAATATGACTGGAGCGCATTGATTTTATTTTCGCCGAACATTTCCTTTTTCTTCATATTTTCTTTTCATTCGCATAATTATCTACTTGTTTCATCCATAGTGACTACACGGCTACACGGCGCACTAGCCAACCGGCGCGGCGTCTGATTTGACCATTTTTTTTTATTTTGTTGTTTTATTTTAATTAGTAGCCTTATAGAACCGTTAGGCAATCAGATAGCTATAGGAAAAGTGTCCTTATTAGTTTATTTATTTCGTTCCCTATCTCACTTACCGACGTAACAATCATTTAATGAATTTCTCAAGAGAGCGAAACTTAAAAAATTAGCTGTATTACAATTATTGGTAGTTACATCGAACACAAACAAATCTACTGCCGTGATATCGCTAGAGATACGGTTACACCACTGCGTGAGCAAAAATTCGTAAAGTCGAAATTATGGGAAACATTTTGGTAGCGTATCTCATTTTTTGGATTTTTGTCACTTGCGTCGGTACTTGAGATACGGGACGATTTGTAAAAAAAAATTATATTTTTTGCAAAAATCAGTCAGCCCTGTAAACAGCATATTTTCAAAAACCAATATCTGCAGCTAACTTCGGTTATATGCATTTTATGTGGCGTTCTCTGTACATACATATTTCAACAAATACTATATATATTTTTTATTCATTTTAGAATGAAATAGAGACGCTTGATACAAGTGGCAGAGATAGGTTAGCCAGTGTGCCACATATCTTCACCAAATTGGACCAAAGATCGATTAAGTGGATAAAAACTTTCCAAGATTTGGTAAGAATGTGTAGTACAATCATCTTTCACACAATACTAAAATTGTTGTTATTGAAACCACGTTGAAACCACAATATTAGTTCACGTCACAAAGCCGGCCACTGGAAAGAGACGAGTCTAGAATTTTTAGACGAGTATAGTCCTTCCTTGAAATAAACATATTTCCTAACCCGAAATATATTAAAAAGCAAACATGTCGTGTTGATATTAAATTAAAGTTAAAAAAGTTATTGCCTCTGGATAAAAAGATGCTGACTGTAGGTTGACAAAAATACGCACAGATAAAAACAACTCAAAGACATGCCATTTTTTAGATTTTTTTTGTTGCTGTCAGATGCATATCATAAATAAAGAAGTTGGAAATGTCACAAAAGTAAAACTGGCTATTGCAAGAACTATACTTTAATGACATTTTTGTCAAATAAATATCGTCAACGTTTCATTTTCCACTGAATAATATTTAGTAGGGGAGGCCGTGAAGATTTTGTGAACTTATTTTCTTAGTCAGCAAACATCGATTGTTCATCATCAGTTCTAAGCAAAATTTGTTATATGAATTTTCTGATGGGTTTAGGCGCAAAATGCAAAATAAGATATGAATACGAGGTATTTATTTTCTTAGTAATAAAACTAGTTGTACTAGTAAAGGGTATACTTAAGTTAACTAAAAAATATATTCTGGCTAATCTCTATGAATGGCAAGTATTTCTGACGAATGAAAAACGATATGAAATGAGTGCTCTTATTTACTTAGTTCTATAAATTTATGAAATGATAGGTTGTATTAGAACACAAGCCTAAAATACCATTTAGCTTTATTTAAAAACCAATAACCTTGCCAGAAATATTTGATGCCCATCAATTTGAACAAATGAAAAGCAGTGATTATTTGGCTTATTTTAAGACTTAAAGTTTCAATGCACATAGGTCCGCAAACGCTTTGTTGCCGATTTAAGACTTTTTTAAGCAATTTAGCTACAGAATGTACGTCATTAGACATGCTAAATAATAATTAAGCTGCAGGGTGTACGCCATTAGGCATGCCAAATAATAATTTGGATCTAAAAGAAAATATTTTTTCAGGGGGAATGCTCCTTTTTCACCTTTCCCTGAACCTGGTACCTAACTGATTCTATAAATTCCTTGTTTTATGCCGAAACTTTTTGGTCTCTTGCAGGTTTTTTGTTACTGCAATCGTAAGCGAGCAAAAAATTAATTAATTGCTTTTTAGATTGGATCTTTCCGGTGAGGCTTTCATGATTGTAAATAACAGACAGAATAATATTCTCCATGACATTATAGTATAATCTACAATGTGAAGAAATTTAAAAACTTAGAAAATAAGTTCCTGATTTTCCAAATTTGAAGAGGCTGCTATGTGCATTCTCCAACTTTGTAAATCAGCCAGAGTTAACTTTTGTTATAGTATATTCTAATATTAGTTTATACGTTCAGTTTCGAGACTAAGAAAATAAAATAATTTTTTGATCCAGGGATATTTTTTACCACTTGAGATGAACCAAAATACTTTTCTTATAATGTTCATGATCTCTTCTGCTTAGCGTAAAAGATTTAGAACTAAGAAAATAAGTCGACCCAACAAACATTAAAAGTTGTAACGACGAAACCCTAAGTAGAAATAATTTCTTAAAAGTAACCGCAACGTACTCCCGCTACGTGTCAGTATACTATACAGCGACGTGTTAATTCCTTAAGTGGGGAACCAATTTCTGGTTATAACTACTTGGCAAAGTGTTTAAAGCAAGGGCGGATCCAGAAGTGCTTCTCAGGGGGGGGGGGCACTTTAGGTGACATTCTCTGTTGGTAAAAAACGGTATATTTTATTGAATTAGTCAGTGGTTGTAATTTTGATGATAAAAACAACAGACACTTTCATGCGCCGCAGGCAAAAATTTTGAATTTTTATTAGCAGAAACATTACTGGTTAAAAGTCACTGTAGTAACAACTACACTACTATGTCGCAGCCAGGTATCTACTACGTCGTAGAGGCTGTTTTTTTTTCGTAAAGGCATAAAAGTATCGATGTAGTTGCAAATACTATAATCGTTTCTTTTTGATAGAATGATTACACAATATGGTGAACACTACAGTAAACAAACTGTCCAAGTTTTTTAGTTTGGTTATGGCTATAATATGTACTATGTTATCTAAAAGTGAGAAAATTTACTAGCAGAGGACCAATATTCAACTGCGACGCAAATTTTTATGTGAAACATGCATCATATTCATTGCAAAAAACCGACGCGCCTGTAAAATTAAATCGTTTTCTGGTATCTGATGGAATTTTTTGGTTGTGGTTTTTGAGGTTGTTTTCCTAATCTGCAGTTAACTCTAACAAATGGTGTTTGATATGAGCATTTGAGTAACATTCAATTAGTTTGCTTATAAAATAGTATATTTCCTTAATATGGGCTCAAAAAACGAAAATAAAAACATTAAATTTTCTACTTACAAAAAAAAACATGGCGTCCCAAACAATATTCCCTAATAGTCGAAAGGGTAACTTGAAAGTGAGCCTAAGTTACGGCAACGTAATAGGAACCACTTTTATGGCAGTGTGCCCTTTTAGTTTTAGATAGCACACTCAAATTTCTACTTTTCCGTCGCGGCCACGTATTAGTCCCTAGCTCCGCCACTATAAGAACACCTTCACAGTAGTAGGAACCACAGATGAGCAATATCACTACCCTTGAGTTATTGGGGTGAGGCCAATTGTCATTTTTGTCAACAACAATACCTAATCCTGGTTTTTGATGCAGTGTTGTGTGTTCTGTAGCATCGTGGTTTTGTGAATTTGTAAGTTTTTGTTGAGGTGAATGATGAAAATGCGTCACGTAGTCGTAAAATATGAATCTGTATTATTATCTCTTATTACAGGTTTGTTTACAAATTTTAGTATACATTTTGTACTTTCGGGGGCGCCACTTACCGACCGGGGAGAATACTTTACAAAAACCAATGCAAGTATTTTATTACGAAAACTTATACAGTATTAGAAACCAAAATTAATATTGTGATTTATTTGACTAGAAACTGATCAAGCAAGGTCCATATTCTAGAAAGTGTTATCAAAGAGGTAAAACAACGTAGTCATAAAAATGAAATCAACTTATTTTTTTATAAATTTAAGTAAATAATATTTTGTTTTAGGCCAGGGGTGAAATTAAAGAACGACAAATTACTTAACAAAATTAAGTGCCTCAGCCGGGGCTCGAACCCGGAACCTTTGGCTGTGTACGCCAACGCGCTATCAATTGGCGTACATATTCAACGGTTCCTGGTTCTAGTCACGGCGGACGTACAGAAAACTTTTGTTTTTATGATTTTTCGTTCTTTAATTTCACGATTTTCACCCCTAGTTTGGAAATTTTATTTACGATTTTGAGTCAAACTGGCATTATTGCACTTTGTTAAGTTGTATTTTGTTATTGTTTGTCCTATTTCCCATACCCATTATTAAGAAATATTTTTTAAATGTTGGATGGTGTCCATGTGAAGTTGTATTTCAATTAGGATAAAAAAAAAGAAAATACGGAAGTGGTATATGGTACTGATGATGCTTCATTGCGAAAATGGTCTACCTAAAAATAAATGCTGTGGGGACAAAAAGACCGAGTTGAACACTTTTTTCTATGTTTTCTTTATTTTTAGTCTGATTTTAATATTTGTTATTATAACTAAAAAAAGTAGAGGTTGAACATTACTAGATCGGTTGGAAGCCATGTTGCTGCTTCTTATTTATAAAAGTAGCCACAAAACTAGGGTTAAAAATGAGCGCGACCAAGATGCGACTGCAAAAAGTCTAGGTTTCCAAAGTAGAAACAGGAGGTAGTATCTACTTTAAAAGATCGACACTAAAAAAAGTCAAAGTATTTACGGCTTTCAAGATGTTGCAAAAAGTTATTTTCTCTACATTATTACTGAACGCAAATGTTTACTAAACACATTTATTTATTGCTAAAATTCACAAAAAATTCCGAACCCTTATAATCCCATTTTCCCTATTCTATGCCCTACAAAAAGTGCTCAACTCACCCATTATCCAACAAAACTCGGCATATGAGACAAGTTCGGTGGCGGCGGAGCTCCGGGCCGCGTGTGGTCTCGTTGCTGGTCAAAGATGGAAGGGACGAAAATCTCGCCTTTTTTTAGTGTTTTTGACGTATGTCACGAAAACACATGACACTGGGCAAGAAATCAAAAATAGATTGCTTTTCACAACAATTTCAATTTGGACCCCTATTCCTGAGAAATCTATGACCCACACTTTGAACACAAATTCTTAAAATTAAGATCCAACATTTTCCGCCCACATAAAAATATATAATGTTTTTAATCACAAAAAAAATGGTAATTCCAAAAAACAATGAATGTTATCCCCTAAAGAGCACGATTGTTGTAGCAATTCTAAATCGCGCCCTTTTGTGAGGTAAGAAGCAAAATAATAATAATTCCTAGAACACAATCATACACACAAATGTGAAACCAAAACGTTGGCAGTTACTGACTGGGAAGGGCACAAATTTTCACCAGAGGCCTGTCAAGCACACCTTTTGTGGTTCTAACCTGCACCACCCTAGGGATCCCATCGGGACTAGGATATATTTTAGTTATACGCGGCAACGACCAACGTAAAGGTGGAGCGTTTTCATCTCTTATCACTACGAGTGAGTCTAACTTCGGAGAGTTATTTGGAGTATTCCACCTTTCTCTTTGTTGTAATTGAATTAAATACTCCGTATGCCATCTTCGCCAAAAGCTTTGGTGCAACTGTTGCAATCTGTTTAATCTTTTAATCTTGATACCATTTAGATCCTCATCAGAAGGAGCCGTCAGAGGTTCGAGGGTCAAAAAATGCCCAGGGGTTAAACAACTAAGATCATTGGGCGAAGGGCTGACACTACACAATGGTCGAGATTTCAAAATTGCCTCAATCTGCACCAACACTGTATATAATTCCTCAAACGTGAGAATTTGTTCACCAATAATATGCATTAAATGCGATTTTGTTGACTTGACACCTGCCTCGTGGAGGCCGCCAAAGTGGGGCGCCCCAAGAGGGTTAAAAGTCCACTTTATTGACAAAGAGTCCGCCGCTTGTTTGCAATAACTATTCAATATGTTTCTGGCTCCCAAGGAATTCGAACCCTGATCACTGTAAAGCGAGGAACAGCGCCCTCTACGGGCTACAAATCACCTCAGAGCAGCGATGAACGCTTCTGACGTTAAGTCCGACACCAATTCCAAATGAATTGCTTTCATGGGCAAACAAACAAAAATACAACCATAAGATTTTTGACTACGAATACCTCTAGCCTTATTCATTGTTATGAAAAAGGTCCGACATAATCAAGAGCCACATGTAAGAATGGCTTCACCTGTGATATACGAGCCTTCGGTAAGTCTCCCATATAGGGGGAAACGGGCACAGGCCGAGTGCGAACACACCTAAAACATTTCGACAACACACTATGAATTGCACGCTATCCAAAATCTTTTAGATAGTGCATCATACGAGGACCGGGATGACCGTTTTCTCAATGCACTTGCTCAATAATCAATGTTGTCAACCGATGTTCTCTAGGAATCAACATCGGTTGTTTAGATTCGTAAGACAAATCTTCACTATGGCGAAGACGCCCACCAACCTTCACGACGCCATAGTGGTCGACAATCGAAGCTAATTTTCTGAGGGACTTTGAGCAAGATTCTTTATTCAAAATTTTCTGAATATCTTCACTAAAAGAGATCTGTTGGACATTGTACCGCAACGGACTCGTTAATTACGAGAAAAACGATGTATCGTTTAGGCACTTTTTATAATGAAAAATATGGACTGTAAATTCACGAAGTTTTTATGTTTTTTAAGTTACCTTATATCATCGGTCGATCGATCGTGTCTGTCGACCACGTGCGGCACTGCAGTTCACTTGCAGGCCGCCCAAGTGGGGGAAGTTCGCCGTGCGAACAGCAGAGCCTGGTATTCCAAGCTCTTAACTGAGCAATTTAATTAAAATAAAATAAAAACAAAAAGACACTACAATTTATCTTAAAAACTAAATGAACCCAAAATACCAATGAAAATAATATTAATTCGATTAAGATCGAACATACCGCCGACCTTAAAATAACCAAGAATTTTAAAATAAAATAAAAGAAAAGAAAAGGTTCTACTTAATCCTAAAGTAAAAGTTAATTGAAAAACTAATCTAGGTAGGGCAAAGGGCATAACTTAAATGCAGGCCTTTGTAAAATCCCATTCTTAGTTTTTACGGTAGCTACCCGACAAATACCATCGGCTCCCGGGTGTACCTTAGTTACTCTGGCAAGTAACCAACGAAGTGGAGAGTTGAGCTCATTTTTAATGACTACCAAATCTGCAACTTTTAATGAATTATGTTTCTTAGTCCATTTTGAACGTTGCTGAAGCGTATTTAGGTAATCACGATGCCAACGCTTCCAAAAGTCTCTGTTAAGTCTTTGCACCAATTTCCAACGTTGCAAAGTGTTAATTTTTATATCAGAAAAGTCTTTAGATGGTAAAGCAGTAAATGGCTCCAGAGTTAAAAAATGCCCTGGAGTCAAAGCTGAGATGTCGTTAGGGTCACTGCTCACTGGATGCAAGGGTCTGGAGTTCAATACGGCGTTAATATTACAGAGTACCGTAGACATTCCCTCGAAAGTTAGGACTTGCAGACCAACAGCTCGAACCAAATGATGCTTCATGCTATGCACGCCAGCCTCCCACAGCCCACCAAAATTGGGTGCAGAAGGGGGTTAAAATACCACTTCACTCTTTCTGCTTTAACTGCCCGTTTCATAAGCTCGGTTAATTGCCTATTAGTACCAACAAAGTTAGTCCCGCAATACGACCGTATGAAATTGCAGCGCCCTCTACGTGCTATAAAATGCTGCAAAGTACCAACGAAAGCTATATGATAGATCTGACACCAATTCTAGGTGAATACCCTTCACTGCAAAAAAAAACAAAGATGCAAACGTTAGCCTTGTGCGATTTAATACCTCTGCCTTTTAAAGGCGTTACAAAGAAGCGTCCTGCGAAATGCACTCCAACTTCCTAGAAGGCTTTGATTTAGGATACACGCCCAGAAGGTAAATCCACCCGAAAACATATTATGCAATGAGACAAACATCTTCGACCAGCGTTCTTGCAGGTAAAAAATAATCAACTCAGTAAGTCGATGCTTTTGAGGAAGTAGCAAAGGGAATTTTTTATCGTAGAGCAACGTTTTCGATTGGGTTAAACGCCAGCCGACCCTGAGAAAACCATGAGAAGCAACAAATGGATTTAATTTTCTCAATGATTTTTCAACGACTTTATTTTCATTTAGCTTTGAAATAGCTTCCGAAAAGACCTCTGACTGAACTTGCTTAACAAGACACAGCAGAGCCTCATTTAAATCTTCCTCACACAAAGCGTCCAAACGAAAAGACATAGGAACTTGACTTTGCTTTTTTTGAATATTAGAGAAAAATCTTATGCAAAATGCTATAATCCTCAAAATCTTCTCTAAAGAAGAATATCGATTGAATACTCCCTGAGGATCCGAAATAGCAATAAAGGTTGAACTTGTCCTGTTTTCCTCCTCCAAACATTCTGAGGGGGTATCTGCCGATAAATCAGCAGGCTGCTGCGAAGATTTCCAAAGAAAGGCAGGACCAACAAGCGCAATCAGTCGGATTGTCATTTGTAGGAACGTAACGCCAATTTTCGGGAGAAATTATGTCTTGAATATGACTGACTCGGTTGCTGACAAATGTTTGCCACCTATGTGCAGAAGATTTTATCCAAGCCAAAGTCACCTTTGAATCAGACCATGCAAACGTGTTTTTTATCAAAATCTTATTTCCAAATGTGTTCCGTACAAAATTCACCAAATTTGACAATAGAACGGCTGTGCAGAGCTCTAAACGAGGTAAAGTAACTCTTTTTAGAGGAGCGACCTTTAACTTTGCAGTAACAAAATACATTTTGTACTCGCCATTCACAAAAACGAGAAAATACATTGCTGCTCCGTAACCTCTTTCACTCGCATCGCAAAAACAATGCATTTCGCAATTAATTTTAAGCACAGGCATGTAACGAGAAAGTTTTAACGAAGACAACGAACCCAGCTCACACTAAAATATTTTCCATTTTTCAGTGATTTTTGGTGGTGATTCATGATTCCAATCCAGACTTAAACTCCACAATTCCTGGATAAGTTTCTTGGCAAACAAAGTAACTGGTGCAATTATGCCCAAAGGATCAAAAATCCTGGCTAAGTTTGACAAAATCGATCTTTTTGTGCACTTGTTACTTGAAAAATCGCCAATTTTATAAGTAAAACTATCAAAAGCTGCCTGCCATTCCAAACCAAGGACTTTAAGACATAAAGGAGCTTCTGTATCAAACGAAATGGGTTGCCGATGCTCGGGAGGTGTATCAGATAAAACGTCACTGCAATTACTTGCCCAATTCTCAACTTAAAGCCACCTCTTTTTAAAATCTCTGTAAGCTCAAATTAAATTTTTAGCCCATTTTCAAGGTCATCAAAATCCGTCAAAACATCGTCCACGTAGACATCCGACAATAAAATGTTTGATGCCAATGGAAAAGATTCCTTTTTATCAATTGCCAGCTGTCGAATAGTCCTGTTTGCCAAGTAAGGCGAACTGCTAACTCCAAAAACCAAAGTATTTAGTTGATATTCTTGTATAGGATCTCCACGATCGAATCTCCACAAAATATATTGAAACTTTCTATCTTCCTCACGAACAAGAATCTGCAAAAACAGTTTTTTTAATGTCTGCTATAAGCACATATTTGTGCAAACGAAAATTCAGCAGCACCCCTGAAATGTCTGTATGAAGTTTGGGTCCAGCGTAGCGTAAAGTTGAGCGAAAACTCCGTTGGAAGATTTCATAGAAGAATCGAAAATTACCCTGGTCTTAGTCGATATCGATTCCTCTTTCACAACGCAGTGATGGGGAATATAAAACTGATCAGGTTCGTCACCAGGTCCCACTGGGGACATGTAACCAGACTCCAAATAATCTTTCATAAAATCCTTATACGATTCCAACAAAGAAGGATTTTTACAACCTATTTTCCAAAGAATACAATCTGCGCAATGCCAAATTTTTTGATTTACCAAAACTTACATTTTTTATTAGAAAAGGCAAAGCAACAACATACTTCGAAGATTAATATTAAAATACAAAGACTCCAAAGTGGCACTACAATAAGTCAGCAAAAAGGTGCCCTTAACTTGTCTTTTCTTTGAACCTTTCGAATTTCCAATCCAACCAAATATAGTTTCCATAAATGTGGGTCCATCCAAGCCTGGAGAACCAATTTTATTAAATTTCATAATAGTGCCGAATTTCGACACGCCAATAAGCATATCTATGCTAAGGTATTTCCAAAATACCCTATCAGCAAGTTCAAGGCCATCGAAATATGAAAAAAAGCTTACTGAGCGCATAGGTATTGCACAACAAATTTCCGGAAGGACCAACGCTTTTAGCGTTAACTCAGGTTCAATACAAAATTGAGGTTTTAAAATACATTTTACAAAGCCTTTTGTCACCGCGTTTCCACTGTTTCCAATACCAGAGATTTGCATCTTATAGTTTTGGCGGGACAAACCAAGGCGCCTCAAACAACTTTCCGAAATAAAGTTCGCAGCTGAACCCAGTAATATTCGAATGGGCACGAATTTACCCTCAGCATTTTTAATATGACCCATGGCAGTAGGCAGAATCAGAATTACATCTGAGCTAGAGACAAAGAAGTGGCGACAGAAATATTTTCCTTGAGTGGGCCTTGGCTGGTGCTATCCCCCTGTCCGACAACTGGTTGTGAACCGCCATTATTACTTTTCGAAAAATGTAATAATGAATTGCCCGCATCCACATATTTGAGTAACGTTGCAGTCCTTTGAACTATGCAGTCCAAAACAGATCAAACACAAATATTTACTTTTAACAAAAGTTAATCTTGAGTAAAGATTTTTTGCCAAAATTTTTTAACCTGAATTTGAAAAATGTGATTCTTGGCACAAAGAGCAAACAATTGCACCAGTAACATAAGCCCCTGATGGTTTCCTCAAAGGAGGGCGTGGTGGTTTCGAAATATTACCAACGGCCGCCTGAATAGCATTTGCGGTCTGCATGGCGCGAAGCTGAGCCTCCAAACTCTAACTCAAATCTATTGCGCGTACTGCTCGGAAGTTTATATAAAAGAAGGTGAAAATTCACAAAATCCCAATGCTCCACTGAATATTGCATGTTTTTTAAAGCCTCTAAATTTTCGGAGAATGTAGATAAAAGTTTACTTAACTCCCCAAGATCTGTATCATCTTTTAAAATGGGAAAAAAGTAAATTTCATTCCAAATGTTGGTGGCAATCAACCTGTGATTTTCGTATTTTTTAATTAATAAATTATAAACGATTGCATAATTATCTCCAGTGAGTGGCATGGAACGAACTAAAACCAAAGGCTCTCCCTCCAAATATTTGAGCAATTACCTAAATTTATCTATATCCGATAATTCTGAGTCTGTATATAGCAGAGTTAAAAGTGTCAAAAAAAGTTCTCCAATTTTTGTAGTCGCCCGAAAAAATCTTTACTCCTGATGGCTCCAACATAACAGACCTTTTGGGAGCACTCTGGGCCGAGGCAACGGCCGTTGAGGTGGACCCAACAAGCTCAGAATAAATAGCCTTAAACCCATAAAATATCTTTGAAGTCGTGGCCTTAAATTCATCCTGCTTATTAAACTCTTCATCCCCCAAAACCAATGTAATAATGATAATGTTGTGAACTTCTTGAAATTTATTAAACTCTTTCAAAACATCATCATATCTACACTTAAGTTGATGTATTAGGGATACGTGGGTCTTTGCTAGCACAGCTTGCGAGTAAGCATCCTTAATATTATTCGAAAAGGTAGCTCTTTGCGACTTATACCTATTTAGCTTTTCGGTATTTGTTACCGAAAGTGTAGGCATCTTAAATAAAAATAAATACCACAAAAAAAACGCTTCAAAAATAATTCAAATTGGCCTTAATCAAAAAACCTATGGGTTTACAAGCTCGAAAAATTCCTTATAGAATGTTATTTTTATTAAACTAATCCTTTTTATTAACCTAATATTTTAAATTAGTTTTCCAAAAAAGAAAAATGTTTTTCACGAAGATCAAATAAATTGATAAGTTAAATTCTCTGCGAATATATGGGTAAAATAAAAGAAACAAAAACGCATTTAAAATGCTCGAAACAATCCTTTGTATTTCTTATAAAAACTGATAAGAAATTACTACGGAATTTTTCTCGGCATTCCCACAACAAATCAGGATAAATCCAAAAACATGCGAATATTCCAAAGCTAATGAAGCAGTCTTTTGCACATACACAATTTCCGTAAAATCGGTTTAAACGTTTCCAAATAATCACATTCAGCTCGAAGTGAACAAATTTATGTACTGCAACGGACTCGTTAATTACGATAAAAACGATGTATCATTTAGGCACTTTTTATAATGAAAAATATGGACTGTAAATTCACGAAGTTTTTATGTTTTTTAAGTTACCTTTTATCATCGGTCGATCGATCGTGTCTGTCGACCACGTGCGGCACTGCAGTTCACTTGCAGGCCGCCCAAGTAGAGGAAGTTCGGCGTGCGAACAACAGAGCCTGGTATTCCAAGCTCTTAACTGGGCAATTTAATTAAAATAAAATAAAAACAAAAAAGGCACTAAAATTTACCTTAAAAACTAAATTACCCCAAAATACCAATAAAAATAATATTAATTAATTCGATTAAGATCGAAGAGACATGCTTCACAGTAGTCACCAGAGCTCTATGTAATTTTTCAAAACAAAATGCACGGGTCTCAAAATTGTCTTTAAGATGAATGATCCTCAAAGTTCTTAACATGTAAGCCACAATATTTTGTATTTTTCGCAATGACGAAAACCTTTCTAACAAAACCGTTAAAAAATAAAGAGATAAATCAGTCACAAACACTTTAGTTTTGCTTCAGCTTGAATCTCATCACAACTAATATCAAGTCCCTCAGAGGTAGGCCATGAAGCCGAAGGCAAAAACAGCCATGGGGGGGCCTTGAAACCACAAGGGGTGATTAACAAAATCACAGGGAAGCAAACCTCGAGATAAATAATCTGCTGGGTTTGACTTACCATCCACATAATTCCACACACTAGGAGGTAAAATCTCTTGAATTTGAGTAACCCTATTTACCACAAATACCTTCCAGCGGGAAGGATGATCCTTGATCCAGGATAGAGCAACAGTCGAATCTGACCATGCAAATAGATTATCAATTTTAATATCCTCTAGACTCTCCATCACAAAACACATCAATTTACTCAATAAATGAGCAGAGCAAAGTTCAAACCGAGGCACTGAGATCACTTTTTGCACAAACAAGATGTCTAGTCTCTTTTCCACATGAATCCACTTGTCTTAAATATACTACACCACCATAACCTGATAATGAGGAATCACAAAAGCCGTGTAGTTCCCTCAAAACTACATTATCTACACTCACACACCTTGGAATGGTTACAGTTGAAAGAATGGGTAACTGAGACAAATATGTAGACCACTGCTCCACAATTGCCTGGGATGGACAATCATCAAAATCTAACCCTTGAAGCCACAATTTCTGGATTAAAAATTTAGCCACAAAAACTACTGGTGAGAGAAAACCCAGAGGATCATATATTCTAGCTATTTGAGACAAAATATTTCTTTTGGTACATGGCTTGTTGTCTGGCATATCTGTAGTGAAAACCATTTTCTTCACACGAAAGTTTAACAAAATAGAAATAATATTTGTTTGTAGGTTACTTCCAACCAACAACAAATTATTTAAACTCAGTTTATTACTAGATAGAGACAGCTCTAAACTTTTTTGACTCTCCACTATCTTTCCAGATGCCATGATGAGGAATACAATATTTTCCATAAGAATCAGTAGAGTCACGAATTTTCACCACCCTCATATGGTTCTGATCAAGATAATCTGCCATAAAATCACAATGGGCTTCACGAAAAGAAGGATTTTTAAGCAAGCGAGCCTCTAGCAAGTGAAATCTTTTTAAATCTTGGGAGTTCGACTCACCTAAGGTAGCCTGTTTACGAAATGACAATCTCACAATGTATCTACCATTTTTATCACGTCTATGACTAGAACTAAAAATGTCCTCACATCTTTGATCATCTCTAGTCAATGGAATATCCACAGAAAGAGTCTCAAGTTGCCAAAATTGTTGTAGTGATTCCTCAAAACCTGTTGAGTTTAAAGAGGTACACAAACTCAGTTGACTTGTCGAAGGTTTGTCACACACACTACCCATGAGCACATACCCAAAGATGGTATTCATCGCACAGGGTCCGCCATTTTGGCCTTGTTTAAACCCAGGAAGTAAAAATTGGGAGAAGACATCAGCTCCTAACAATAACTCCACATCTTGGGGAGTACCATACTGGGGATCAGCTAATGTCACACCAGATAAGTCTTTCCATTTATTACTTATCTCACTAAAAGGAGTCACACCACAGATGAGGGGGACTACCACCGCTTTCACTTCAATAGACCATGACAAATTACTACTTGGGCTCACACATAGCACAATGTTTCCTAGCGAAACAGAAGATGTCATGTTATTGATGAAAATTTTTCAGTTTTGTAAAGCTAAACCACCGATAAATCAAATTCAACAAATCACGTTGAACCGTCCACATGTGGCAAATCTAGCCGCTTGATGAGGTTTGGCTTGCTGAATCCAGTAATGCTCGACAAGTTACAACATTACCTTGACAATCACGCACACACACTTGCGCAGTAGCAAAAAGAAAAGTCTTAAAATTGGAAACTGAATTCCTACACACATTCACTGCAACAGAGTTTTCACATATTTCTAGATTTTCACTGTTTGACGACAAATTGTACTTGAGACATTCTCTGACCTCTAACGGGACTCACTCCTCACTGTTGAGGCACCTTTCGAATTAGGAAAGTGTAACAATGTGAAATGTCTTCGAGAACAAATTCTATAGTTTGAGTTGATAGGGCAGTCAAGAACCCTATGCTTAGCAAGGCAATTGAAGCACAGTTGCTCACTTTTGGCAAAGTCATGTCGCTGAAACGCATCCAGCTCACCAAATTTATCACATCTAATTATCAAATGTTGGCTTTGGTTACCAAGAGATTTACAATATAAACACTCACTATTACCACCTGACTCCCTAGCTTTAATTAAAAAATTATGTTTAGGACTTGAGTGACTTACCTTTTTTGACACTTCTTGATACACTCGACACTTTCACAGGACTTGAAGTAGCAGATTTGGATAAAAGTGCACTATTCTCCAAAGCATGACAATTTGTTTTCAAAAAACTAATAAGATTTTGATACAAAGGGAATTTATCTTTACTGTACTCTATTTCAAATCGCGTTTTCAAAAAAGGATCTATGTTTTGCAAGAGTAAATTTAACTTTGTCCCACAAATCCAATTCTTGATAATTATAACAAGCCTCCAAGTTCTGCTTAAAAGTAGAGAAATCAATTTACGTAGTTCCACTGAACTATTGCTTTTAGCTGGAGAAGCATTCACAATTGCCAACCAATAATCTGTCAAAAAGAATCTAGCATTTTGATACCTATCCACTAAAGCCCTATAAGCTGTTTTGTAATTCCTGCCCTGAATAAGGATATTCTTAATCACATCTGCCGCTTCACCCTCTAAAACCGAAACTAAAAATTGAACTTTGGCAATATCTAAGTACTCGGGATCCTCATCTACCAATGTCCTAAACATATCATAAAAGGTCGGCCACTTTTGTCTATCACCACTGTAGGTCGGTATATCTAACCTCGGTTTTGAAAATGTTTTTATTCTACCACTCACAGACAAGTTTGAATCATTTTTATTCCTATCACTTACACTACCCTCAACCGGCAACAAGTCCTTACAAATTTGTTTGATTGAAAATTGTATTGAGTCAAACTCATTTATAACCTCTTGCTCCGTATCAAACTCACTATCTTCTACCAACCCTACAATATCCGAATGCAGGTCTTCGAACCGACTCACCCACTCCGCTAAGTTTTCCATACGCGTTTGTAACTGATCCTTTTTCGTTGAGTCGATAAGGGCTTTATTTGCTAAGTTATAGAGCACTCGGGTTCGATTGAAGATTATTAGTCTTTTCTTTTTTAATGATTTTATTTCCGACGTCATTTTTTTTAGTTTTCTTGGTCATCAACGGACGAAATTCCTACTAAAACCTCGGATAATAAACACAAAACACGTTGTTTTCGAAATAAAAACAAACAAAATTATTCAAAATTAAACTGAGGTTAGAATCGCTAATCTGCTGCTTGACAGCCACAATGTATGTCTATACCGAAAGCCACACCACACTTTTATTTACTATGTCTACACGGAAAGCCCAACCACACAAAAACCGGAACTCGCTTTCACTTTAGTCGGTCACTGGTGCCGTTCACCCGTTGGCAACTTCTCTTTGTTTTGAATTCAATTTTTGAAGGCCAATCTTTGGTCAAGTGACCCACAAAAAAACGGTCGCGACGATCGCAAAAAATGGCACATTAAAAAGATGAAAACCACTAGACTGAAACGGAAAAAGATTAGAGAAATTGCTATAAAAATCGTATATCTACACTGCCAATTCAGGATCCGGCTCAAAGGACCATTTAATGAATGCAACTCTTTACTAAAAACATTTATTTATTGATAAAATTCACAAAAAATCCCGAACCCTTATAATCCCATTTTCCCTATTCTATGCCCTCGAGTTTGATGGCGGCGGAGCTCCGGGCCGCGTATGGTCTCGTTGCTGGTCAAAAATGTAAGGGACGAAAATCTCGCATTTTTTAGTGTTTTTCACGTATGTCACGTCAACACATGACACTGGGCATAGAATCAAAATAGGTAAAGCTTTTCACAATAATTTCAATTTGGACCCCTATTCCTGAGAAATATATGACCCACACTTTGTTTAAACATAAATTCTTAAAATTAAGATCCAACAATTACTTCAGATGTTACTATACTGACACCAACTTTTGAGGTAATAATTAAAGTTATAATGTAGTTGTCGGATTCACTTGTTTGCGACTTCAATAAAGTTTAACTTTCTAGTGGTAATTAAATATAATAGAAAAGGCACTGCGACTACGAATTAACGACTAAAAAGAAAGTTAAACTTTGCCAAAATCATATCGTGGTAGGGAAGACTATTAGAATAGACTATCAAGTAACAATCCTAAGTAGTTTAGAGGGTAGTTTTTAACAAAGCTCTACTTGTTCGTGATACTAGATAGTAGACAGAACTACAAAGTATCGAATTTTAGTTGAGATCACCACATTTCTACCATAAGATAGTAGCAAAGTCTTTGGAGCATGTAGCCGCTACTATAAATGTTAGTTGGAGACTCATAGCATTTACTGACCTATTAAACCAATCGGAAAATCAATACCAGAATGAAAAATTGTTGATTATTTTCATTAACAGAACATACTTATTCATATAGATGCCTAAAACTATTGTTAAGACGTAGTTGTTAATACGCAGTATGCTTATCTTGTTTACTGTGATATGATACTTTTGTTATCCATTGCTATTAATAGATATCTATGTGACAAAATAAGCTTCCAGATCGTTACTTGGTATGTTTGTTTAGCACTTAGTTAAGTCGGAATTAGTCTCTTACGTTCTAGAAGCTGAGTCAGTATTCTTTTAAGTATATAAACAGATGCAGGCTATAGTAGCTAACCCATTTAAAATCTGAACGTCTAACTATTAACATCTAAGCTCAAGCATTGTAATAAGAATTGTGTTTAGTAAAATATAGTTTTTTTTTAAAAGTGATTTCTATTAATCCAGATCTAACATTTGGTGTGGTGGGATAAACCGACTTCTTTTGTGAAAAAGTTTGTCAAGTGTGTCAATAGTAAAAGACTTTCAAAAATTCAAAAGTTGGTGGATTTCAATCCTTAATAGTTTAAACGAACCACAGTGCTTGCACAATTAAAAATTAAGAAGACTTATTAGAAGAAAAGAAAAATTGCTGTTTTACGGGTTTACACCTTAAAATCCAGAATATAATACAAAGAAAACAAATAATCAATACTGGTTTACGGGTTTGCACCTTAAAACGCAGGAACAAAGAAGAAAACTTAGAATTAAGAAACTGCGGATACCCGTGACTTTCCGTGGCCGAGCATCAGTGCCTCCGGAAGAAGGTTTGCTACGCGGAAGGTGGTATCTAGTCTAGTCAGAGAAGAGAATACCCGTGACCTTTTGTGGCCGAGCATCAGTGCATCTACAGTAGGTCTGCTATGCAGAAGGTGGTACCTCGACTCCTTAGAAGTAAGAAGAAAGAAATTAAAATAATACTGTTTATGTAAGTCACAAATAATCACGATTTATTATTTTACGAACAAACATTTGAGTTTGCTTTTTTTATATTTTAGTACTTTTAAAAACCTTATTACTCAAATTGTTGTTCAATACAATTCATAATCAATTAGCTTCAGTTATTTTAAGTGGGTTCACAATAACTTTAATTCTAATTTTAATATCAAGACCATTTCTACTTTTATATTTAAAAAAAAAACTTTTAATTTGTAAAATGGAAGACCAAAATCAAGTCGAACTAGCTTTATAACAACAACAACAACAACAAAACGCAGAACAAAATATACCTCAGAATGCAGCTCAAAATGATGAGCTTGAGCTCTATAGAATATCCGAAATTTTCAGTTTGGTCCCAGAATATGATGGGGATCTGATTAATTTAAATACTTTAATTAATGCTTGTGACCTAGCAGATGCTATATGCACTGCTGACCAAAATCGTTTTTTTGTAGTCAAAATTAAAAACCAACTTCAAGGCAAAGTATCCCAACTTGTAAATTCGCGAGACTTAACAACATGGCAAACAATTTCAAATTTACTCAAAAATCATTTTGGAGATCAGAGAGACCTAACTACTCTCATACAAGAAACACAAAGATTACATCAACTTGGTGGAGAAAATCCGCTTACGTTTATTGCTCGAATTCAGACACAGAGTTCCAAAATTTATTCAGCTATAAATAAACAAAATCTTACACGTGAACAAAACTAGCTCAAGTAGCTTTAACTGAAACAATGTTGTTAAATACACTCTTAACCGGATTAGATTCAAAAATTGGTTATATTGTTAGGGCAAGTAACCCCCGTAATATTTTAGAAGCAGCCACTAGGGTAAAAAGAGAATTGCAATTGTCTTATTTTGAAAATCAAAAATTTTTGAGACAAAGCAATACCTCAAATACTCAAAGAACTCCTAACAAAACTTGTAATTTTTGTAAAAGGCCAGGTCATACTATAAATGAATGCAGAACAAGGCAAATACCTCAAATGCGTCTTCAAAATTTTTATAATAATCCTAGACCTTCAACTTTAAATGCACAACCCTCAACTTCAAATTTTCAAAATTATCAACAACAAAGACCAAATGTAATACAATCGCCCACTCGTTTTTTTTTCAATCGACCTTTACAACAAAACCAGAATCAAAATTGACCTTTACAACAAAATCAGAATCAAATCCGACCTTTCCAACAAAATCAAAACCACCCTACAGTGATACAACCAAACCCTTTTAGATTTAATACTGATTGCAACAGGCCAGTTCGTTTATGCGTTGCAGAAGAACAAAATAGTGACCAAAACTGTCCTTTTGAAATTCTGAATTTTGAAAGTCAAGATTTTAACTTTGAAAATGAAGATTTTCATTTTGAAAATGTATATAATTTTGAAAATAGTTATAGTTTTGACTATGATTTGGAAAATAATTTAGACAATTTTGAAGACAATGTAAATTTTCCTATAGAAGCCTCGGAACTAGAAATCAACCCGGACTTATCGAACCTAACTTTACAAGACAATTTAACCCCCTAACTCAAACAGACGAACTATTCCTGTAAACATTTACAATTCAGATTAAATTAATTTATACTATATTTACGATAAATCAAATACCTACAAAATTTTAATCGATTCAGGAACAAATATTTCAATGTTAAACCCTATGTTTGTGAAAAATATAAAAATCGACAAAAAGAAAATATTAAAATTCAAGGAATAACATCACAGAGTAAATTAATTACCGAATTAGTTTTAATACCATTTAATACAAATGATCCACTTAAAGTTTATATTTCTCATTTAGAATTGGATTACTTTGATGGACTTTTAGGTTCTGATTTCTTGAGTCATTACAATTGTCTTTTAGATTATAAAAATCAACAACTTATTACAAACTTTAAAACTTTGCCTCTTTTTAAAACAGCAGAAACATACAAACAATTAGAAAATTTAAATAAATCATTAAATAATTTAGTACGAAGTACGATTGATTTTCCAAATGAACCTAACCTAAAAATTATCAATAAAATAAAAATTGAACCCCGATGTGAACAAATCTGTCTATTGAGAACAAACAAATTAAAAAATACTGAAGCAATTTTATCTTCTCAAGAAATTAATAAAGTTTTTCTTCCAAATTGTATCGTCAAAATAAATGAAAATGGAGAATTTTTAGTCACAGTTTTAAACGTTAGACTTGAACTTGAAGAATTTTCGGAAACCAACATCCAACATGATCAAACTAAATCTTGTTGGGCAGTTTTACCAAAATTGACTAGTAGGTAAGAAGAAGTCATAAACCAATTACGACTAGATCATTTAAATGATGAAGAAAAAGAACAAATTATAAATCTATGTATGGAATTCAGTGACATATTTTACTTAGAGGGTGATTTTCTAACTTTTACAAATCAAATTAAACATTCAATAAATACAAAAGAAACCAGACCAATTTATACTAAATCCTATAGATACCCTTATATTCATAAAACAAAAGCAAAAACTCAAATTAATAAAATGCTGCAACAAGGAATAATACAACCATCTACTTCTCCATGGTCGTCACCCGTATAGGTTGTTTCCAAAAAACTTGATGCTTCAATGAAACAGAAATGGTGAGTTGTAATAGACTACAGAAAACTAAACGAGGTAACAATTGATGATAAATATCCGTTACCCTTAATATCAGATTTGCTAGATCAACTCGGAAATTGTCAATATTTCACAACCCTAGACGTAGCATCAGGCTTTCATCAAATAGAAATAACACCTGAAAATATACTAAAAACTGCTTTTTCAAAGAGTCATGGATCATATTTTAGCCGGAGTGCAAATCGAAAGGTGTTTAGTCTACATGGACGATATAATAGTATACTCAGCTACAATTGACCAGCACATAGAGAGATTAGCAGAGAATTTCACTAGATTGCAAATAGCAAATCTTAAAATTCAATTACACAAATGTGAATTTTTAAGAAAAGAAGTAAATTATCTTGGTCATATCGTTACAAGTGAAGGTGTCAAACCAAATCCAGAAAAGATTTCAGCTTTAGCCAATTATCCAGAACCAAATTCAGCAAAGCAAATTAAACAATTCCTAGGTTTATATGGTTATTACAGAAGATTTATCCCAGATTTTGCGAAACTAGCTAAACCATTACCAAGTCTATTAAAGAAAGATACTGAGTTTAATTTTGACACATTCTGTAGAGAATCATTTAATAAATAAAAACAATTATTAACAAGCAGCCAATATTAATCTATCCAAACTTAGAAGAACCATTTATTTTAACAACAGATGCTATCGCATTTGCCATTGAATCAGTTTTATCCCAAGGGCCAATTGGAAAAGATTTACCAATTGCATAGGATTCAAGAACTTTATGTAAAGCTGAACAAAACTATTCTGTAATCGAAAGAGAATTATTAGCAATCGTTTGGTCAGCCAAACATTTTAGACCGTATCTCTATGGAAGAAAATTTACTCTTATTACAGACCATAGACCTCTAACGTGGCTTATGTCAGTCAAAGATCCAGGTAGTCGTTTAGCAAGATGGCGTCTCAAATTAGAAGAATATGATTTTAATGTTATCTACAAGCCAGGCAAAATCAATAAAAATGCTGATGCATTGTCCAGAATCAAAATTGCAACTATCAAAACAGAAACGAATATTCAAACACTTCAAGGAAACTTATTTAAAGCTCCTCAACATTTTGCTTTAGCACATTGTGTTTCTAAAGATTTTAAAATGGACAAAGGAATTGCAAAAGAATTCAAAAATAAATTTAATAGCATTGAAAATCTTAAAAGTCAAAGTAAAAATGTAAATGAAATTGCATCTCTCAAACTTTCCAATCGAAACATCTACTGTCTTATTACGAAAGAAAATTTCCATAAAAAATCAACATACGATTCAGTGTATCAAGCTTTAAACAATTTAAAAGAAGAAATGTTTGTTAATAATGATAACTTTTTAGCCATTCCAACACTAGCTTGTGGTCTTGATAAACTTAATTGGAACATGGTTTATTCAATGATAAAAGAAATCTTTCAAAATACATACATAAAAATTTACTTTTATGAATTACCTGAACCAGTACATCTAATAAGTACTTTAACCCCAAAAGAAACCCCAAATGAGGGCCAAGAATATCAAAATATAATGACAACCCAATCTGTAGAAAATGAATATCAAAGATTTGAGCAACTTTACCAAAATCAATCATTAGTAGATTATACAAAAATTCGTTATTCTAACGACCAACTATTAAACAAGGATCATAAAAATATTATCGTGATATTTCAGCAAGACAAACTAAGTGATCTACATCATCAAATTATAGAAGATATTTTGGAAGAAAATCCTAAATTCGACCTCCACAAAATTAATATAGTAAACTTAAAATCAGTCGCAAAAATTTTGTTATATATTAACGACTTAACTTTAATAAGTATAGTATAAGGGGTACTCTAACATTTTTTGCTGACGACCCTACAATTTTATGGCATCATAAAAACGAAACAATATTAAAAGAAATAGTGCAAGAGGACATACAACGAATTAAAGAGTGGTGTGATGTAAACTTTCTCTGTTTTAACATAGATAAAACAAAAGTCCTCAGTTTTAAATTTATTTTTGATGACCTAACTGTTTCCAACCAAAGAATAACTCAGCATGAAAATACTAAATTTTTAGGAATGTATATAGACAATAGGTTAAAATTCTCCTCGCATATTCCCTATCTTAATAAAAAAATATCGATATGTAGTTACGCCGTTAGACAAACATTTTTCAAACTTGGCTGTGAAATGGCCAAAACAACTTATTAAGTCCTTGTTGATTCTCATTTGCCTTTTGGGGGAATTGCAGTCAGTATTTGTTCAGATCTGTATTTGTAATTCAAAAAAGATGCATATATATATATATATAGATATATTTGCGGAGCAAAAATCAGAGACTATTGTAGGCATTTGTTTATGAGAAAAAAAATATTAACTCTTTGTTGCCTTTTTATACTAGAAACAGTGGAGCTAATTTATAAAAAAATTTAAAAATCACACATTTGAACAAACCTACCAAACAAGAAGTCACGAATATAACAGCATACCACTGCCTATTCCTAGGTCTCAATTAACCCAAAACTCGATAATCTACCGTAGTATTAAAATTTTTAATAAGCTTCCAAATAGACTCAAAAGCATTCACTCGGAAAAAATATTTAGTTAAGGTAAAAGATTTGCTATTGGAGAAGGCATATTATAGTCTTAATGAATTTTTCGAGCACCAGTTATAAGATAATTGACAAATATATTTAAACATTTAAATTTTTTATTTTACTTGTGTATGTATCAGATTGTTCTGTTTGTTGTTTCTTGTGTTTTATATCTAACTTTAACATATTTTATTTTTAACATATTTTGACATGTTTTTACGTATTTTAACATGTTTTTACGTATTTTAACATATTTTAACATATTTTAATTTAATGGTCAAAGAAGTTCGTTGTATTTCGATAATAGTAAGTGAATAGGTGTGATAGGTGGAAAGAGAGCATATTTGCATAGGAGAAATATTTAAAAAAAAATATATATATTGTTAGCTCCCGCTAAATTTCGCGATTGTTTATAAATTTTAAAACCACACAATTGGATGACGGACAGAGTACATTTTTCGCGCATTTGGACATGCGCACCAACAATCAGTGAGATCCTTTTTCGACCGCCTCGAGAAATGGTGTGTTAATTTATTTTCTCCAACTATTTCAAATTTCTACACTTGAAAGTGCTCGATTTTGGTGTACTGAAGCATAGAACTAGAAACTTCAGCCCTTCAGCTACGTGGTGACATCATTAGATCCAGACAGGGGCCCCTTGGAACATGGAGAAATTGGCTGCAAACTGGTGAGTGCTTTGTTTCTGATTTCCGTTGTGTGGTACCCACAATTAACCTATGGACCTTTTAATTATTTCGTAATTTCATATCAATATATTTATGTTTGTTCGCGCTTTCATTAATTAAAATATATACAGTCCATTGCAGTTATCGTTTTTCTTACTGCGGGCATAACATATATCGCGAAATTTATAGACTGTTACACTATTTTAAATGACTATTCCGTACCTCAACTTAGACTTGTAAGCAAGTGTTTATCTTATATTTACAATTAAGGACCATTTTTTGCTTTGTCTGTAAAACTACTTTTTTGACAATAAAGCATAATTTGATTTTAAAAAAAAGAAGGAAATATTTTATAATTCCTCTTCCCTATGTACAAGAGGAAGCTGTTGTTATTCTATTCGACATTCTTTATAGACATCAAAACGAAATAGAACCAGCCAAAACTTATTACACAGAAGTCAACGTAGATTTACCATTTTTGGAAATGTTTAGCTATATCTTTGCTGAAAAAGAAATAAACTTGGTTGTCTGTCAAAATGTCATAACTGAACCTACAGAAGATCAGAGACCAATAATAGTGGAACAAAATCACACTGGGAAAATAAACTTCCACAGAGGAATTAATGAAACAGTAAGAAGAATAAGGCAAAAATACAATTGGAAAAACTTAACAAAAGACGTGGAAAAATTCATTAAAGAATGTGAAAACTGTCAAAAGAACAAAGTTCTCCGAAAAAATCTTGATAACCCTCTTATAATAACAGAAACTCCCAAAACTCCTTTTGAAAGAATTAATTTGGACAATTTAGAGATTCCAGAGAAAAACTTAGTTTTGACAACTAATGATGAACTAACTAAATTCATTCAAGCCTACCCTATACCAGATAAAACTGCTAAATCTGTAGTAAACACATTATTATTAAATTTCCAACATTTTAGAACACCATTAAGGATTCATTGTGATCTTGGAAAAGAATTTAACAATCAACTTCTTAAAGATCTTTGCAGATTATATGATATCAAATTAACGTTTTCATGCATAGGACATACTCAATCGAATCGAAGTATAGAACGTTTCCATGCAGTTTTACTTGAAATGATCCGAACTAATCGAACAGACCATCCAAATGAACATCCTTTTCAATTAACCCCCTACACGGTTATGTGTTACAATAATTCAACCTCAAGAACACATGGCTTTACTCTACATGAATTGATCATTGGTCACACCAGTTCAAGACCTCCGGAAAAACTATACAATGAAGAAGAATTAATTACGAAATACGTGCGTGATTTAAATGCTCGGCAAAAACATTACTATAACATATCACGAACAGGAACTAATCTTTCAAAAAGAAAAACAAAAGAAAGATTTGATCAACAAGTTACCCAAAACCATAACTTCAAAGTTGGAGATCGAGTTTATATTAAAGAAACTAAAATTAAAGGTAAATTAGCCCCAAAATTAAACGGTCCTTTTGAAATTAAAGAAATTTTCCAAAATTCAGCCGCTGTTTATAACCCTATAACTAATCAAACTCTAAAATACAATATTGATCTAATGAAACAGTTTTATCATCCAGAAGAGGAAGAAGAAGAAAATCAAATAGAAGAACAACCAAATCAACCTACTGCTATTTTCGGTTTTTCAGATCGATTTAACAGCCCTTTCGTCAAGCCTAGTTAACAGCCGTGAACAGTTCAATTTGAGAAATTAATACCACAGTTGGAGTTTACTTTCACCAAGAAAACTATCTCAGAATTTCCAATGATAAATGGACCCTATTAGTATATAAAGACATCGAAGTTCTACAAAATGCTTTTCTTAATAATAACCATATCTTGATGAATTTAAAAATATTTTTAATTCGTAAAGCTAATCATATAGACCATGTCTATCTTGATGTTAAACCTCATATAACACTTTTAAGTCAAATCGCAAATAACATTAATGATAAATTTAAAGAAATATTTTCTGATACACCAATTCGATTCAGACGAGGATTAATTAACGCTGCTGGCTCTCTTTGGAAATCCTTAACAGGAAATCTTGTTGCCTCCGATGGAGAGTATTACAACAGTTGCATAAATAAACTTGAAAAAGATGATCGCGAAATTGAAAATTTATTAAAGAAACAAATATATGTCACAACAGCCGTCATACAACGCTTTAATACAACTCTCCTTAGCGTTACAACTTCCTTACCAATTACAGGTAATTGTGAAAACTCCGAATCATATACAAAAAATGTTTCTAAAAATACATTGGTAGCTATGAAACTGACCTGTATAGCTTTTATAGGTTCTACACGTACAGAAGCAACTTATGAGAAAGAGTCTATGTAAACTTATAATTATTCAAAATTTATTCAAATACCATTTAACTATTGTGATCAATTTCCAGATAAAGTTGTTAACTATCCTAAATTAAAAACTTTAAAACTTACTAAATTAAATCTCAAAGATTTATAAATCGCTAAGCATAAACTCGATCAATATAACATTGAAATTGATGATTTACTAGAGGAACCTAAAATTTATAAATACACTTCATGGACAATATACTTCGTAATAACTTTATTTTTCATTTTGTTTTCGATTTATATCTACTTCAAATGTTGTCGCAAACGAAAACAAGTTCAAGTAGCCATAGCCCCTACAGTAAATTATAATAATGCTCAACCTTTTCCATCCTCTGCAGGAACTGTAAGATTTAGGAGAAGAGTCGCAGATATAATTAAACCAAGACGAAGAAGAAATTGAGCTAAATTTAGGCCACTCTTCTCGTAAATTTTTATCGTAAAGTTATTGCTAAGATTTAGATTAAGTTAGACTAAGAAGTTTTATAAACTTATGTTAATCAATGCTTAAAATGTTTTAAAATGCTATTAAATGCTTAACAACAGTTACTGTTCTATAAAGCAGTAACTTTTTCTATTAGAGGAAAGTGATGTTAGATTGTTAAGACGTAGTTGTTAATACGCAGTATGCTTATCTTGTTTACTCTAATATGATACTTTTGTTATTCGTTGCTATTAATAGATATCTACGTGACAAAATAAGCTTCCAGAGCGTAACTTGATATGTTTGTTTACCACTTATTTAAGTCGCATTTAGTCTCTAACGTCATAGAAGCTGAGTCAGTATTCTTTTAAGTATATAAATAGATGCAGGCTATAGTAGCTAACCCATTTAAAATCTGAACGTCTAACTATTAACATCTAAGCTCAAACAGTGTAATAAGAATTGTGTTTATTAAAATATAGTTTTTTTTTAAGTGATTTCTATTAATCCAGATCTAACATACATAGACTAAGAGAATAGAGAAGAAGAAGTTCCAAAAATTATTTCCACATAAAAATCATATTAGAAAAAAATAATTTTAATATTTGAAGGTAATACAACGAGTGCTTAAAAACTACCGTTCATTTTTGTGAAAGCTTGTTATTAATTATTATCATAATATTAAATTGTTTATTTACAATTCGCTGAAGGTACATTATTATAGGGAAAGTAATAAGGTAAATAAAATAATAATATAAAATAATTAAAAACTAAAAATTACTAAAAACAATAAGTAAAACTTAAATTAGATAAATAGGTCCGCAAACGCTTCGTTGCCGATTTACAGACTTGTCAACATTTTTAAGCAATTTAGCTACAGGGTGTAATGTGAAATTATGTTTTCAGGTGGAATGCTCCTTTTTCACCTTTTCCTGAACCTGGTACCTAACTGATTCTATAAATTCCTTGTTTTATCTAGAAACATTTTGGTCTCTTGCAGGTTTTTTGTTACTGCAATTGTAAGCTAGCAAAAAATTAATTAACTGTTTTGTAGATTGGATCTTTTAGCTTTTCCGGTGAGGCTTTCATGATTGTAAATAACAGCCAGAATAATTTTCTTCATGACATTATAGTATAATCTACCATGTGAAGAAATTTGAAAACTTAGTAAAAAGTCATTTTAATATTTGAAGGTAATACAACGAGTGCTTAAAAACTACTGATAATTTTTGTGAAAGCTCGTTATTAATTATTATTATAATTATTTATTTACAACCCGCTGAAGGTACATTATTATTGGGAAAGTAAGAAGGTAAATAACATAATAATATAAAAAAATTAAAAACTAAAAATTATTAAAAACAATAAGCATAAATTAAATTAGATAAATCAGATTCGAAGGACGAGCAAAATTAGATAATTATCTAGAATAAAAATTATTCTGTAAATTTCAAGATTGAGCGGTATTTTAATTTGATTATTTTTCAAATAAAAAAACTATGCTTGGACACTTTTTTGTTTACTTTTACATGTTTTTTGCATACTTCTAATTAAAGTTAAGTCAATTTCTTAATCTGTTAACTTTGAAAGTTGTGCTAGTTGTCATGACAACGTAGAATATCCGCTGTGTAACGAGACAAATATTGAAAATAGTACTAAATATACGTTAAAATAAATACTACTTTTAGAAAGATACTTCTGAAACAACAGAAGAAACCACTACTGAAACTGAAGAAAATACAACTGAAACTGAAGAAAATACAACTGAAACAAATGAAGAAACTACAACTGAAACTGAAGAAAATACAACTGAAACTGAAGAAACTACGACTGATGCAGAATCCGCAACTGCGACGACCACAACTACTTCAAACAATGGCGACCTTAAAGATGTAAGTAAACATATATGTTTTGTAAATAAAAAATCAAGACCATGACCAATACCGGGTGGGCCAAAAATACCGGACAAGTTTTTTTTCATTATAACTTTTAAAACTATGCAATCGATTTTAATGGGACAAACTGCACTTGGCATCTCAAAATCCAAGATGGCGGACGAACTTAAAATGTACTTTTTAAAGATGCTCGTTCATTCTTGTGTTGTGAACATGTTTTAATTTTTGTTTTAAATAAGTAAAAAAGCTGCATTCTTGCCACGCACAACAAGGTAATAATCAGCAAAATCGGATGTGATTCTAAAAAAAATTATATTGTTTCCACCATTGTTTTGCATGTTATACGATTGCCTTGCCAATCACGTCTGCATTTATTTCCTTATAAATGCATTACTACTGAATTGATTTTAATAAAATAAAAACATCCTGGTAAGAATTGCTTGCTTTTTAATGAGCATGTTCAAAGTTTATCGCTATCTTAAAATTTAGGAAGGCGTACAGAATCATATTTGAATCTTCAAAATGGCGTGTTTATTCTTATTTGCCGACAATCTTTTAGTTTTTTTTTTTTAAATTTATAAAAAATCAGTACTTTTCCCGCACAATAAAAGCTACACATTAGTAAAATCGGTGTGGTGGTTCTTAAAAAAATCTATTTTTGTTTCAACCATTGTTTTACAGATTGTACGATTGCATTGCTAATCCTGTCTGCATTAATTTTCTTATAAATTCATTACAAATGAATTTTAGTAAACTGAAAAAAAATCATGGTAAGAATTGATTGCTTTTTAAAGATTATATTTGAAATTTGCCGCCATCTTAGAATTTAAGATGTCGGGCAGAATCGTACTTGATTCTTCAAAATAGTGTGCTCCTATTTTCCGAAAATGTTTTAGTTTTTTTTTAATCTATAGAAAATCATTATTTTTCTCCCGTATAAAGAGGTACAAATTAATTAATTAATTGAGTGATTTTCTATAAATTAAAAAAAAAAACTAAAAGATTTTCGGAAAATAAGATTAAACGTGCCTTTTTGAGGGGTTAAGTATAATTCGGTCCGACATCTTAACTTTTAAGACGGCGGCAAATTTCGATTATAAACTTTAAAGAACAATCAATTCTCACCATGATTTTTTTTACTATCCTAAGATCGGTTCAGTAATAATGAGTTAACAAGGATTGGCAATGCAATCGTATAATTTGTAAAACAATAGCTGAAACAAAAATAGATTGTTTAAGAACCACCACACCGATTTTACTAGTTTGTACCTCGTTGTGCGGAGGAGAAGTAGTGCTTTTCTATAAATTAAAAAAATATATAACATTTTAGAAAACAAAAACTAACACACCATTTTGAAGAATCAACTAAGACGAAGTATGAAAGCAATCAATTCTCACCAGGATGTTTTTTATTACATCAAAATCGGTTTAGTAATAATTAATTTAAAAAAATATGTTTTAGAACCACCGAACCAATTTTGCTGATTCGTACCTTGTTGTGCGTGGCAAAAATGCTGCTTTTTTACTGGTTTAAAAAAACTAATTAAAACATGTTCGCAACACAAGAATAAATGAGCATCTTTGAAGGGTACAATTTTATTTCGTCCACCATCTTGGATTTTGAAATGGCGGACAAAAAGATATGTTTAATCAAAACTATGATCAATTCCTTACCAAGTCCAGTTTGTCCCACTAAAAAGAAATTTTTTTGGCCCACCCGGTACAGCAGGTATTGATAAATTTATAATTTTTGAACGAAACCTTAAATTTATTTTTTCTGTTTTAGAGCGCGACACTAGATCCGAATTGTGTATGCACATGTAAGTTAAAAGCATTTTTGGTCACTAAAACTAATGATTCAGCCCAGCGGCGGCTCGTGGCAATACAACATTGTAGGGTTAGAATTCTGAGTCAGTAAAAACAAATTCTTGGTGTTGCGCCCAAATGTTTACCCACAAGTCATTAAAAAACATACCTACTATGTGTGGGGTTTTTAATTCAATTTTTTTAAAGAAAACGAATTAAGCCAATAAATGAAAATTTATCAAAAAATTCTGCTGAAATAATTAAAATATATTGTAAAGGGCGTAATTTCAAATATGCAAGCTCCAGGCACAAAAACCATGCGAGTGAAATGTCTAAATAATGGCCTGTGCCAAGCACAATTTGTTTTTGATTTTTGCTATCCCCAGTCCTATCTCAATCGCTCACATCTCTATTCGAAGGAGCCAACAGAAAAGTGGCACATAAATCTTTTACGCTGCTTTGCGGTTCAGTGTCTCATTCATCGCATACATCGCATCGAGTGGGAGTGTGATCCACTGCATTGCACAGGGTTCCCGAATTTCATATAATATATAATTTAAAAAAAAATGCATAAAATAAAATAAATACTTGACATAAATCTTTTAATTTAATTTAACAACTTCCCTGACAATTTTATTTAAACCGTTAAAGGTTCAACAACAAATAAATACTAGAACAAAATATACAGTATGATAAGTCTTCAAGATATATACAATGTTCTTAATTATAAGGTCTAGTGCCTTACAATAATTTTTATTTTCTCTTAATTAGTAAACTTGCGACGGTTTACAAGCTTTTTATTCATCAATCAAAAATATAACATATTCAATTAAAGTCAGTTAACAGACAATAAACTGTACATTTTATATAAATATACAGTTACAAAATGTTATAAATATACAGTTACAAATATACTAGGGTAATTTTGTAGGTTGGGTGAACCAGTCAGGAAATTCATAGTGTTAAAGCTTCTGGGCCGTCTCCCGGGTTTTCTCATATTAGTAGAGCAGATGGCCTATGTAAAAATGGTTTTATCGTTTTAACTGTAGATCTAGAGGCTTAAGGTAAGTTTAAAAAGTAGTTTTTTTTTCACCAAACCCGCGTAGGGAAGTGGGGGGCGCCATCTTGAATTTTATCGGCATTAATTTAGATTATATATTTTTTTTGCCAAAATTTCTTTAACAATTAAAAAAAAAAGGTGCCGCTATTAGGCAAATGCCTTGTGTTATTAAACCAAAAAAAAACTGATCATCAGGCGCAAGCAGCCGATGAGCAAAAAATTTACAAATTTCTTGTAATCATTTTTTTTTTTTTTTTTTTATTTTGAAAAATTTTTGTTTGAGGCCACCTAAAATCTTGACTGGGTAAGCTATGCGTTTAGGATATACCTTTTTGTAACGGCACATTTATTGTGCTTGTGAACTTGTATTCAGCTGTGGTCAATAGCTCGTTGCTATATTTTATCTTGGGAACACATAATTTTTCAACTTTTGGATGAACCGGTTTCAAAAAATATTTATTTTTTTTTCTAGCAAATTGCATCACAGAATCACCAACTTATGTATTGCCCATTACTTTCGAAATATGTCGCTATCAACTGGTGGAAAACATTTTTTAGTCCTATAACCTTGAAACATTTCGCAAGCCTCTAAACATAAAAAATAGAAATAATTAATTTTTGATCAAAAAACTACTATTTTAAATACTCGCCTTTTTAACCTAATTTTTTTGTGGTGATTTTGGTTTTGTATACCACACGTTAAACTAGTTTAGGTTTCATCGACGGTTTATTATTTTATTATAATATTTATTTATATAATGTCCTACCATGATTTTCATTTTAATGATAGGCGTTATTCTCGATTAAAGAAGCAATCAATTGGTGTAGAAGATTTTTTAGTCCTATGACCTCAAAATATTTCAAAAGCCTCTAAACATAAAAAATAGAAATAATTAATTTTTGATAAAAAAAACGTCTATTTTAAATACTCGCCTTTTTAACCTGAATTTTTTGTGGTGATTTTAGTTTCCTATACCACACATTAATCTGAGTCCTTAGGCTTTTAAACAGTGTATCTCAGATGTATGAGTTCTGTGAAGAAATTTTGGGATAAAGAGGCATATTCCCACATATATATCTTCTCGTTGGGTTTTCACTGACGGTTTATTATTATATTATAATATTTATTTATATAATGTCCTACCACAATTCTAATATTTATGGTAGGCGTTATTCTCGATTAATGAGGCTAGTTACAAGTTAGATTGATTTTGAGCTTAATAACCTTTAAGCACGTCAAATGTAAAAAAATAGAGATAATTATATATTAGTAGGGAGGATAGCCTATATAGAAATGGTTTTATCTTTTGATCTTTGAGGTGGCGAAACGTCCTTTTAACTGTATATCTACGGGTTCAAGCTACGTTTAAAAAGTATAATTTTTTTCTTAAACCCACGCAGGGTGCTGGAGGGGGCTATCTTGGATTTTATCGACATTAATTTAAATTATATTTAATTTCTTAAAAATGTATATAATATAGAAAAAAAAGGTGTCGTTCTTAAGCCAATGCCTTATCTTTCCTTTTTTAGTTGTTCGTTGTTGTTCATACGTCAAGTTGTTTGTTTAATTAATTCCGTCTACTTTACATAATTTAGTGAGTTTAAAATCGAGTAAAATACCTGAACTGGTAGTGCTTAGTGCCGAGTAAATTTGACGGTGAAGGCGGCATCCCTAGAGAGGTCTGAGGCGTAAAAATCACATTTTTGATTAAAACTTACTTTTTTATATTCGCTTTTTATGTACTTTTAATTATTTACATTTATTTCCCACAAAAAGATAAACAAATTTGCTGGTTATGTGTGGGTTTGATGATGGTTCGGTGCCGTGTCGCTCGAAATCCGTAGAACAGGGGCGCGCTCCGAAATATTAGTGCAAATCACTTTGCCGCTGCACAAGTCATTCTTAAGTGTCTCTTAAGGACTTTCAACGGACACACGAAGTAAAATAGAACTTGAGGTAAATTAAAACAATGTCTACGTTTAAATGTTGCAAAGGAAGGGAAACAACATTATTCTTTTGCGTCGTTTGTTATAATGCTTTCCACCGTGGGTGTTGGTCCCGTACAAATAAAAATTATATAATACTAAAGGACAGTTTTATAATTTGCTCTAGAAATTCTGAAGAAGCATCGGCTAATAAGGAACCTGATACATTTGATATTCTGCAATAAATGATTTAAAAAAGGAAAATGAAGAGAAGGAGGTCTTTATTCAAAAATTGAAACGTAGGTCGGTATCTTTCGAAGAAGAAGCTAGAAGATCTGAAGAAGAAATTTTAAAGGAAATTGAAGACAAAGATAACATAATCAAACAATTGCACAATCAAATTTTGGAACTGAAAAAACTAACAACAAAGGAAAAAGACAAACTAGTGTCGGTTAACATACAGGCTTCGCCCTCAGTAAAAAATGCTGGGTGTCAATCAACGATCCAAAAGAACATATCTATGCTTACTCAAATAGAAAACCTGATATCTGCTGAAGAATGTAGCCAAACAAATTTGTATGGCTCTGAAATTGATTCTTTAAATGAACATTTGGAAAACACTATAAGACAAAATAGAGATTTGCTTGATAAAAGAAATGAGTGTGAAAACTCCATTGTTCAGCTAAAGACAGAACTAGAAGAGCTTAGAGCTACTGGTTAACAAATGCTGGAAACGATAAAAATCATAGAAAAATATAATAAAATTCTGACGGAGAAGGTGAATAATGAAGATTTACAATTTAAAAGTGCAGATGAGCATAGAAATGGGAGCAAGGTTGATAATACCATTAGGAAATCAATCTTAATTAACGAAGAAAATAAGTCAACAGACAGTGAAAGGAGAAATAATGGTACTACTTCATTTAACAATGGCTACATAAAAAATGTGGATAAGAACAGACTCATTTTTCTAACTGACGAATATGGAAAATACCTTTATCCTTATCTTGAAAATCGATTTTCATCTCTGTTTGATATCCAAGTTATATGCAAGCCAGGTGCGCAATTTAGTAGTGTAGTAGGCGAAAGATCCTGTTTTAAAAACTTAAATAATAAAGATTTCGTGATTGTTTTGGCAGGAATTAATAACTATAATATTAAACTAAATGAAATCACAAAGTTGGCAAACCAATGTTTTTACACATATCTTTTAATATGCACTATTCCTGCAAAACACGAAGACGGTACACCTTACAAAAACATTAATATAATTAATAGACAAGTTATCGCTTGTGTTTCTAAACTAAGACAAATTTCTATTAAAATTAAATATATTGACCTGTACGATAAACTTCGATATTCGTACTATGCATCAAAGAGTATTTTTTTAAACAGAAAAGGATTATCAAAGTTGTCTATGCTGCTTTTTGGTGCGGTTAAGATCTTTCACTCAACAGAAATATTTTCTTGTCTGAAACAAATTACTTTAACAGGCAATATAGCGGATCATCATATTCAACCCCCGGTTTTCTCGGCTGTACCTTATGTGGACCTTTCAAGTGTTACAGATAGTGGAGGTTTCGATAGTGAAGATCAAAATTGTTTAATGTTAAGCCCTCCTGTAGAGCGAACTTAGAAATTAAACATCTATCATTAATCCTACAAAATATCAGATCTCTGAGGAACAAAACTGATGAGCTTTTCTCTTTTTTAGAAACTAAAGGGTTTCCTGAACTAGTTTTAGTGACAGAACACTGGTTGCACCCAGATGAATGCTTTTATATTCCCAACTATAAGGCTATTTCATTATCCTGCAGAGAAAACTCTCTTCATGGAGGTACCTTAATTTTGTCAAACGGGGCACTTAATTTTGTAAATATAACAAATTTTGACCATCTTTTGAAAGACGAAACATTTGAAATATGTGCGTCTTTTTGCCAGGATCTTAACCTTTTCGTATTTTGCTTATAACGGTCACTGGTTCGTCCCGCCTTCCTTTTTGTGAATATGTTCTTTTTACTATAATTTACCAAATTGGTTCGAATTAGGCTATTTGGTGATTCACTAGAGCATTTTCTATTTTTTGTTTATTTAGTATTAATTAACTAATTAAGTACTTAAAATTACTGGGTTATTTGCATTTGAAACTCCCGCGGTTTTAAAGGCAAATATTACAATTTGCTATAATTAATTTACTTTACATAAAATGCATTTTGAATTACTAAGGTTCCTAGTTCCTTTAATATGGACCTTCGTAATCTCATTCCTTCCTACTTATTCCTTTTCTCCTACGCCTATGGATTAACGACGCCACTGGGCGACATGTGGGAGAACGAACGCAGTAGCGAATACCTGCTGCAGCATCATAGAGAATCGTTTCGCCTTCGAACGATAATACACGCGTGTTAGCGACTCTCCTACCACAGGAATGTGGGGTGCAAAAACTACGGTTTAACAGCGCGTCCTCCCATGAGTTCCACTTCCTGTATAAAAATGGTAAGTGAAAATGCATTATTTTTACCTTACATACATTTGTTTATTGCTACACTAACCTAGAAGGTAAACTAGACCATTTCAGAATCCCTTGTACCAGCTTAGCCTATGACCTTATTCCCTTAACTTTATACAGTCCACACCTGACACCGTTAAATTCCAGACAACTCTCCTTTCTGGACCACCAGGGAACCCCATTTTTGGTCCTTCGAACCGGATTTCTGGAATCGTTTTTTTGCCTTTTTGGGTTAGTTTTTTTTACTGGTTTCAAATGCAAGAAAAACCCTTGTTTTTCCTAAATGCCTTTTTTACTGGTTTCAAATGCAAGAAAAACCCTTGTTTTTCTTACATGCCTACTTTAGAAAACCCCTAGGTCTCTAAAATACATTTTGCGATTTTTTTTTGTGTAAAAACAAATGCAAGAAAAACCCTTGTTTTTCCTAAATGCTTTTTTTACTGGTTTCAAATGCAAGAAAAACCCTTGTTTTTCTTACATGCCTACTTTAGAAACCCCTAGGTTTCTAAAATACATTTTGCGATTTTTTTTTGTGTAAAAACAAATGCAAGAAAAACCCTTGTTTTTCTTACATGCCTACTTTAGAAAACCCCTAGGTTTCTAAAATACATTTTGCGATTTTTTTTTTGTGTAAAAACAAATGCAAGAAAAACCCTTGTTTTTCTTACATGCCTACTTTAGAAAACCCCTAGGTTTCTAAAATACATTTTGCGATTTTTTTTGTGTAAAAATTAAATATTTTTAACAATAAATTTAGCCTTTTCATGCGAAAAACCAAACACAGATAAAATCTGTAAACTACTATGCTTTTTTTTGTTTCGAATAAATCAAGTTTTTTCGTTTCTTTTTTGTAAAAAAAAAAACCGTATGGAATTTGGGTGTTTTTTTGTTTGTCACTGGAAATAGTTTAAAATAGTGTCTGCAAAGTGCTATTATTTTAGCCGTTGTGCCTTCACATTTGTGGATTGCTATAATTATATCCAATTTGCTCGAAAAAAATCTCCAAATTGCCATATTCATTTTTGCTTATTGCAAATTGCTATGACTATATCCGATTGCGGATGCTTTACTATATTCGTTTTTGCGTAAAAATTGCTATGAATATATTGTAGGTATTTATTTTTAAATTTAATACATAGTAGGTACCTACTTATTTGAATTCGCGAGGCGAAGATAAAAAAACTTATACACAAGTTTTTTTGTTATCATTAGTTTGCATCGGGTATTTTCTTTACTTTTGTGCGCTTATAGTTTGATTATTGTAATTAAACGTAGGACATTAATATTTATACAGGGTGTCCAAATTTTGATTTTTTTTTCAGTTTACCTAATTTTTGTCAATTATTTTTTGGATTTTTTTTTTAATCATGTCTAGTTCGGATAAAATTTTAAAGGCTAAAGCCTTGCGCTATAGTGCGATTTCACAGCTAAATTTGATCATTGAATCCGCGACCCTCGCAAAAAATGACCCTGCCTATCACAGCGGCTTTAAAGTCAAATTTCGGACATTGTCAAAAATCAAAAAGGATTTTGAAAAGCACCATAATACTTTGTTGACGTTGGTAGCCTCTGATGAGGATCGCTTAGTAGTAGAAACCAAAGTGTCTATGGACTTTTGCAAACGCTGTGACGAGATTTCCACTATATTTTACGAACTTTTCGAACTACCCTTTGAAGATGGAGGGCTTTTGAGCAGTACGATAAATCCCATGGGCAGTCCCTGTGCCTCCACAAACCAGCATGGTTTACTGCCTAGGATAAAAATACCTCTTTTTCAAGGGGAATTTAAGGAGTTTCCAACCTTTTTGCAAGCCTTTAATGCTACCGTGCACAATAATAGGTCGCTGGGAAACTTTGAAAAATTCAATTTGCTTTTTTCTAATTTAAAGGGCCCTGCCCTGGATGTCATTTCTGACATTCCTATCCTTGCTGAAAATTATTTAAATGCCTACCACACCTTGGTGGATAGGTATACAAATAAACGATTACAAGCTTACCTTCACTGGAAGGCAATTGAAGGCTTCTCTCCTCTTACTAAAGAGAATGCTACGAATTTGAGGAATTTGCTTGATTGTTTTTCGAAAAACTTAAGTGCTTTAAAAGTCATGGGTTTTAAAACGGAGTTTTGGGATTATATTATGGCACAAATGCTCTTGGATAGGTTGGACCCAACCACGCGCAAGGCATTTGAGCAAAATTATTGCTCCAATGAGATCCCCTCTTATGATAAAATTCGTGCTTTTGTTTCTAGCCATTGCATTGCGTTGGAACAAATACAACAAACTCAAGATTACTTAAAAAATAAAGATTTGTCAATTTCAAGTCAGAAAAATCAAGCAAAGTTTCAAAATCGATCTGCTTTGTTTGCTAATACTCAGAGAGCCTCCAAAAATGCCTCCCAGTCTCCAAATGGCCAAAGTGGCTTAAATAATACTCCAAACCCTCAAAATTTTTGTTTTCTCTGTAAAAGTGGCAATCATATAATATACAGATGTCCTAATTTTTTGGCGAAAACTCCCCAGCAACGTTTTGAGATTGTTAAACAACATAAAGCGTGTGTCAACTGTTTGGCCTCAAAGCATAATTTACCCCAGCAATGCAAATCAGAAAAAAGATGTTTACATTGTGGCCAATTTCATCACAGTCTCTTACATTTTTTTCCTATTAATTCTACACCTAGTTCTGCGAGTAGCCCCTCTACTTCTGCAGTGCAACCCCCGAGGAGCCCCGTGGCTACCGAATTTAATAGAACCACTAACACCATTGTTACTGGTATGTCTTTAAATGATCGCGAAGTACTTCTCTGTACCGCTTTAATACAAATACAGGATGTTTTTCAAAATTGGCACACAGTGCGCGCCATCTGTGACTCTGGTGCTCAATCTTCATTTATATCTAAGTCATGTGCTGATAGTTTGGGCCTTCCTAAATTTAATATCGCCATGACTCTACAAAGCTTAGATCGAATGACAACTTCGGCAAAATCTGGAATTAATTGCAATATATCCTCTTTGCGTGATAATAATTTTGTTTTTAATTTTGATGCGATAATACTCGATAAAATTTGTAGTGATTTACCTCATTCCTCATTTTCGATTAAAAGTTTTCCTTTTCTCGCCAACTTAGAACTAGCTGACCCAGGCTTTAATAAAAGCGATAAAATTGATTTATTGTTGGGCGGCGATGTGTACCCTTACATTTTGCTAGATGGTCGTTTATCTACGGGACCCAACAACCCCGTCTGCATTAATACTATTTTTGGTTGGGGAATAATGGGCAATCTTTCACTTTCACCTTCAACTACAAATCAAATTAAAACATTTTTTACTACGTCAATGAACGATTCTTTTGTCAATTTAGATAAAAATCTACAACGATTTTGGCAAATAGATGACATACCTAATGTCAAGGCCATTGACCCCGAAGATGAGTTTTGCGAAAATTATTTTTTGAAAACTACCTCAAAAAATGAGGAGGGGAGATATATTGTATCTTTACCATTTAAAGTTACTGCTCCAGATTTTGGCGACACTCGATCCATTGCCGTACGTCGTTTTTTCTCCCTTGAGAAGAAATTGCTACAAAACCCTGATTTTTATGCTGCCTACAGCTCTGTTTTACAAGATTATTTAGATAATAATCATATGCAACCGGTTTCTGCACCTTTGCCGACCGAAATTTCAAATCATTTTTATATTGCACACCATGCGGTGTTTAAAAAAGATTCTACTAGCACCCCCCTGAGGGTGGTTTTTGATGCGAGCATGCACGCCCCTGGCAAAATCTCGCTCAACAACGCTGTTTATAATGGGCCCCCTTTACAAAGGGACTTACAAAAAATTTTATTACTTTATCGTTTGCATAAATTTTGCTTTTGTTGCGACATCCGTCAAATGTACAGGATGATTTTAGTTGACCCTAGTCAAACTAATTTTCAAAGAATAGTTTGGAGGTTTGATCCTAACCAGCCTATTCAAGACTTCGAAATAAATAGAGTTTTATTCGGGGTCTCTTGTAGCCCCTTTTTGGCTATCAGAACTTTGCTGCAACTTGCTAGAGAGCATGAGGACCTTCCTCTTGCCTCAAAAATCATTGAGGAGGCAGTTTTTGTCGATGATGTGATTTCGGGAAGTGATGACTTTTTTAAGGCCACTGAGATGAAAAATCAATTAATCGAGCTACTTAGCCGAGGTGGATTCGAATTGCGTAAATGGGCGAGCAATTGTCCCGAGTTACTATCCGATCTTCCTGAGTCACACATTTCGATGAAGGCTCTTACTCTCGATTTAGATGCTGAAAATTCAACTTTGAAAATTCTCGGTTTAAATTGGAACCCTCATACTGATGAATTTTTTTATACTTTCGACTGTTCTCTCCAAACATGCACTAAAAGAACAATTTTAAGTAATTTGGCCCGCATTTACGACCCTCTGTCTTTTTTGGCGCCAATAGTTTTAATTTTAAAATTAATTGTTCAATACTGCTGGGCAGAAGACTTAAACTGGGACGACCCTGTCAGTCCGGAAATTGTTTTTAAATGGGAAAAATTTAAAAATGAATTAAAGTTTTTGCATTCTGTTAAAATTCCTCGTCAAATAATTTTGCCTAATGCTAGTCAAATCCAGCTAGTAGGATTTTGCGATAGTTCAGAACGGGCCTATTGTGCTGTCGCTTATATTCGAATTTTTTATTCTGATGGAAACATTAAAGTTTTTTTTGTTTGTAGTAAATCTAGAGTCGCACCGTTGCGTCGTAAACTAACTTTACCAAGACTAGAGCTTTTAGGAGCTGTTTTGTTGGCTAAATTAATGGATTTTTTACTAGAAACGTTCTCGGAAAAAATTAAATTTGATAAAATTCTTGCTTTTACTGATAGCACAGTGACCTTATCTTGGATTCAGGGATCTCCTCACAAATTTAAAGCATTTGTTTCGAATAGAACTGCCTATATACAAGGAAGAATTAGCCCTGAGTTTTGGCATTATGTTCCTACTGAACAAAATCCTGCTGACTGCGGTACTAGGGAAATGTATCCCTCTGATTTACAAAGATTTTATTTTTGGTTAGAAGGGCCTTCTTTTCTAAACCAACCTACAAATACTTGGGATTTTATGACAGTTACTTACGATGGGAATGCAGTTTTGGAAGAACAGCGAAAAAATATTTTTAACGTTTTTACTTGCGAACAAACAGTTGAATATTATGTAAACAACTTGTTTGAAAAATACAGTTCTCTTTTTAAAATTAAGAGAATAGTTGCTTACTTTTTGCGAGGGTTACAAAAGTTTAAAAATCCCTCATACAATTTTGCTACTGATTACCTTACAAATCAGGATTACTACAAAAGCTTACTTTTTATTTCGAAATGCGTACAATCTTTTTCTTTCCAAAAAGAAATTGAATTACTAAAAGATAAGAAACAGCTTCCAAAAGCTTTTCAAAAATTATGTCCATTTTTGCATAATGAAAGCTACGATTTGCTTCGTGTTGGAGGCCGTTTATGCCATTCAAATTTATCATACGATAAAAAATTTCCAATTCTTTTGCCTTCTAGTGCAAAATTCACTGAATTACTGATTTTAGATTTGCATCGCAGCAATCTTCATTGTGGTATACAGACCACAACTTTTTTACTAATGCAAAACTTCTGGGTATTGTCTGCTAAAAAGGTAGTGAGAAAAGTTTTAAGTTCTTGCCATACTTGCTGGAAAACTAAACCTAACTCCCTTCAACCCCCTATGGGTAACCTACCGAAATTTAGAGTTTCCGAAGCAAAGGTGTTCGAAAATGTCGGTATAGATTTTTGTGGTCCGTTCACGATTACTCTTGGTCGGACCAGAGGTGCAAAAACCATGAAAGCATATGTCTGTTTATTTATCTGTTGCGCTGTTAAAGCCGTGCATTTAGAGTTAGTCTCTGATATGACATCAGAAGCCTTTCTGGCTGCTCTGCGCCGCTTCATAGCTAGAAGAGGACTATGCTCAAAGATCTCTTCAGACTGCGGGACCAACTTCGTGGCCTCTGAAAAATACTTGCGACAAATTTTTTCTGATTGCGTGAAGGGGGAAGGTATAGTTTGGTCTTTTAACCCACCTGCTGCTCCCCACATGGGAGGCATTTGGGAATCAAACATTAAATCTTTAAAGACTCATCTTCACAGGGTAGTTGGAAATCAAATACTCACCTATGAGGAATTAAATACGGTTTTAACCCAAGTTGAAGCCATAATGAACTCACGTCCTTTATGTGCCTTAAGCACCGATCCTACTGATCTGGCGGTCTTGACTCCTAATAATTTTTTAAATTTGAGGCCTCCAGGTACAATACCCGATCCAAACTACTGCGATATTGCGTTAAACAGGCTGTCCAGGTGGCAACTGTTGCAAAGAATGCACCGCGATTTTTGGATTCGCTGGCATCGCGAATATTTGCACACTTTGCAACAGCGAGCCAAATGGCACCAACCTCTTGCTTCCATTGATATTGGTACTATGGTACTGATCAAAGATGCAATTTCCACTCCATTGGATTGGCCCCTAGGCCGCATTGAAGACCTTATTAAAGGTTCTGATAATGTTCCACGGGTTGCTATTGTAAAGACTACTAAAGGTACCTACAAACGGCCTTTGGTAAAACTATGCGCCCTGCCTACAAATTAAACTCTCTGAAATGCCCCTGGGCATTCTCAGGGGGGTGGGAAATGGTTCGTCCCGCCTTCCTTTTTGTGAATATGTTCTTTTTACTATAATTTACCAAATTGGTTCGAATTAGGCTATTTGGTGATTCACTAGAGCATTTTCTATTTTTTGTTTATTTAGTATTAATTAACTAATTAAGTACTTAAAATTACTGGGTTATTTGCATTTGAAACTCCCGCGGTTTTAAAGGCAAATATTACAATTTGCTATAATTAATTTACTTTACATAAAATGCATTTTGAATTACTAAGGTTCCTAGTTCCTTTAATATGGACCTTCGTAATCTCATTCCTTCCTACTTATTCCTTTTCTCCTACGCCTATGGATTAACGACGCCACTGGGCGACATGTGGGAGAACGAACGCAGTAGCGAATACCTGCTGCAGCATCATAGAGAATCGTTTCGCCTTCGAACGATAATACACGCGTGTTAGCGACTCTCCTACCACAGGAATGTGGGGTGCAAAAACTACGGTTTAACAGCGCGTCCTCCCATGAGTTCCACTTCCTGTATAAAAATGGTAAGTGAAAATGCATTATTTTTACCTTACATACATTTGTTTATTGCTACACTAACCTAGAAGGTAAACTAGACCATTTCAGAATCCCTTGTACCAGCTTAGCCTATGACCTTATTCCCTTAACTTTATACAGTCCACACCTGACACCGTTAAATTCCAGACAACTCTCCTTTCTGGACCACCAGGGAACCCCAGTCACCTTCTTCAGATTTTAAGGATTTTTTGGGACGTCTTGATTCTTTACTTTGTTCAATTCCTTCGAAAGCAAAAATCATTCTTGCGGGTGATTTAAATGTGGATTTTAACATTAAACACAATAGGGACACTATAATGCTTTTGAATCTTCTGACAACATATGGTCTATCTATGCATATTGATTCGCCTACAAGAATTACAGATAAAAGTGCCACTATAATTGACTATGTGTGTTCCAATTTTAATGATGTCAATTGCTCCGTTTTTCCTTCCAATTTGTCCGATCATGAAGCGGTTAGATCTGTTTTAACTAACTAAACTCAAAAAATTCCCCGTCAACAAAAAAGGATTTATAATAACCAAAGCTTTACTGATTTTAAAAGTAACTGCAATAATGTCAATTGGGAGGGGGTTAGTAGAGCACCAGATCCCTTAGATACTTTTCATCGCGTATTGCTGGAAAATTTTAAGCGGGCCTTTCCTTTGCGATGGGTAAAACCAAAACGCCCTAATTTAAAACATTGGCTTTCTCAAGCGCTAAAATTATCGTCAAAAAACCTGCGTTGCTTAGTTTACCTAAAGAAATTGTTTAAAGAAAACTGGTTCATAATATACTGCAACAATTACCAAAAATTATTAAAAAAATTAAATAAAATTGCAAAAAAAGTCTATTATAGGAATAAAATAAATCAGGCAAAAAACAAACAGAAAGAAAGTTGGAACATTATTAATAATATTTGTAACAAATCTAAAAGCAACCAAGAAATAAAAATTAATGTTAACGAATTAAATAAGTTTTATTGTAGCATAGCCAATACTTTAACAAAAGATCTCCCTTCAAATAAAGATTCTCTTGACTATTTATCAGATATATCTGTCTCCGGCTCATTTCATTTTTACCCTGTTGCGCCTGAAGAGCTGATTGAAGCGTGTAGGGAAATTTCTAATAAAAAATCTTGCGGAGAGGACGAAATATCGGCTGGAATTTTAGTAAAACTACCTGAAAGTGCTCTTGCAGCTCTTTGCAGTGCTATTAATGACTCATTTGATAGAGGATCTTTCCCAAGCTGCTTAAAATCCTCAGTAGTTATTCCAATTCACAAGGGAGGTGAGAAGAATGTTCCCTCTAACTTCCGACCCATTTCCCTTCTTTCAACTTTATCAAAGTGGGGCTCCCTGGTGGTCCAGATAGGAGAGTTGTCTGGAATTTAACGGTGTCAGATGTGGACTGTAATTTTAAGGGAATAAGGTCATAGGCTAAGCTGGTACAAGGGATTCTGAAATGGTCTAGTTTACCTTCTAGGTTAGTGTAGCAATAAACAAATGTATGTAAGGTAAAAATAATGCATTTTCACTTACCATTTTTATACAGGAAGTGGAACTCATGGGAGGACGCGCTGTTCAACCGTATTTTTTGCACCCCACATGAATGTGGTAGGAGAGTCGCTAACACGCGTGTATTATCGTTCGAAGGCGAAACGGTTCTCTCTATGCTGCAGCAGGTATTCGCTACTGCGTTCGTTCTCCCACATGTCGCCCAGTGGCGTCGTTAATCCATAGGCGTAGGAGAAAAGGAATAAGTAGGAAGGAATGAGATTACGAAGGTCCATATTAAAGGAACTAGGAACCTTAGTAATTCAAAATGCATTTTATGTAAAGTAAATTAATTATAGCAAATTGTAATATTTGCCTTTAAAACCGCGGGAGTTTCAAATGCAAATAACCCAGTAATTTTAAGTACTTAATTAGTTAATTAATACTAAATAAACAAAAAATAGAAAATGCTCTAGTGAATCACCAAATAGCCTAATTCGAACCAATTTGGTAAATTATAGTAAAAAGAACATATTTACAAAAAGGAAGGCGGGACGAACCATTTCCCACCCCCCTGAGAATGCCCAGGGGCATTTCAGAGAGTTTAATTTGTAGGCAGGGCGCATAGTTTTACCAAAGGCCGTTTGTAGGTACCTTTAGTAGTCTTTACAATAGCAACCCGTGGAACATTATCAGAACCTTTAATAAGGTCTTCAATGCGGCCTAGGGGCCAATCCAATGGAGTGGAATTTTCATCTTTGATCAGTACCATAGTACCAATATCAATGGAAGCAAGAGGTTGGTGCCATTTGGCTCGCTGTTGCAAAGTGTGCAAATATTCACGATGCCAGCGAATCCAAAAATCGCGGTGCATTCTTTGCAACAGTTGCCACCTGGACAGCCTGTTTAACGCAATATCGCAGTAGTTTGGATCGGGTATTGTACCTGGAGGCCTCAAATTTAAAAAATTATTAGGAGTCAAGACCGCCAGATCAGTAGGATCGGTGCTTAAGGCACATAAAGGACGTGAGTTCATTATGGCTTCAACTTGGGTTAAAACCGTATTTAATTCCTCATAGGTGAGTATTTGATTTCCAACTACCCTGTGAAGATGAGTCTTTAAAGATTTAATGTTTGATTCCCAAATGCCTCCCATGTGGGGAGCAGCAGGTGGGTTAAAAGACCAAACTATACCTTCCCCCTTCACGCAATCAGAAAAAATTTGTCGCAAGTATTTTTCAGAGGCCACGAAGTTGGTCCCGCAGTCTGAAGAGATCTTTGAGCATAGTCCTCTTCTAGCTATGAAGCGGCGCAGAGCAGCCAGAAAGGCTTCTGATGTCATATCAGAGACTAACTCTAAATGCACGGCTTTAACAGCGCAACAGATAAATAAACAGACATATGCTTTCATGGTTTTTGCACCTCTGGTCCGACCAAGAGTAATCGTGAACGGACCACAAAAATCTATACCTACATTTTCGAACACCTTTGCTTCGGAAACTCTAAATTTCGGTAGGTTACCCATAGGTGGTTGAAGGGAGTTAGGTTTAGTTTTCCAGCAAGTATGGCAAGAACTTAAAACTTTTCTCACTACCTTTTTAGCAGACAATACCCAGAAGTTTTGCATTAGTAAAAAAGTTGTGGTCTGTATACCACAATGAAGATTGCTGCGATGCAAATCTAAAATCAGTAATTCAGTGAATTTTGCACTAGAAGGCAAAAGAATTGGAAATTTTTTATCGTATGATAAATTTGAATGGCATAAACGGCCTCCAACACGAAGCAAATCGTAGCTTTCATTATGCAAAAATGGACATAATTTTTGAAAAGCTTTTGGAAGCTGTTTCTTATCTTTTAGTAATTCAATTTCTTTTTGGAAAGAAAAAGATTGTACGCATTTCGAAATAAAAAGTAAGCTTTTGTAGTAATCCTGATTCGTAAGGTAATCAGTAGCAAAATTGTATGAGGGATTTTTAAACTTTTGTAACCCTCGCAAAAAGTAAGCAACTATTCTCTTAATTTTAAAAAGAGAACTGTATTTTTCAAACAAGTTGTTTACATAATATTCAACTGTTTGTTCGCAAGTAAAAACGTTAAAAATATTTTTTCGCTGTTCTTCCAAAACTGCATTCCCATCGTAAGTAACTGTCATAAAATCCCAAGTATTTGTAGGTTGGTTTAGAAAAGAAGGCCCTTCTAACCAAAAATAAAATCTTTGTAAATCAGAGGGATACATTTCCCTAGTACCGCAGTCAGCAGGATTTTGTTCAGTAGGAACATAATGCCAAAACTCAGGGCTAATTCTTCCTTGTATATAGGCAGTTCTATTCGAAACAAATGTTTTAAATTTGTGAGGAGATCCCTGAATCCAAGATAAGGTCACTGTGCTATCAGTAAAAGCAAGAATTTTATCAAATTTAATTTTTTCCGAGAACGTTTCTAGTAAAAAATCCATTAATTTAGCCAACAAAACAGCTCCTAAAAGCTCTAGTCTTGGTAAAGTTAGTTTACGACGCAACGGTGCGACTCTAGATTTACTACAAACAAAAAAAACTTTAATGTTTCCATCAGAATAAAAAATTCGAATATAAGCGACAGCACAATAGGCCCGTTCTGAACTATCGCAAAATCCTACTAGCTGGATTTGACTAGCATTAGGCAAAATTATTTGACGAGGAATTTTAACAGAATGCAAAAACTTTAATTCATTTTTAAATTTTTCCCATTTAAAAACAATTTCCGGACTGACAGGGTCGTCCCAGTTTAAGTCTTCTGCCCAGCAGTATTGAACAATTAATTTTAAAATTAAAACTATTGGCGCCAAAAAAGACAGAGGGTCGTAAATGCGGGCCAAATTACTTAAAATTGTTCTTTTAGTGCATGTTTGGAGAGAACAGTCGAAAGTATAAAAAAATTCATCAGTATGAGGGTTCCAATTTAAACCGAGAATTTTCAAAGTTGAATTTTCAGCATCTAAATCGAGAGAAAGAGCCTTCATCGAAATGTGTGACTCAGGAAGATCGGATAGTAACTCGGGACAATTGCTCGCCCATTTACGCAATTCGAATCCACCTCGGCTAAGTAGCTCGATTAATTGATTTTTCATCTCAGTGGCCTTAAAAAAGTCATCACTTCCCGAAATCACATCATCGACAAAAACTGCCTCCTCAATGATTTTTGAGGCAAGAGGAAGGTCCTCATGCTCTCTAGCAAGTTGCAGCAAAGTTCTGATAGCCAAAAAGGGGCTACAAGAGACCCCGAATAAAACTCTATTTATTTCGAAGTCTTGAATAGGCTGGTTAGGATCAAACCTCCAAACTATTCTTTGAAAATTAGTTTGACTAGGGTCAACTAAAATCATCCTGTACATTTGACGGATGTCGCAACAAAAGCAAAATTTATGCAAACGATAAAGTAATAAAATTTTTTGTAAGTCCCTTTGTAAAGGGGGCCCAGTATAAACAGCGTTGTTGAGCGAGATTTTGCCAGGGGCGTGCATGCTCGCATCAAAAACCACCCTCAGGGGGGTGCTAGTAGAATCTTTTTTAAACACCGCATGGTGTGCAATATAAAAATGATTTGAAATTTCGGTCGGCAAAGGTGCAGAAACCGGTTGCATATGATTATTATCTAAATAATCTTGTAAAACAGAGCTGTAGGCAGCATAAAAATCAGGGTTTTGTAGCAATTTCTTCTCAAGGGAGAAAAAACGACGTACGGCAATGGATCGAGTGTCGCCAAAATCTGGAGCAGTAACTTTAAATGGTAAAGATACAATATATCTCCCCTCCTCATTTTTTGAGGTAGTTTTCAAAAAATAATTTTCGCAAAACTCATCTTCGGGGTCAATGGCCTTGACATTAGGTATGTCATCTATTTGCCAAAATCGTTGTAGATTTTTATCTAAATTGACAAAAGAATCGTTCATTGACGTAGTAAAAAATGTTTTAATTTGATTTGTAGTTGAAGGTGAAAGTGAAAGATTGCCCATTATTCCCCAACCAAAAATAGTATTAATGCAGACGGGGTTGTTGGGTCCCGTAGACAAACGACCATCTAGCAAAATGTAAGGGTACACATCGCCGCCCAACAATAAATCAATTTTATCGCTTTTATTAAAGCCTGGGTCAGCTAGTTCTAAGTTGGCGAGAAAAGGAAAACTTTTAATCGAAAATGAGGAATGAGGTAAATCACTACAAATTTTATCGAGTATTATCGCATCAAAATTAAAAACAAAATTATTATCACGCAAAGAGGATATATTGCAATTAATTCCAGATTTTGCCGAAGTTGTCATTCGATCTAAGCTTTGTAGAGTCATGGCGATATTAAATTTAGGAAGGCCCAAACTATCAGCACATGACTTAGATATAAATGAAGATTGAGCACCAGAGTCACAGATGGCGCGCACTGTGTGCCAATTTTGAAAAACATCCTGTATTTGTATTAAAGCGGTACAGAGAAGTACTTCGCGATCATTTAAAGACATACCAGTAACAATGGTGTTAGTGGTTCTATTAAATTCGGTAGCCACGGGGCTCCTCGGGGGTTGCACTGCAGAAGTAGAGGGGCTACTCGCAGAACTAGGTGTAGAATTAATAGGAAAAAAATGTAAGAGACTGTGATGAAATTGGCCACAATGTAAACATCTTTTTTCTGATTTGCATTGCTGGGGTAAATTATGCTTTGAGGCCAAACAGTTGACACACGCTTTATGTTGTTTAACAATCTCAAAACGTTGCTGGGGAGTTTTCGCCAAAAAATTAGGACATCTGTATATTATATGATCGCCACTTTTACAGAGAAAACAAAAATTTTGAGGGTTTGGAGTATTATTTAAGCCACTTTGGCCATTTGGAGACTGGGAGGCATTTTTGGAGGCTCTCTGAGTATTAGCAAACAAAGCAGATCGATTTTGAAACTTTGCTTGATTTTTCTGACTTGAAATTGACAAATCTTTATTTTTTAAGTAATCTTGAGTTTGTTGTATTTGTTCCAACGCAATGCAATGGCTAGAAACAAAAGCACGAATTTTATCATAAGAGGGGATCTCATTGGAGCAATAATTATGCTCAAATGCCTTGCGCGTGGTTGGGTCCAACCTATCCAAGAGCATTTGTGCCATAATATAATCCCAAAACTCCGTTTTAAAACCCATGACTTTTAAAGCACTTAAGTTTTTCGAAAAACAATCAAGCAAATTCCTCAAATTCGTAGCATTCTCTTTAGTAAGAGGAGAGAAGCCTTCAATTGCCTTCCAGTGAAGGTAAGCTTGTAATCGTTTATTTGTATACCTATCCACCAAGGTGTGGTAGGCATTTAAATAATTTTCAGCAAGGATAGGAATGTCAGAAATGACATCCAGGGCAGGGCCCTTTAAATTAGAAAAAAGCAAATTGAATTTTTCAAAGTTTCCCAGCGACCTATTATTGTGCACGGTAGCATTAAAGGCTTGCAAAAAGGTTGGAAACTCCTTAAATTCCCCTTGAAAAAGAGGTATTTTTATCCTAGGCAGCAAACCATGCTGGTCTGTGGAGGCACAGGGACTGCCCATGGGATTTATCGTACTGCTCAAAAGCCCTCCATTTTCAAAGGGTAGTTCGAAAAGTTCGTAAAATATAGTGGAAATCTCGTCACAGCGTTTGCAAAAGTCCATAGCCACTTTGTTTTCTACTACTAAGCGATCCTCATCAGAGGCTACCAACGTCAACAAAGTATTATGGTGCTTTTCAAAATCTTTTTTGATTTTTGACAATGTCCGAAATTTGACTTTAAAGCCGCTGTGATAGGCAGGGTCATTTTTTGCGAGGGTCGCGGATTCAATGATCAAATTTAGCTGTGAAATCGCACTATAGCGCAAGGCTTTAGCCTTTAAAATTTTATCCGAACTAGACATGATTTTAAAAAAAAATCCAAAAAATAATTGACAAAAATTAGGTAAACTGAAAAAAAAATCAAAATTTGAACACCCTGTATAAATATTAATGTCCTACGTTTAATTACAATAATCAAACTATAAGCGCACAAAAGTAAAGAAAATACCCGATGCAAACTAATGATAACAAAAAACTTGTGTATAAGTTTTTTTATCTTCGCCTCGCGAATTCAAATAAGTAGGTACCTACTATGTATTAAATTTAAAAATAAATACCTACAATATATTCATAGCAATTTTTACGCAAAAACGAATATAGTAAAGCATCCGCAATCGGATATAGTCATAGCAATTTGCAATAAGCAAAAATGAATATGGCAATTTGGAGATTTTTTTCGAGCAAATTGGATATAATTATAGCAATCCACAAATGTGAAGGCACAACGGCTAAAATAATAGCACTTTGCAGACACTATTTTAAACTATTTCCAGTGACAAACAAAAAAACACCCAAATTCCATACGGTTTTTTTTTTTTACAAAAAAGAAACGAAAAAACTTGATTTATTCGAAACAAAAAAAAGCATAGTAGTCTACAGATTTTATCTGTGTTTGGTTTTTCGCATGAAAAGGCTAAATTTATTGTTAAAAATATTTAATTTTTACACAAAAAAAAATCGCAAAATGTATTTTAGAAACCTAGGGGTTTTCTAAAGTAGGCATGTAAGAAAAACAAGGGTTTTTCTTGCATTTGTTTTTACACAAAAAAAAATCGCAAAATGTATTTTAAAAACCTAGGGGTTTTCTAAAGTAGGCATGTAAGAAAAACAAGGGTTTTTCTTGCATTTGTTTTTACACAAAAAAAAATCGCAAAATGTATTTTAGAAACCTAGGGGTTTTCTAAAGTAGGCATGTAAGAAAAACAAGGGTTTTTCTTGCATTTGAAACCAGTAAAAAAGGCATTTAGGAAAAACAAGGGTTTTTCTTGCATTTGAAACCAGTAAAAAAAACTAACCTAAAAAGGCAAAAAAACGATTCCAGAAATCCGGGTCGCTAAGGATCAAAAATGGGGCTCCCTGGTGGTCCAGATAGGAGAGTTGTCTGGAATTTAACGGTGTCAGATGTGGACTGTAATTTTAAGGGAATAAGGTCATAGGCTAAGCTGGTACAAGGGATTCTGAAATGGTCTAGTTTACCTTCTAGGTTAGTGTAGCAATAAACAAATGTATGTAAGGTAAAAATAATGCATTTTCACTTACCATTTTTATACAGGAAGTGGAACTCATGGGAGGACGCGCTGTTCAACCGTATTTTTTGCACCCCACATGAATGTGGTAGGAGAGTCGCTAACACGCGTGTATTATCGTTCGAAGGCGAAACGGTTCTCTCTATGCTGCAGCAGGTATTCGCTACTGCGTTCGTTCTCCCACATGTCGCCCAGTGGCGTCGTTAATCCATAGGCGTAGGAGAAAAGGAATAAGTAGGAAGGAATGAGATTACGAAGGTCCATATTAAAGGAACTAGGAACCTTAGTAATTCAAAATGCATTTTATGTAAAGTAAATTAATTATAGCAAATTGTAATATTTGCCTTTAAAACCGCGGGAGTTTCAAATGCAAATAACCCAGTAATTTTAAGTACTTAATTAGTTAATTAATACTAAATAAACAAAAAATAGAAAATGCTCTAGTGAATCACCAAATAGCCTAATTCGAACCAATTTGGTAAATTATAGTAAAAAGAACATATTTACAAAAAGGAAGGCGGGACGAACCACAAAGGTTATTGAGAAAATTGTTAAAAGGAGAATTTTTTTGTGGTGATGTTGGTTTCCTATACCACACGTTAATCTCAGCTTCTTAGGCTTTTAAACTGTGGATCTCATATATTTCAGTTCTGTGAAGTAATTTTGAGATAATAAGGCATATTCCAATGCAACGTGGTTTTTATCGACATTAGTCATATTTCTTTTTTTTTAAATTTATACACCAATTTTTAAAAAAAGGTGTCGTTTTTAACGAATGCTTTCTGTTAAAAAACGAAAAAGAAATTAGTTATCAGGCGCAACCAGCCGATGAGTAAATAATTTACAAATTTGTAATATTTTTATTTTGCAAAATTTTTGTTGTGGGCCATCTAATATCTTTATCACTTAACCTATGTGTTTACGATATACTTCTTTATAATAGCACGTTTATTGTGCTTTTGACTGTGTGTTCAGCTCGTTGTTATTTTTTAAATTAGTATTTCTTATCTTGGGAACGCATAAGTTTTCAAATTTTAGATAAACCAGGTTCTAGTAACATTTAATTTTTTTCTGACAAAATGCAATACAATGTTGCCAACCTATGTATTACTAATTATTTTCCAAATGTGTAGATATCAATTGATACAAAACTTTTTTTACGCCTATGACCTTGAAACATTTTAAAAGCATCTAATCTATGATTCTTAGGCTTTTAAACTGTGTATTTCTGTGAAGAAATTTTGAGATAATGAGGCATATTCCAACGCAACGTGGATTTTATCGAGATTAGTTTAAATCATATTTAATTTTTTTCAAATATATACACCAATTTTAAAAAAGAAGGTGTCGTTTTTAAGTGAATGCCTTTTGTTTATAAAAAAAAAATTAGTTATCAGGCGCAACCAGCCGATGAGTAAATACTTTATAACTTTGTAATATTTAGGTAAAACTAGCCGAATCTCATAACAATTATTTATCTCGAAATACGTGATATACCAATAAGAGCTATATATGTATGAAAATTTTTTTAAAGCTCAAGACTCGTAGATTTATACAGTATTTAAATCTAAAATAAAGGCAATAACTTTTTTACCAATTAACTTAGTATTTTTTCTGTGTTTTATATTTAAAGTGTTTTAAAATACTACTTAAAGGTCATTGAGAATATCATAGAAATAAAATTTTGGACTTCCATTGTCTTTATTTATTTTAAACACGACGTTTCGGTTAGTAAGTATCTCTTACCAGTTTTACATTTGAAAATGGTTAGACATACTTACTAACCGAAACGTCGTCTTTAAAATAACTACAGACAATGAAAGTTCGAAATTTTATTTATAAACATTAGAATTATGTTAGGACACTACGAATATATAAATAAATATTATAATATAACAATAAACCTTCGATAAAAATTCTACGAAAAGGTCTATGCGTTGGAATATGCCTCCTTCACAAAACCATAGAAAATATAGTTATATTTTCAGAACTCACATGTATGAGATACACAGTTTAAAAGCCTAAAATCCATAGATTAACGTGTGGTATAGGAAACCAAAATCATCTCAAAAAAATAAAGATACAAAGGCGTGTATTTAAAATAGTGATTTAGTGACATTTTATGACACATTTCAAAAATAATTGGTAATACAAAAGTTGGTAAAGCATTTTTTTAGAAAAGAAAATGTAAATGTTATTTGAACCCGGTTCATCCAAAATTTGAAAAATTCTGTATTCTCAATATAAAAAATATGAATTGATAAAATAACGAGTTAATAGCCAAAGCTGAATACACAGTCAAAAGCACAATAAACGTGCCATTATAAAGAAGTATATCTCAAGCGCATAGGTTACGTGATCAAGATTTCAGGTGGCCTCATACAAAAATTTTGCAAAATAAAAAAGCTAAAAAATATATTACAAATTTGTAAATTATTTACTCATCGGCTGGTTGCGCCTGACAACCATTTTTTTTTGTTTATTAACAGAAGGCATTCGGTTAAAAACGACACATTCTTTTTAAAAGTCGGACACGGCCAAAATAGTCAAACTTAACAGCATTGATCAGATAGATCAACTAAAAACAGGAGAATTCGATACCCAATAGTCACAATGCAGTCTCAAACATTAAATAGTGGTAGTGTCACTGTAAGGCACTACCAATCTATTGATCTCTGTAACAGTTCCCTACTTGATATTGGGAAAAATATAAATGTGCTCTACATCAACTCGCAATCAATTAAAAATAAATTAGATAAGCTGGAAGCTTATATTGCACAGACTAAATCTCATACATACATAATTGTAGTCACAGAGACATGGATTGCAGAACATGAAAAAAAGTTCTACAACCTGCCGGATTACACGGTGGCCGATGCAACTAGAACCAAACGGGGAGGTGGCTGTGCCATTTTCTGTAGAAATAACCTAACAGCAAACATTCTGCAACAAATTGAAAAGAACAACATTACTTACTTAAGTATCTTTGTACAGGAAATAAAAATGCAGTTTTCTGTAATATACAACCCTTCCAAAAGAAGAAATAATGTACAAGATACACTAGAGCTAGGAGGTCCTCTCCAAACAGAATGACAAAGATACCTGGCTGTTAGGTGACCTAAACATTGACCTATTAAAACAAAGCTACAATTGCAGTCGCTATTAAGATCTATGCATATCAAATGGTTTTTACCTCTGCAATGACACTGTTGCAACAAGAAAATCTCAAAGTCTTACAGGTTACGTAATGACCAATATACAAAATGTAGATATAAAACTTGCAGTTATAAAAGCTGGTAAATGATCATGACTTACAATATTTCACAATTAACAACAGTAGTCAATTGCAGAATAAAAATTTTACATATACAAAAAAAATTGTTAATATTCAACAGCTAAAATCAGATATAGAGATGCTAGATCAGTCCTTTAACATCAGAAACAGTGTCAATGACAGCTATGATGCCCTCATCAAATGCTTTTCGGATAACACGAACCATAAACAGATAACCATAAGAGCTAAAAAAACAACAAACCCTGGTTCATATTGGAAATCCAACAGGCCTTGCAAGCAAATGATTATTACTACAGAAAAACACAGTTATACCCTAATAATGAATACCTTAAAACTAAACATAAAGTCGCAAAAAAACACCTAAAAAACCTGATAAGAAAGTCAAAAACTGAATATTACTCCTTGAAGTTGGGACAAGTCAAAGGTAACGTAAAAAAGGAGTGGCAAGTACTTAATCAAATTGTCACAAACAGTGACAAACCTGGTCAAAAACCATAAGCTCACTCAAAATTAACAATAAAATCACAACGGACAATAAACGAATTTGTGAACAGCTGAATGGGTTCTTTACCACCATCGCCTCAGAGCTGGCTTCAAAAACAAAAAAATTGTAAACTTAACTTCAATCTTGAAAAAATATCCAGTGAAAATTTTGTGTTTAAAGAAACAAACTTTAGGGAGGTTTTAAAAATTATTGAAAACCTGGACCCAACCAAGGCTCCAGGTCATGATAATATTGATGTGAAAACAATAAAAATGTGCCGGTTTGAAGTAGCCAGTGTGTTGCACAAAATAATTAACCAGTCATTTAGTGTTGGTGTAGTACCTGTAAGTATGAAAACCGCCAAAGTGATCCCTCCTTATAAAGGGGGTGATAGACAGCAGTGCAACAATTACAGACCTGTCAGTGTCTTGCCAGTAATGTCAAAAATAATCGAAAAAATTGCTAATGTTCAAGTAACGAACCATCTTAATAGTATTGACTTTTTTTACCCTTGTCAATATGGCTTCCGGGAGTCAAGTGACACCATATCAGCCACTATGGACTTAATTGGAAATATTCAGAAACAATTAAATAACAAACAAGAGTGTGCCATGGTGTCGCTTGACCTTCGGAAGGCATTTGATACAGTGGACCATGAGATATTTCTGCTTAAATTAAAAAACTTTGGTTTTATGTACTCAACTCATAAATGGTTTAGTAGTTTCTTAGATCCACGTATACAATTTGTACATCTGGACGGAACACAGAGCTTTGAAAAAAACTTGAAGTGTGGTGTCCCTCAGGGTTCAATCATAGCTCCAACACTTTTTCTTATATACATTAATTCAATATAAAATTAAAGCTTGCAGGAATTGTACGACTTTATGCAGATGATACCTTATTGGTTTACTTTGGCCAATCATTTGATACTTTAAAAAACTTAATAAAAAATTACTTAAAACTTATATCAACATGGTTGGACTCACACAAGCTTAGTCTAAACATTGAAAAATCAAGTTACATTTTCTTATCCAACAAAAAGTCTACTTTTTCTGAACCTATAATCATTGACCAAACTAAAAAACTAAATTATAGCACTCAAGTTAAATATCTCGGGCTATGGATTGATGAAACCCTGACATGGGGTTATCACATTGAAACTTTGAGGAGAAAAATAAGAATCCAATTGGAATATTAAAAAAAATTAACAGTGTCATACCAAAGAAATTTTTGCGACCATTATTTTTTTCCTTAATACAAAGTCAACTTCAGTACTTGATCGGAGTCTGGTTCCCGACAAGCAATAAATTTATCTTACCTTTAATAATACTTCACAAAAAAGCAATAAAAAATATGTATTCGTTTCCATCTACATTCCCAACTTGTCATTTGTACAAAAAATACAATATAAAATCTCTGGAGGACATCTACAAAACACAAATATGTACAGTTGTTCACCAAATTGTCAATAAAAATAAACACTCAACAACAACTTTTAATAGTAGAACAAATGTGCATACTCACAATACCAGGAATCGTAATAACCTGGAATACATAAGACCTAGGAATAATTTTGGTGTTCACTCAGTGTTTTTCAAAGGCGTTAAAATTTACACTAACCTACCGTGTAGTCTTAAAAGTCTTAATATAAAACAATTTAAAATAAAAATTAAAAAAGAGTTTCTGATATAGAATTTAGAATTAATTGAATTGGAAAAAACAATCCCACTGTTTTCTTTGTTTTTTGTATTTAAAATCACTATTATTACAATATTTCTTAATGTACTATAGTTATAGGAAAAACCTATGTAAACTATTGAAAAGTTAATAAAGTCATGTTTAAAAAAAAGTATATTGTTTAAACTAATGTCGATAAAATCCACGTTTCGTTGGAATATGCCTCATTATCTCAAAATTTCTTCACAGAACTCACATATATGAGATACACAGTTTAAAAGCCTAAGAACGATAGATTAACGTGTAAAATAAAAAACCAAAATTACCACAAAAAAATCAAGTTAAAAAGGTGAGTATTTAAAATAGTCGTGTTTTAATCAAAAATTAATTATTTCTATTTTTTATGTTTAGAGGCTTTTAAAATGTTTCAAGTTCATAGACGTAAAAAACGTTTTGTACCAATTAATAACTACATATTTGGAAAATAATTGGTAGTACACATGTTGGTAACATTGTTGTGCATTTTGCCAGAAAAAAATTAAATGGTATTAGATATTATATTAATAAATATTATAATAATAAACCGTCAATGAAAACCCAACGAGAAGATATATATGTGGGAATATTCCTCTTTATCTCAAAATTTCTTCACAGAACTTACATATCTGAGATACACTGTTTAAAAGCCTAAGAACGATAGATTAATATGTGGAACAGAAAACCAAAATCATCACAAAAAATTTAGGTTAAAAAGGCGAGTGTTTAAAATAGACGTTTTTTTGATCAAAAATTAATTATTTCTATTTTTTATGTTTAGAGGCTTTTGAAATATTCCGAGGTCATAGGACTAAAAAATATTTTTCACTAATTGAAGCTATCAATTAGTTTATCGAGAATAATGCCTATCATTAAAATGAGAATTATGGTGGGATAATTAAAATGAGAATTATTGTAGGACGTTATATAAATAAATATTATAATATTATAATAAACAGTCTATGAAAATTCAACGAAAATGTTTATGCCTGGGAATTTGTCTCTTTATCTCAAAATTTCTTCACAGAACTCATATATCTAAAATAGACAGTTTAATAGCCTAAGAACCCTAGTTTAACATGTGGTACACGAAACCAAAATCACCACAAAAAAATTAGGTTAAAAAGGCGAATATTAAAATAGTAGTTTTTTTATCAAAAATTTAAAAAATGTTTTTCACCGGTTGATAGCGACATATTTCGACAGTAATGGGCAATAAATAAGTTGAGGTGATTTTGTGATGCAATTTGCTACAAAAAAAATAAATGTTTTTGAAACCGGTTCATTCAAAATTTGAAGAATTATGTGTTCCCAAGATAAAAAATATTAATTTAAAAAATAGCAACGAGCTATTAACCACAGCTGAATACACCGTCAAAAGCACAATAAATGTGCCGTTACAAAAAGGTATATCATAAACGCATATCTTACCCAGTCAAGATTTTAGGTGGCCTCAAACAAAAATTTTGCAAAATAAAAAAAAATAAAAAAATTATTACAAGAAATTTGTAAATTTTTTGCTCATCGGCTGCTTGCGCCTGATGAAGAGTTTTTTTTGGTTTAATAACACAATACATTTGCCTAATAACAGCACCTCTTTTTTTTTAATTGGTAAAGATATGTTAGCAAAAAAAAATATAATCTAAACTAAAGCCGATAAAATTCAAGATGGCGCCCCCCCAACTCCCTGCGCGGGTTTGGGGAAAAAAACTACTTTTTAAACTTACCTTAAGCCTCTAGGTCTACAGTTAAAAGGGCGTTTTGCCACCTCAAAGATCGCACGAGAATATCGAAAATCTGCCCTACTATATGCAAGTCAGGGGTCTACAATTCACAATCGATTCAGCTTCTAATAAAAATGTGTATAAAGTTTCGTCCGAAGTTTTGGTCATTTAACGTAAATTTCAAAATATCTTTAAAGAAACGAACTAATCTTTCCCATACTCCTCCCATATGTGATGCAGCCGGCGGAATGAAATTCCATTTAATTTTGAGAGCCTTGCATTCGACAAGACGCTAGCCATACCATGTGTACTTTGGCTGTCTGACTTCCACATGCGCAGATCTACCAATATTATTTACCTCTTGTATTACAATAGATGAACAGGGTGATTTTCACTTGATTATAACCACATGAAAATAGAAGGTTTAAAAAACTAACCTAACGAATTCTAATTAAATCTAACCGAACCGAACCAAAGCAAACTGAACCAATAGTTTTTTTCAAAAAAAAAACTCTCCTGACTTCCTGCCTGGGATCCTAGAATCCGAACCGAACTAAACCGAACTGAACTGACAGGTGAAGATAAATTTTTTATTGTTCTGACATTTTTAATTTTGTATCTTTCATTTGGTACATTAGTTTCAGATATTTCAAAATTTACCTTTTGCGAGTCGTTTACAGCTCTTGGCACTTGGTTGGTCCATTGTAGACAAATTGGTTGGGTTGGTCCGCTTAAATCTAAAGCATCTGCCAAACTGGAATCCATTAGACTGACTGTGGAGCCATCATCAAGGAGAGCAAAGGTATCTAAAAATTTATTTTTATTGTATAGTCGAACTTAGGCATATTTTAACATGGATTTAGTCGCATTTTTTACAACGCATGTAAAATGGTTATTTACATTTTTATAAGTTCGTTTTTTTGAGTTGTCCATTGCGTGTGAGAAGAACTGTGTGCTTAGACCTGTTGTTGATTTATAAATTGTGAATTCTCAGTGTCATTAAAAATTAAATTCTGGTTTGGTATCATATTTAAGTGAATTAATCTATGAGGTCTACCTTTGCAATTTGCAATGTTACAATAAATCTTTGAGTAACACTGTTTTGCAATATGGCCTCTAGAAAGACATCGAAAACAACACCCATTTTTTCCAAATAGTTGCTTCGCTCAGAAATGCTAAAAGCCAAAAATGTTTTACATAAAGAAAGTGTGTGGAATTTTTCGTTGCATTGATAAAAAACTTTTTCATTCCCATGTATACCATCTTTAACCACACATACGTCTTTCCTGTCAGTTGAATAAGTAAATTTTCTTTGACTCACCTGTTAGGGCCTTTCTACAGACATTCTTATCTTTATCTCCGATTTTAGCCAATCTGAGAAATCTTCCAAAGTGATCATACCACTTACTTCTTTACTGATCTTCGTTTCCGCCCAAGTTCTTTTCGTTGACCTTGGTAATTTTTCTTCCAGTTTGACTAGCAGTTCTGGGTTCTCAAATTACCTTAAACATTGAATGTTTTTTATTGTTGATACCCAGCGGCGTAGCGTGGGGGGGGGGGGGGGCGCGGGGGGTTCGTCGCCCCCCTCGCCCCGAGGGTAGGGGCGCCCCATAGGTGGGAGAGGCGCCCTTGTGTCGTATCGGCCGCCCCCTCATACATGATGACCTTTTTTTTTTGTGTTTTTTTTTAGTTGCAAGATTTCGTCAGAGGCGCCCTTGTGATTTATCGGCCGCGCCCTGACATATGATGACCTTTTTTTTTTGGAGACGGCGCGGTTCAAATTTCTACGGCGCGGTTCAAATTTCTACGGCGCGGTTCTTTTTTTTTGGTCGCAAGATTTGTGAGAGGCGCCTTTTTTTTGCCGTAATATTTTTCATCAGTTTTCAGAGGCGCCCTTTTTAGCTGTCGCCCCCCCGCCCTTTCGGGCACGCTACGCCGCTGTTGATACCAATATGCTTACTAAATTTGAGAATTTTGTAAAATTTTCATTTGAATCCTCTCTTACTGGTGGAATTTTTTTTACTGTTTCAGTTTGATTCAAGATTATCCATTCCGGTTTAACAAAGTTCATTTTTAAGATGTCAATAATATCTAAAACATTATCAGGGCTATAATTTAACTGATTTGTTTGAAGGTTTCCCAAATGAAGAAAAACCAGAAGTTATCATTTCTATTCCTGATACAGACATATCTGTGGAAGACATTCTAGAAAACAATACGGAAGACCCATCAGATTTATTAGAGGGGAGACACCTAAGAGACCGAAGTCAGTTACAGAGACCATCTAGATTTCAAGATTGTGCTCTGATATTTTAGATATAACAGAACCAAATTCCTATCAAGAAGCTATTTATAGCATAAGACAAAATGAATGGAAAGATGCGATGGAAAGATAAATGCAGTTCTTGAGAGAAAATGAGACCTGGAATTTAACGAAATTACTCAAAGGAACAAAGCAATTCCTAGTAAATGGATTTACAGGTTAAAAACTAACTAACTAACTAACTAACTCGGATGGTTCTATACAAAATTTAAGGCCAGATTAGTTATAAAAGGTTACACTCAAAAGAAAGGACAAGACTATGACCCGACATTCAGTCCAGTTGCCAAATTTCCTACGATAAGGTCTGTTTTGAGTCTATCTGCCAGTGAAAATCTGAGTTTGACCCAATTTGATGTTTGTACAGCGTTTTTGTATGGAGAATTACAAGAAGAAGTTTACATGCAACAACGAGGGGGTTTCACAGAAGGGACAGATAGAGTATGTCATCTGAAAAAGAGTTTATAAGGATTAAAACAAGCACCAAGGTGTTGGGATAAGAGAATAAAAGATTTTATAGTAAATCTTGGTGTCTGGTGGCAAATCCATTTCCCTTTATTAAGAAAAATGGAACAGACATTTTGATTTTTGGTTTTTTATGTAGATGATGGACTTCTAGCTTCTAGTAATGATAAAATGAAAAACCAGTTTTTGCAAGATCTGAAAAATGAGGTTAAAGTCACAATTAAAACTTCTTAATATTTCCTGGGTATGGAGATTAAAAAGTTGGAAGTTGGTGGCTCCGTGAATTTAAATCAGACCGCATATGCCGAGAGGTTTTTGGAAAGATTTAACATAAGTGATTGCAAACCTGTTAAAACACCCATTGCGAAAAATAATTATGTGTCTGAGACAGAAACAATTTGCGCACCAAAATTTTCAAACAGAGAAGCTGTTGGAGCGCTATTGTGTTTAATGACAACTTTACGACCTGATATAGCATATGCAGTCAGCGTTGCATCTCGAAATTTGGAAAATCCAAATCACAAAGATTTTGTGTTAGCAAAAAGAATTTTCCCGTACATTCAAAGAACTCTTGATCATGATATCAGTAATAAACCAAGTACAAGAAGAGGCTATTTAGAAGGCTTCAGTGATGCAGACCATGGAGAAGATTCCGAAACAGGACGATCGGCAACAGGAGTTTTATGTCTTTATGCTGGAGGCGCCATTGCTTGGTTAAGCCAAAGACACTCTTTTGAAGCAATATCCACAACTGAAGCAGAAATCGTTGCAGCGAGTGAAACTTCAAAAGAGCTTGTTTGGCAAAGACTTTTTGAAGAAATTGTTAATTTGAAAGAAATTCCTACTCCCTTGGTTGATGATGAAGCAACTATACGATTGTCTCAGAATCCAGAGAATCAAAAAAGGACGAAATAAATCTATACTAGAAATTCCTTTGTGAAAGAATGCGTCTTGTAGGGAGTTCTGAAAGTGGATTCTACAGAAACTCAAGTTGCAGACATCATGACAATAGCTCTCTTTAAACCAAGACATAATGACTTATGTCACAGTATGGGTCTAATCAAGATTTTTAATGGGAGGTGTTGAAGTACATTGTATATATCTTAAAGACTAATCATACTGTATATTTTGTTTTATAATAGTTGTCGTTTAAAGTCAAAGTTTAGTACTTTAAAACTAGCATAGATCCATAAGTTTTACTTCAACAAATACGTTACTTAGCTATTATACAGTGTGTCCAGGGATTAAGTGTGGGTAATGTATAAATGACAAAAAAGTTTCCATTTCGATTCCGATTTTTAGAGAATTGCTTCTACTTTGTCTCAAACTAAGATGTTAAGATATTGAGTCAAATTAATTATTATATGGTGTGGTTTAGTAAGCTGATTTGATGAAAATTGTAAAAGTAAAGTTACTTTGTTTTAAAACATATCGGAAAAGTATATTACTTTAATTTAAATGTTACATGTAATAATACTTTTCTGTCAAACAAAAAATTGTTAAAAGATAGAAGAGGTGTAAAAAAATATAGTTCTTGCAAAAATAAATATGTATAAATAAAATAAAATATATTTTTTAGCAGTACTATATTTTTTTTGGTTTATATTGAAATTAATATATTTTTGTTAAAAAAAGTTGGTAACCCTAAGCATAACACAAACGTTAATTTAGTAGTATAGTGAAGTCCGCATATAGCGAACCCGTTTAAAATTAATACTCGCTAAAAAAAAACTACCAAACAAATTAAGAGCGTGAAAAACATAAAGAAACAGAGGAAGTAGGCTTACCGGAATAACAATATCAAATTTGGTTAGTTAATAGGGACTTATTGGAACAGACCATATCTTGATAGTTTTGCATTTTACATTGGAATATGACAGTCGATCTTTCAATATATTTTGTTTACTATACGAACCGAAATAGATACCGTCGTCTTTAATTGAAAATAAATAAATTACTTATTTTTAAATTCGACTTTGTTAAGTCAACTTTGAAAGACCAAATTGTTTTCGCTTTAAGGTTGCTGATGTGAGTTATAAAATAAAATCATAATAAAAACGTTTGATGTAAAAAAAGCCAAGTACGCGAAAGTGGTATTTCGTAAAAAGAATTGAGATAACATAATGCCAAGTTCTCCAATACAAATATCAAAATTAAAGATTCTTACAAGTTTGGAAATGTTTTTTTTAACTTTGCTATTCCAGCCAAACTTGTTTATGTTCAATTTAACAATGTGCTTCAGAGCCATTTGCAGCCGCAATAGCCAAGTATAGAAAAACATTTCCAAACTAGTAAAAAGGTGTCATGACTTTTATCTCAATTTTTTTACGGAATACCACTTTCGTGTACTTAGCTTTTTTTTCATGAAATGTTTTTGTTAATGATTTCACTAATTTTTAAAAAGATTTGGATAATATTTTGTAAAATGTGCGGAATATTGTTTAAAACTTTTACAATGCCTTATTAAAAATATTGAGCTTTTTTATGTTTTCCTATGGTTTTATCATAGTTCCTATCAGCCTCCTAAAGCTTAGCTCTCTAGTGTTCCGGGAAGTAGGCAATGTTAATTTTACATAACTTTACATTTATAGGGGAGGAAAGTAAATTAAAATTTAGGTGTTTTTAAATTTTTTTCTATAGACTTATCATAGTTCCTATCAGTCTTCCAAAGCTCAGCTCTCTAGCGTTTCGGGAATTGGAGAATGTTAATTTTAGATAATTTTCCTATCGGCCTTCCAAAGCTCAGCTCTCTAGCGTTTCTAGAAGTGGGCAATATTACTTTTACATTACTTTACATTTATAGGGGAGGAAAGCAAATTAAAATTTTGGCGCTTTTAAATTTTTTCCTATAGTTTTATCATTTTTCCTATCAGTGTGCCAAAGCTCAGCTTTCTAGCGCCTCTGGAAGTGGGCAATGTTACTTTTACATAACTTTACATGTATGGGGCAGGGGAGTAAATTAGAATTTTGGGGTTTTTTCCAAGGGTTTGGTGACAATTTCTATCAGTGTGCCAAATTTCAGCTTCGTATCATGTCTGGAAGTCCAGTAGAATTTAGAGTGAGTGAGTTAGTGAGGGACTAAGTGGCAATTTCGACGTTTTTTGAAATTTCGTAACTACTTTACTACTTTATGGAAAGGTCAAATATGGGCTGAAATGTTTCAAGAAAAGATGGTACAGTGTTCCGCGCAAACTTGGCGGGACACTGCCGTGCCCCCAGATAATATGATATCTTTTAAACAATTATTTAATTATAAAAAAAGTTGCACAAATTTAATATCTCGTCATTGCATTTCCTTCTATTTTTTTTTGTAAACGCCGCCGCGGCATGGAATCTGCTACGTTTTGAAATAAATTTGGATTTTCTCCAATAACTTCTTCATAGGCTTAGACTGTCACTACAAATTCCATAAATGCTCAGCATTCCGCGAAAGAACATTAAACTTTGCCAACATTTTTGCGATGAGCCCCCATACATTCTCGATGGGATTTGCATCGGGTGTCTTTGCTGGCCATGGCAGAAGTTCGATATTATTCTCCCCGGGAGCCAAGCCTCCCGGAACCATTGCTGTGAAATCCTGACAGAGTTTACTGGGCAGTTGTCTTGTTGATAAACAAAACCTTTGGAATATAAAACGGAGACTTCGGAAAGCATAATATTTAGCATCATATTCACATAAACCTCTGTTGTAAACCATCCTTTAACTCTGAAAAGCGCACAATACCCTCTTGCTGAAATCCAGCTTCACACGTTGACAGAAAATCTACCGTTCTACATATCTTGTATTCGAGAGTTGATGAACCAAAATTCGTTTCTTGTCGTTGTGAGACTGAAAAATTTTTTCATCGGTAATGCCACCTGTCGCCAAAATTTGTTTCTTATCTGAAATAGTTCAGAGCAAAAATTATTCTGCAACACGATATCTCATCCCCGACTTCTTTATCCGTCTTTAGTGCGGTTTTTACAGTACCAGGAAAATCAACTCTTAATTTTGCTTCCTTGGCCATGAAAAGTGGGAAATTAATGAATTGCTTATCTTGTTGGGGCGTGCTTACTTTAGTCAAACTAGTGCTTTCTTTGCATTGAACAGTTCTTTCTTCTTTATATCTTCTTTTATTTGCACTATAGTAGTCTTGTCGCGTCCATAATAGGCGGCGATCCGACAAACAGACCATCCGCCATCTAATTTTGTTTATATTTGTAATTTATCAAACTCTGAGAGTTGTTACATATTAATTTATGCTATTGTCATTTAAGCAATAAATTGGCCAAAAGACTAAGCTTTTTGTGCAGAAGGAAACCAATAACTATTTTACAGTATTATTTTGTTGGCAAAAACGAATTAACTATTATGAATTGACAAAAACTCTTAGATATTGTGAGAAAGAATCTATAAGTCAAATATGTCATATGTCATTTTTCATTAGTCAATATAAAATTTTCACGGTATCTAGACAGCTTAGGTACTATAATTTTGCTTATTTTACTAGTCTAATATGTATTATTTTGTAACCAGAATTACTTTTGCAGAGATAGTAGTAGTAGTTTGACTGACCTGGGGTGAGCAGCTTTCGAGAGAGGCTTGGTTCATTTTATCCTGGACAGTACGTTTTGTTAACCATTATTTTGTAGTTCCAGGTGTGTCGGTGATTGAGCGTGCCTTTTTTAAGGTTATTTTCAATTCAGAAATCAGACTGGTTGTTAAAGAAATATTCATGGTTTTAAGACCTAAATTTATACCACGTATTAAGTTCCTCTTTCTGGGTCATATGCGACATTGATCCGTGTAATATTATATTCATTGAGCAAAGTCCGGGTCTTAGAGTTCACTCAAACCGTTAGGTTCGTGGTTAAATCAGCTGTGTTCTGGCCAAGAAATCATACATCTGTAGGTTAGCTATAAAACCGTTATTGTCGATAGGGCTGATCATATATTAAGAACGTCGCCTAATTAGTTTTCTTAAAGCCGCTTTTTTTAGGGTTATCCCTGGTTTGCATGAACTTTCTAGACGTTTCGTTAAAATGGTATTTCATTAATAAAGAATTGTAGTTTTCTTGGTGACGTCAATACTTTACCTATCTCTAGATGGCTGTATAATCAGCATCACTCACTGCGTTATGAGTTTATGACATCATTATTTTTCCACCAATCCAAAGGTTCCCTGGGTTCTTGTCGTTCTTCCTCGACATTTTTGGTTTAAGAGAGATTATAGGGCATTTTTGGGTGCGAACGACGCGATTTAGTGTTCTAACCGTCCTCTTAGTTCTTGTCCCTTGAGAAGTGAAAAGTTTCGTTCCAGACGGCTTAAAAGAGGCTCTTAGAGCATTGCTATCGTTTTGCCTAATTTTTCTTAAGAACCAGTGGGGTGCTTTAGCTATGAGATTAGTTTGTTTTTTTTTATTTGCATCTTTTCCTGTGAGAAGCCAGGTAATTGGTTGGTCATTTTTAGACTATCTGTGCAATTTCTGTTGATTTTAATTAGGGGGTTGATTGTGACATTTTGAGTTCAGTCTATTTTACAATTTTATATAAATGTTATAGTAGACGCATGCGTGGTGCATAAGCTCTTATAGGTTTGTTGTAAATTTACAGGTAGTAGTAGTAGTAGTAGTAGTATAAACGGAAGGCTTTAGGTCTGGCAAATTGGCGTCGAAATGTGTCCTTTTGGCCTGCCCCCAGAGCTTCCCCTTACCCTTGAGTTTGATTTTGTGATTCGTCGGAACTTCATGTGGTCCTGTTGAAGATCAAAATGTTTGATTACTTCAGGGACTTCATGTATTCCAGTTCCAACTCCTCTACTATAGTTCTGTTCCATCAAACAGTTCTATGGTCATAGAACCGTCCAAAAAATCCAAATGCGCGCGCAATGCAGTATGAGGAGTACGAGGACTGTTTTAAAACGGTTTGGGTTAGATGGAACGACCAAATAACTGTCCAAAAACCGAATGCTGTTCGATTTACTTCAGGCACGTGATCATATGCGAGAGAGTTAAATTCAAAATCACGTGACTAAAAGAAAGGGTAGGTTTGGCGTCTCGCTTAAAGGTAAATCGAAGGCAACGTATGAATTCGAGAGCACGAAATTAATGTTGCACACAGAAAGGATTACACAATTACATAGGATTAAAATAATATATTTTTAATTTTAGTTCTTTAAAATGCAGATAAAATTACATCAATTTAGTTTGTACAGGGTGTAACTAAATAAGTGTAAAACATTTAAGGGGATGATTCCTCATCAAAAAAAGATCTGGTATATAAAGAAACTTTATTGGAGCATCCCTTGTTAAGATACCGCCCCTTAAAGAGGGTACATAACATTTATGACGATGTATCTCTGTAGTTGTTCGTGAAATAATTTTTTGCTGCGAACTGGTTTATTTTGGGCAAAAAATCCAAGAGACATTTTATTATTTTATGAAACAGGCTATCGGAAATACATGTTTAAATAAAAAACAAATTATAAGACAAAAAATTACATTGGAAATAAATTTTAGGGGTTGCGTTTTCCACCCCTTACAACCATGGGGTAAACCAAATTCATAACCGGCTAAGTGTCTTTTTGGTAGTAGAAAATTTTATGTACCCCCTTTAAGGGGCTGTATCTTAACAAGGGATGCTCCAATGAAGTTTCTTTATATGAAAGATCAGCCTATCTTTTTTTGATGAGGAATCACCCCTTAAATGTTTTACGTTTATTAGTTGCACTCTGTAAACTAAATATACCAAAAATTAAAACGAACTTGCATTAGCACATATTTTTGGGCGAAACTTGTGAAAATATATTTATTTTTTCTAATATCACAAGTTTTATGTGAAATTTATATATTTACTTATTTGTATTTTCTAATTTGATTTTTATAAAATATTTGTGAAATTACCTACATATTATAGAAAGCCTTCATATTAACAAGAAGTTAGGAAAATCACATTTTGTAGCTTGTACTTTAGTAATGACCTTAATGTCGATGCCTTAAAGCGAAGTCGTTTGTTTTTCCGCCAAATCTGGTATAAAATTTTACTTCCGGTGTTATCCTTCTTCTTTTAACTTTTAGTTCACAGGTCACCGGGATTTGCTGCGATCAGGGTAAACCGTTATGTTTCTATTCCTATCCAATCACCTGCTAAACTAGTTTTTCTTCTTCTAAGCATGCTACCCTATGGTCAGTATAGCTTTTTTTCATGTGGTATACCTACACGATCCGCAGTCCCGTAGTAATAAAAATTAAGAGGCTCTTGCAAAAAAATCAACAGATGCTGCAGATGTTGCAAAAATTTTTTTTGGAAATTTAAAAAATATTTGTATATTTACGTGGCTTCCCCGGCATTTTGTCATGTGTTAAAATTGGTTGTGATACTCAATTTATTTTGAGAAATATTTTAATTTTTTGGGTTATTCACTGTTTTTTGAATTGTCTCAGACAAATGTAAGTTTAATGTAATTTTATGGTATATTATTATCTCAGGTGATGTAAACTAGAAATGTGTATGTTTTACATACCATTTTTCCGCACCTTCTAATGCGCCTGTGTGCAATTCTTGTCTTTCAGAGGAGTCCGAAACCAGTTTAGGTTGCTTGATGGAACGGAAAACTGACTGTCCCATAACAGTACAACGTCGACCTGGAACGCAAACAGGATTTTTCGTACTGTTCTATAACCGTCCCACGCTTTGATGGAACGATAATTATGAATACTCCTCTTCTCACTTCTTTATACGCTTCGCATTGTGCTAGGAAGTGAAACGCTGTATTTTCTTCCTCGCCACAATTGGGACATTTACAGTGCTATTTTATCTTTACTTAAGTTTTCATGAATTGCACTGCAAGTAAAAGGTTCACTACCCTTCTTTCTCCGTCAGCAGCCAATTCTGCTAAAGCTGCTGAGAGTTTCCTTTGTCAGTCTACAGCCGTTCAAGTTGGACCATTATTTATGATTGAAATAAAGAAAATTAACATAAAAATTTTGTAACGATATGTCATTTTTTGCAAATCTAGTCCGTGCAATCATAGGATTCTCGTTAAAAATGGTCTCAAATAATCCATGGTCGATAAAAAATCCTATATACAAAAATTTTTAAATCTCAATAATACATAAATAAATTAAAACTATATCTGTAGAAGCATTACCGTATTAAATATGTATTAATATTTAAATATTGTAAAAACCGCAAGATATATTAGAATCTGGTTTCAGTAGTAGTAGTGTGGTGTAGGCTCTAGGCCTGGCGAATAGGCACATGAAGCGCCCTTTTCTCTATTTACTGGTTTCAGTAACATATCCACGAAAAGAATTGAAAATCGGGTTTTTCATCGCTAATTTGACTAAATAATTAACATGTAAAATAAACTAACAGCTAACACTGGCTTACAACGATTTTATTGGACATCTCCTTGTGACGTTTGGCGCTTTAAATCTGGCTGCCATTTTTAAACCAAAATATTATACTTTGGACTTATAACAAAATCTAGACTTGTAGTCCTAGAATTGTAGTACTTAGCACTGTAGACCCATTAGTAAATTCTGGTGATGGTGGAATAAAGGATCTTATTTGCCCTCTTTTCAGCCCTGGGCAGGGTTTAGATTTCTGATCCCTTCTTGGCCAGTTTAGCAGGCTATTCGTTACCAGGGATGCCCAGATCGTCGCTGAAAAGACAAAGGGGTGAATGCGACATTTTTTTCGTATTGGAGTTATGTCCACCAAGTTATAAGATATATTGGTATCTATGAACTGACAAAAAGGCGGACGTCAATCTATACTCGTTTGAAGTATACAGGCGAAAGCGATATTATCTATATTATAGGATCAGACAAAGGGGCGAACATCCACAAAATGGAGTTTTGCCTATCTTATCGCTTTAACCCCTTTGCTTTTTCAGCAGCGATATGACCCGGAACCCACAGGAGCTTGACCTCCTTTATCTCGGCCAGTTCTTTGAGTGCTTCAGATAGTGCAGGCCGAGGTGCAGGCGCTGTAGGTAGTTGAGTATGTAAAATATCAGGACCGCACTTTGACAGTGGATTCTAGGTGAGAGTAGGTTACAGATTAACTCCTGTTATAGTCGTGTTCGAATTTCTGAAAATTTAACTATGTTGATGCCCTAAAGCCGCAATGATAGAGAAATGAGTCAAAAATGTGTAAAACCTAACCTAAAAATAAAATTATATTAGTTTTTTAAATTTTATCTTCCCCCTTAAACCTCCAGACACCCGAAAACCTAAAATTTTTAGGTTTTCTTCAAATTTTTCAAAAACTAACCTTTTTAGGGAAAAATAAGTAATTACCATATAGACAATAAAATTTCCTTCTCAACGATATACAAGTCAGTGGGGTACGACTAAAGACAAACTATCCAGCGGCGTCCGCTTATTGAGGTAATGCAAAAAAATTAAAAGGAGAAACATGCATATTACCGGTTTTCTCCGATTTTCTTGAAAACTAATGTCTCTATCAAAAATTGTATCCTATAGTCGGTTGTAGGCAATAAAATTTCCTTTTAAACGGTGTATTACGAGGCAGGATTGGTTTTATTTATAACAATTTAGGGGCCTCACTACACTTACCAATTTTTTTAAAATGTAATTTTCGGACGGCCCTAAATTGTTATAAATAAAAATAATATTACCCTGTTATACATCGTTTTAAAGGAAATTTTGTTTACAATTGACTATAGGACACAATTTTTGATAAAGAACTTAGTTTTCAAGAAAATCGGGTAAATCATGTAATAAATATGTTTCTTTTTTTATTTTTTTTACATTAGCTCAATAAACGGACGCCGCTAAAGAGTTTGTCAGTGGTCGTACCCCACTGACTAATACACCGTTGAAAAGAAAATTTTATTGTCTATAATAAAGAAAATAACCTATTTTTTCCTAAGACGTTTAGTTTTTCAGAAAATTTGAAGAAAACCTCAAAATCTCAGGTTTTGGGGGGTCTGGGGGGTTCTTGGGGGATTTTGCAGCATTTAACAGACTAATAAAATTTTTTAATTAGATTAGATTTTTACACATTTCTGATTGATTTATCTGTCATTGTGGCTTGAAGGCGACAACTTAGTTAAATTTTCAGAAATTCAAACACGACTATAAGAGAAGGGGAGATAAAAAAAAATTGGACCAAAACCTGGCTTGGCAACATCCAGATTGTTAATCTGTGACCTTTTGTCAGCCAGAATCGATTGTCAAACTGCGGTCCTCATATTTTGCATACTCAACTACCTACAACGCCTACACTAAGAGCATTCCTGAAACAAGCACTGATGTAGGGGCGACAGTACATAATATTTAAATTCACAACTGTTCGAGTATTTACCAAAATATTTTCTAAATTCACAATACGTTTGCCGGTCAGATCAATTTTTTTTTAAATCTACGTAAAATTGCAAATAACCTGCGATATTACATATAAGTAAATCACATTTTTTATGAAATTCACATAAAAATATGTATTCCAAAAAGCGTAAATTCTTTTTTTTTTGGTTACTTATAAATATTTGTATTTTTTTACTTTAAAATAAAGACGTAATTTTAAGTGAAAGTAAATTCACACACAATTTTTTCAGTGTCGGCAAAAGTGTCACATTGACCCTGTAGCATTCTGATTCCTTTAGGATGAGTCAGGTAACTACTGACTACTATACTATAGTAGTGTGAGCTATGGTGTATTAATTTTTTCGAGAAAAAAAAAAGTTGCTACGATTTCAACATTTTTTATATATCTTTGCATTTCAGATGATTTTGAAACTTTTTTGTCACGCCGTCTGTCTGTATGTCTGTCTGTATGTCTGTCTCTATGTCTGTATGTATGTCTGGAACGACCAACGAACATAAATCAAAAACCGCTTGAACGGTTACAATGAAACTTGGTACCTGGGCAAATGAATGAACAAAATCCACCAACCACAAGCCAAATTCAAGGGTGGGAGTAGATTTCAAAAATTAGAATTTAAGTGAAAATATGGCGTGTGTGATATGAAACGAAAGATATTTGAGTCTGGAGTTAAACACAATATTTTTAAAAAAATTAAGGGTGGGGGTAGATTTTAAAAATTAGAGCTTAAGTCAAAACATGGTTTGTGTGGTATCAAATGAAAGGTAATTGAGTCTGGAGTTGAATAAAATACCGGGTTGGCCAAAAAAAAACCGGACAATTTTTTTCTCATAATAACTTTTGAACTATAAAATCGATTTTAATGAGACAAACTGCACTTAGCAGAGAATTAATGAAAGTTTTGAATAAATAATTTTTTTTGTCCGCCGTTTCAAAATCGAAGATGGCGGACGAAACAAGATTGTACCCTTCAAAGATGCTCGTTTATTCTTGTGTTGCGAAAATATTTTAATTTTTTTTTTTAAGTCACTAAAAAAGCAGCATTCATGCCTCGCACAACAAGGTATGAGTCAGCAAAATCGGTTCGGTGGTTCTAAAAAAATATTTTTGTTTCAACCAATGTTTTTAATATTATACGATTGCCTTGCCAATCATGTCTGCATTTATTTCCTTATAAATTCATTACTGCTGATCCGATTTTGATCAAAATAAAAAATATCCGAGTGACAAGGGATCGCTTTTTAAAGATCATGATCAAAATTTATTAATATCTAAAAATTTAAGATGGTGGACAGAATCATATTTGATTCTTCAAAATGGCGTGTTTAGTCTTATTTTCTGAAAATGTTTTATAATTAATAGAAAAGCACTACTTCTCTCCCGCGCAACAAGGTATAAGTTAGTAAAATCGGTTTGGTGGTTCTCGAAAAATCTATTTTTGTTTCAGCCATTGTTTTACAGATTATTCGATTGCATTGCCAATCCTGTCTACATTCATTTCTTTATAAACTCATTACTGAACCGACCTTAGTGAAATAAAAAAATGCATGGTGAGAATTGATTGCGCTTTAAAGTTTATAATTGAAATTTGCCGCCATCTTAGAAGTTAGGATGTCGGAAATAATTATATTTGACCCTTTAAAAAGGAAGGGTTATTCTTATTTTTTAAAAATGATTTAGTTTTTTTTTTAATTTATAGAAAAGCACTTAATTAATTTTTATCTTTTTATGCGGGAGAAAAGTAATGTTTTTCTATAAATTAAAAAAAAAAACTAAAACATTTTCGTAAAATAAGAATAAGCACGCCATTTTGAAGATTCAAGTGTGATTCTGCCCGACATCTTAAATTCTAAGATGGCGGCAAATTTTGATTATAATATTTAAAGGGCAATCAATTTTCAACATATTTTTTTTTATTTCACTAAAATTGGTTTAGTAGTAACGATTTTATAAGGACATGAATGCAGACAGGATTAGCAATGCAATCGTATAATCTGTAAAACAATAACTGATACAAAACTAGATTTTCTGAGAACCACCACATCGTTTACTAATTTGTACCTCGTTTTGTGGCAGAAAAGTAGTGCTTTTCTATAAATTAAAAAAAACTAAAACATTTTTGGAAACTGAGAATAAACACGGCATTTTGAAGAATCAAATATGATTCTGTCCGCCATCTTAAATTTTAAGATGGCGATAAACTTTGATCATGATCTTTAAAAAGCAGTCAATTTTCACCAGGATGTTTTTTATTTTATGAAAATCGGTTCAGTAGTAATGAATTTATAAGGAAATAAATGCAGACATGATTGGCAAGGCAATCGCATAATATGCAAAACAATGGTTGAAACAAAACTATTTTTTTAGAACCACTAAACCGATATTGCTAATTCATACCTTGTTGTGCGTGGCAAGAATCTTTTTTACTAATTTAAAAAAATAATTAAGACATGTTCGCAACACGAGAATAAACGTGCATCTTTAATGGGTACATTATTAATTTCGTCCGCCAGCTTGGATTTTGAGATGGTGGACATGAAAATACATTTAGTCAAAACTCTGATTAATTCTCTACTAAGTGCAGTTTGTCCCATTAAAATCGATGGTATAGTTCAAAATTTATAATGAAAAAAAAGTCCGGTTTTTTTTGGCACACCCGGTATATTTCAGTTTTTAGTTATACACTATACCTATAGTACCTAGTGTGAGCTTAGGTGCCCATATATTGGCATAGTATTTTTTTAACCTAAATAATTTATCCAGGTCCTGACCAAGAAAACCCACCACCAGAAGTCAGTTTTCCTGAAGCAATTTGTAGGTTACATAAAAGAGGTATAGATGTTACCACTGAAGAAATACAGGAGGGTCTAAGAAGTTTTAAAAATAGTCCGTTTCTGATTAAATTAATCCACATTAACAACGATAATTTTTCACAATTCTTCTGCACTGGTAAGTAAAGTATAAGGAAGAATTCTTCTGCACTGGTAAGTGAAGTATAAGGAAGAATCTGTCATTATATTATAATAAAGAACGTGGCGACTCAAGCACTTACATTTTCAAAATGCTTATTATGTAGACGTAGTCTTGACAAGCGCGGATCTGGGTCAAAATCTAGGGGGGGGGGGGGTGGGTTAATAGTCGACGAATTTTTTTTTTATAAATATTTTTTTTCTAGGGGGGGGGTAATTGCCACGTTACCCCCCCTCATGTCCGCGCTTGAGTATTGACCAGTTTAAGTTAATTTTTTAATACTTACAGGTCAAATAACTGAAAAGATTTGAGTTGCGCTAATGCGGAACAGAATAATAAGCATGTCTATTTTGTCATTGGGTTTTATCTCACAAAAGTTAAAATTAACTTTAAAAGTAAATGAAAAACAAAATTCAATGACCTAGTTTAGTACTACCCTTGTGAGCTTCGTGCCCCAGACAGACGACGTCATCAAAAACTTAGGTGGTTAGGTTACTTTATTTTGAGTGAAAATAGAACAAAATATTTTTTGACGAACCCAATAACCTCTCTACCTATGGATGGGTAAAAAATAAGTCAAGCCAGCATACTTATATTATCAAGCAAAAACTATCCTTGACTGGGCAAAAATCACGACACAAAAAAGGTTTACAATGTTGTAGCAGCTCCTCAAATCTTTAATTAATTTCTCAGTCAAGTTAAGTAATATTATTTAAAACACAAATGTTTATTTATTAATAAAGTTTTTTGGTGTTCTTAAGCAAAATATAATTCCGTTTAGGAACACTAGCTCAGGACAGAATTCTCCCCTAGTCAGGATGGTCAAATTGTATAATGACTATTGTAATAACATTGATATTTTTAACCTTAGTCTAAAACCAGAATTAAGTCAGTTTTTAATTAATGTTGCAATACTTATTGCCGATCCTTAGTTTAGGCATGTTTCGTAAACATATAAGTTTAGTTTTCGATCTTTAGTTTAGGCTTTTTTTTCTTAAACTTATAAGTTAGCTATTAGTGAATACTTGTTTTGGATATTTGTTATCTGTAAGTCTTCCAAATAAATAAATAAATAAATAAATAAATAAA